>OU343223.1:267675530-267818229 GCA_910596185.1 Chrysanthemum makinoi
CTGGGTCAACAACATGAGTAACAATCACATCTAATGGACGGGTGTCGCATATTTAAAAGAGAGCATTTTAGTATTTTAATACTCATAATAATAAGACTAGATATCAAATCAAATGTACTTTTATCTATTAAAAAATAAACACGTGCCGCACATTATATGGTAACGTACAGTCACGTCACATGACCAAAACTCAAATGTCGTATTTTTATTGACAATAATATGGACCATCTTTCAATTTTTATCATTTTAGGACTTTCTTTTTTTATAGGTCAAATTGCTTAAAAAGGCACTCAAGTCATGTGTAATTTTAACTTAAGGTACTCCTCTTATTTTATTTATTTTTTCAGTTTAAGGTACGGGTACTTTTTTTTTTCTTGCAAATTCGGGAAGATTTTACTTATACAATCGGTTATCGGTCATCATTTGTTTAAGTGTCATATATGAATGACGTGGCATTATTGTTTATCAATTTCAAAAAAAAGCCAAAGATCTTTGTTTTACCGCCTTTACATTAACACAACCATCACACCTCTAATTTCCTAGCAAATTAAAACAACCCATAAGACCAATGCTAATGATTGCGTCGTCCCCCAACCAACCGAATCCACGACCGCATTTCACCCACTAGACCAACCGACCCCAACCATGTCTTCCCCCAAACAAATTGAAAATTTGGTTGCCTTGCTAACCGAAACAATCACATTTTCACCCAAAAAAGTGAACCTTCAATGCAAAAATAAAATAAATAATAAATAAATAAATAAAAATTCAAAACGCGACTTATCTTCTTCATTTTTTCATACTTCTTTTCTCATTCTCCCAACTCCCAAAATAATCTCAAAAACAAAACACCAAAATTCTAACGACAACCAAACGTTCCAATAACAAACAATCCCAATTTCATTTTACACGGCCATTCCGATTAATTTCGGTCACCAATCAATGCATTCACAAAATCAAAAGTACCCACCTAAACCTTATTCGGCTCAATTTTATAACCAACACGCACAAAGTCAAATGTATTATCGCAGGCATACCATATAAAAAGCCTTCATTGCTTGTCCAGATCGCATTTTGGTCTTGATGACAATCACCGAGCGTTCACGAGCCGCCCGCTACCGACCTTAGACCGCTGCGGCCAAGCTTTGGAAGGTCCATCCCGACCCGTTAGATTCAGGCTCTCGAGTAGAAGGTGGTAGCCGTCAAGGGTGTATACAAAAAGGCCCGCACAATCCAAGAAAAATGACAAACATCAAAGTGAACCATGGAACTTGCGGAAGAGATAGCTTTGTGTAAAGCTTGGGTAGATGTGTCCGAGAGTAGCGTTGAAGGAAATGCTCGAAAGGCTAATGGGATTTGGATGCAAGTAAATGCATACCTTGCGAATAAAATGAAGGAGGCAAAACGTTCATACGATTCCTGCAACTCCAAATGGAAAGGTAGGCTTCGTCCTAAAGTTTCTCATTTTTTTGCGATTTACAATTCCGTGAAACGAGGACAAAGAGTGTTGCATCTGAAGCGAACTATATGGTTTTAGCACATAGAGAATATCGTGCTACTTATGATGCGCCCTTCACACTAGTTGAGTGCTAGAAGATTTTGAAGGACCACCCTAAATGGCAACAGCTAGAAATGCCAATTTTTTAAAATCAAGATCAAGTGGTTCTAAAAAATATAGGACATCAGAATGCATCTCACACGAAGCAGGTGACTCAGCACATTTTGGTTTGGATTTGAACGACGAAGCAGGTGATTCAGAGGATCTAGAGGTTCATGAGGTTCAACCTATGGGACATGACGCGACAAAGAAGAAAGCATCATCCTCTGTTTGTTATAAGGATCATCTCTCCGCTTCTTGCTATTACACTCTTTATGACGTGTTGCTTAATAAATGGTCAGATGTCGCATCCCTATTATTTTCCCAAAAGGCATGAATCTTCAGCTTCGTATTTGAAAATAAAAGAACAAGAATTGGAATTAAAGAAACTAAAGCTTGAAAAGGAAGAAAGAATGGAATAAAAACGACTTGCTCAACAACGGGAAATTAAAGAACATAGGCTTGCACACGAGTGACAACAACTTGAGTTTCAACATGAACAATATGAATGGAAAAAACAATAAAAAATAGAGAAGAACGTCGTGTACTAAACTTCATCTCATAACACTCAAATTGTGCATGTTTTTAGTAGCGTTATTCGTACTTTTATGTGTGTTATTTGGTTATATTCATATGTGTTAATACAAATAAACCGTAGAAACGTTTATTAATATTTAGCGATCTCTTTGTGTTTTGTTGATAACAAATATAATGTTATCATAAGTAAAACTTTAAGGATACATGTTATTTTTGTAAAGCATTTTACATATAGTCATTTAATACAAATTGTTGTAATAAATCATTTGTTGTAATAGTTTATTAGGATGGGTAAAAACCACAACCCATGACCCATACCCATGGAGCATATCCATAACCCATGGTATTAACCCATACCCCATTTGACTAGATGCAGTGCATCTATTAGATACATTGTATCTAATGAAATACCCATGGACCAACCCATAACCCATGACTCATGACCCATAACCAAAAAACCCATGGGCAAAGAGGAGCGTCCCACGGATCCCTGGTGTTACACTAGACGGATCCGTTAAGCAAGGGATCCGTGCTACAGTAGCAAGAAATTGCCTATAAATAGATAGCCATTTCTTCATTTCTCTTCACCCCTCTCCTTACTAACTCTCTCATACATTCTTACACTCTTCTAACAAAAGATCACTTAATCTAGAGAGTTGTTCTTCTATTGTGATTCTCATATAGGTCATTCTATAAGGCGAGATCACGAGCATTCTACAAGTCATCCAAGCAAGGGGTCCTTGATTGATTTGTTCCTCCACAAGATTTCTATAGCAAAGATCTTTTATTTCATATTTCACATATTTGTTGTGTAATAGTCGTGTTGGTTTGGTCCTCCGTTATTCTGGACTCAAGATTTAGCTTTGTCCTAGGAAAAGGTGTAAGCAACGTTGTGAAGGCTTCTCCCCCAAGTTGAAGGAGTTTGTTGACATAGTGCTTGAACTCTCGAGTAGGTGACTCGGGGAGTGGAGTAGGGCAAGGAAGGTGTCCTTGTAGCCGAACCACTATAAATCGGTTGTGTCATTTCTATCCCTTCCTTTACTATATTTACTTGCATTACTATTAGATTTATACTTTATCTTCATCCATACAATTTCACATAACATCGAATATAAAGTTTTTAGAAACTAACTTAAAATCGGCAAAACTATTCAACCCCCTTCTAGTTTTCCCAATTGGTATCGGATCTAAGTTTATAAAAGTTTTAAAGTAAACCGTATTTTAAAACTTTTGATCACTATAGGTTCGAAATTACAAGGAAGGGAAATCCATGCAACGACCTCCACTTCTTGAAACTAATGGTTTTATATATTGTAAAAATAGATTTGAAACGTGTCACGAAGTCTAAAGATATTGATCTTTGTCACATCATTGTTGGTGATTTTGAAGCCCTTTGCTAAAGATAAAGATGGAAATTTAGTTAACATACCTCATGATATACTCACCGATGATATTAAGAAAAAGCTTTCCAAAAATAGTGAAGCTAAAATGGTTTTATATAATGCTTTACCCAAAAAGGAATTCGAAAGAATTTCCATGCTTAAAACCTCTAAAGAAATTTTGAATTCTTTAGTTGTAACTCATCAAGGTAACCAACAAGTTAAAAACAATAAAATTGATTTATTTGTTCAACAATATGAACAATTTTCAATATCGGATGAGGATACTATAGATCATTATTTTGCTAACTTTAATACTATAATTACATATTTACAAGCACTTGATGAATCTTTCTCTAGCCGTAATCATGTTAGGAGATATCTAAGGGCACTTCCATCCAAGTGGAGATCTAAGGTGACGGCAATCGAAGAATCAAAAGACTTGTCAATCCTCACCCTTGATGAACTCATAGGCAACTTAAAAGCCTATGAGCTTGTCCTCGCTAAAGATTTCGAAGCCTCAAAAGTGAAAGAGAAGCACAAATCTCTTGCCCTTAAACCCAAGAAGGTTTCAAGCGATGAAAAGAACTCCTCTTCAGATAGTGATGACGAGGAGTATGCCATGGCGGTAAGGGACTTCAAAAAGTTCTTTAGAAGAAAGGGAAGATACGTCAAACAACCATATGAAGACAAGAAAGAATTACGGAAAAGCAAAGAGGACGAGAAGGCAAGGGATGATCGTGCTTGCTTTAAATGTAGGGACCCAAACCACTTTATTAGTAAGTGTCCCAAACGTAATGATCAAAAAGCCTTCGCGGAGTTAAGTAGGGGAATGAGCGAGGAGGAGGACGAAGAAATTTGTCTCATGGTAAATGACGAGGTATGTCACGAATACTATAGTAGCTCATCACTAGATGATGACTCTTTGCATAATGAATATGATAAACTTTGCAAAATTAGTTTAAAAGTAATCAACAAAACAAGTTTTGAAAAAACAAAACCAATGTTTAGAAAAGGAAGTCATAAAGTTAAAAGCAAAATTAAAACGTCTAGAAAAGGGGAAGATAGCAAGTGGCGAATGTGAACTTTGCATTCAACTTCAAACACTAGTTGATCATCTACACTCTAAGATTGCTAGAATGAACACTAATACCTTAGATATGATATTGGATAGTGTTAAACAGGAAACAACCAAAAGGTCTAGGTTTTCGGGAACTTAATCGTCAACTAGTGAAAACAAAGGAACACAATTTGTAAAAGCAATAGAAAAACAAACCCTTGTTGTCCGGATCCAAAAAGGAGAAGCTAGTGTACGACCAGGGATCCATGGGTTCCAGCTGAAGCAAAGCGGTGGTATAGCTTCTTCCTCATCTAGATCCGATTTTGTTATTATTAATAAGAAGAAACCAACCCATGTTACTGTTAGACAACCACCTCCAAGACAAAATCAAAGTTTTACAAGAAACAAAGGTCCATCATTTTCAAAACCAAACACATCTAGGAGACCTAATAATGTATATCCGAGAAGTAACCATCAAATGAGATGGAATCCTAATATGCAAAACGGCTTTCCATTTCAAAACTTTGCACCATGGAATGCATACTCACCTTATCCATATATGTCTAACATGAATGGAGTGTTTAACACTAATGGACCCATGAACAAATAGGGACCAAACTTTTGAGTTAATTGTTTTCATGGGTGTGCTTAAAGGTCGACCTAGATCTGGATGAGTGGATCAAGGATAGCGGGTGCATGAGGCACATGACCGGAAATAAAGATCTATTTTCCACATATGAATCCTTCAATGGAGGAAATGTGGTATTTGGAAATAGCAAAAGCAAAATCATCGGTAAAGGTACGATTTCTAACAAATCTCTAACCATTAACGATGTGTGTCACGTAGAAAAGCTAAACTTTAACCTCTTAAGTATATGACAAATACGTGATAAGAAATGCAACGTACTTTTTAACGAAACCGGTAGTAAGATATTAAAAAACGGTACCACCATAGGTAGACGAATTAGGAAACATGGAGTCTATGTCATTAAAATTAGTAATGAACCTAAAGAAAAACTTTGTCTCACTTCTATGGATGATACTTCGACCTTATGGCATCGAAGATTGGGTCATGCCAATATGCGACTTCTTCAATCGCTATCATCCAAAGATTTAGTAAGAGATCTACCAAAATTAAAATATGAACATCACTTTTGTGATGCTTGTAATGTAGGAAAACAAGTCCATACTAGTCACAAAACTAAAAACATGATGTCTACAACTAAGTGTCTAGAATTACTACACATGGATTTATTTGGTCCATCCGCTATCTAAAGTTATGGAGGAAACTACTACACTTTGGTTATAGTGGATGATTACACTAGGTACACATGGACTAAATTTTTAAAGTATAAAACTGAAATGTTTGATTACTTTGAAATATTAAGTAAGAAAATCCAAAGATAATTAGGAAGTCCTATAGTGTCTATAAGAACAGATCATGGTAGGGAATTCGATAATGAAGTGCAATTTGGAGCCTTTTGTGACGCTAATGGTATTACTCACAACTTTTTGGCTCCGCGCACTCAACAATCGAATGGGGTAGTTGAAAGAAAGAATAGAACCCTACAAGAAATGAGTCGCACCATGTTAAATGAACAACCCATACCTCAAAAGTTCTGGTGCAATGCCGTTGATACATCAACGTACATACTTAACCGAGTCTTAATTAGACCATTTTTAGGAAAAACTCCATATGAGTTACTTCGAGGCAAAAAGCCAACGTTAAATCATTTTAGAGTCTTTGGTAGCAAATGCTTTCTACTTAACACTAAAGATTACCTTACAAAATTTGATCCTAAATCAACCGAAGGTATCTTTTTAGGTTACTCTCCTAATAGCAAAGCTTACATCATATTAAATAAAGAAACAATGAAGGTTGAAGAGTCCTTAAACGTAAAATTTGATGAGAGTCCACCCAAACCTACTCTACCCCTTGTCGATGACGAGATTGTCGAGAGTGAAGCTATTGAAATAAAGAAAAAGACAAACAAAGAACAAGAATCTTTAGATAATGAAGTCATAAATATTAAAGAGTCTAAAGATCACCCCGTAGATAAGGTCATAGGAAAGTTAAATGAAAGAACCTTAAGGTCTCAAGTCCAAAATCAAAGTAGCTTATTTTGTTTTGTCTCAACCATAGAACCTAAGAATACATAATAAGCCATAAAAGATGAAAGTTCGGTAATGGCTATGCAAGAAGAGTTAAATCAATTTGTTTCTAACGATGTTTGGACACTCGTCCCTCCACCTAGTAATCAAACCATAATAGGAACCAAATGGGTATATAAAAACAAGTTAGATGCAAACGGTGTAGTGTCTAGAAACAAAGCTAGACTCATTGCCCAAGGGTATAACCAACAAGAAGGAATAGACTTTGATGAGACCTATGCCCCCGTTGCTAGATTAGAGTCTATAAGAATACTTCTTGCTTATGCTTGTGCTAATGATCTTAAGCTTTATCAAATGGATGTCAAAAGTGCTTTTCTAAATGGTTTTATTAATGAAGAAGTATATGTAGCTCAACCTCCGGGCTTCATCGATTTTGAAAAACCTAAACATGTGTATAAGTTAAAGAAAGCCCTTTACAGTCTTAAACAAGCTCCAAAAGCTTGGTATGATAGACTCAAGTCATTCTTAATCAAACACAACTACACCATGGGGTTAGTTGATAACACACTTTTTACTAAGAAAAGAGAGTCACATATAATCATTGTTCAAATATATGTAGATGATATTATATTCGGATCTACTTGTCAAGACATGTGTGATGATTTCTCTAAAATCATGCATGACGAGAGTTGAGATGAGTATGATGGGAGAACTTAGTTTCTTTCTTGGTCTGGATCAAACAAGTATAAGATGGTATCTTCTTTAATCAATCTAAATACATAAAGGAGATGTTAAAGAAATTCGGTTTAGAAGAGTCAAAACCCATTAGGACACCAATGTCATCTGACACTAACTCACAAAGGATGAAGATGACGAATCCGTTGATAACACAAAATATCGTGGCATGATTGGTAGTCTTCTCTACCTCCCGGCTAGTCGGCCGGATATCATGTTTAGTGTTTGTCTATGTGCTAGGTTTCAAAAAGATCCTAAAACATCACATCTAGAAGCCATCAAAAGGATATTTAGATACATTAAGGTGCGACTCAATTAGGATTGTGGTATCCTAAGGGCAGGGGTAGAAACAATTGTATATCAGGTCCGACCATGCAGTGATTATGTTGATCGAACAAGTACAAGTGGGGTATGTACTTTTATGGGATGTTGTTTAACATCTTGGTTCTCAAAGAAGCAAGCGGCATTGGCCATATCAACAACCGAGCCGATATGTCTCCGCAGAGCAAAGCATGCCAATAAGTACTATGGATGAAACAAGCGTTAGTTGACTACGACATTCATCTAAGTGACATAGCCATTCTATGTGACAACAAGGTGCCATCGACTTAAGCAAGAATGCGGTATTGCATTCTCACACAAGCATATAGAGATTCGTCATCACTATAGAGACAATGTTCAAAAGGGGAACATCTCTATTGAGAAGGTAGCATCCGAAGAAAACCTAGCCGACGTCCTCACCAAACCGTTGAAGCGGGAACAATTCAACCTACTTCGTCTTGGTCTTGGTCTCATGGAACAATCGTCGTAATTAGCTTTTAAACTCTACAAGGTATGTAAACACTAGCCTTATTCTTTCTGAGTCTAGGATCTCTATTTCATGCACAACTCATAAGCAATACGGCAATTTTCAAAACCCAAGATAAGTTTTTACTTATAACTCATAGTTTTCTTTTATTTTTCAAGAAAAGTACCTTCTGCAAACACATAATTGCATAACTATTTTTTTCTTTCAAAGAATAAACGGTTTATTCACACATAGAAATCTCTTTTCAAAATGCTTTCTAAAAGGATACCTCTTCCCATATCACTTTCATAAAAGCCATTTCTCCTCCAGTCAGGACAAATCGCTTTTTCATTATTAATACAAAGTAAAACCCGTTTTCATTGCATCTCATGTCTTTTGAATGCTAAAGAGGACACATAACTAATATGTGTCTTCGGGTACATTCATTTAAAGCAACACTGATTAGAGCACCGGGTTATCTCACATAATAGTGTGCTTTTCACTTCTAGTTTATTTTTATTTTTTTTAGGTGTCGAGATAAAAACTCCAATGGTTTGCATATAGGCACACACTAGGCACAAATGTTTCCAAAAGGAAAATTTTGTTTGAATACTGATTACCACGGATCCAATAATCTTTGGGCGGTTCCCTCAAGGGAAGGATCCGTGAGACGAAACTAATTTTATCTTCTATTTTTCTCACTTTGGATGAAAACTTCAAAATTTTCATCATTTTTTTTTTAATTTTTTTTGGAGTATGTTACTTAATGCTTGTGTTCTCATGATCACATGCCTTAAATTCATATCTAATCATTAGATTTTAATCCACATTTTGGGTCAAGCATTCATTACAATGCATTATTTTTCTATAAATAGGATTCCCAAAATGCTTGCATATTCATCACTCTCAACCTCACAAACAAAACATCATCATGTCATACAAAAGATCTTCCAACATAAATGAATCACCTAGTGCAAACAATCCCTTTCAAGAAATCCAAAATTTTGTCCTCCTACCTTCCAAAGTACCACCACCCAAATCTAGAAAAACCACACGGATTAGCATCCGGCCTTGTTGCTTAGCAAAACCATCTTCAAATGGTTCCTCACCAACCACTCATTCACCACAAAATGCTTCCATTATAGCACCTCCTTCATCTCCAACAAGTACACCAACTTCATCACCCATCAAATCCCCACCTAAGGTCACTCTTTTGGAACTCCTTAAGACTCCAACAAAATCTCAACAAACCAAGCAAAAAGAACTAGTCTTTTTGACACCTCCCACATCTCCAAACACAATCTTCAAAGACCTTGAAACCTCACCACCTTTAGCTCCCATTGTGTTACAAGAACATCTAGGTTCTTTCCCACCACCACTTCCAAACATTCCGGACTTTGATCCGTATTTTCCAACTTTTCCACCACAACTTCCGCATCTCACAAATCAAAGTAACCCAGAAAACTTCCGCACTCATTACCCACATCATTTACATTGTGAGCATTGTCAATCCACTAGGGATCTTGCAATAGAAATTAGGGAAGAAATGCGAGCCATTCTTAACCTCGTCCTTGATGGCATCAACATCATCACTCACCAAAACTTCCAACCATAACCTAATGCAAGCATGGAAGGAATCATTTTACTTATTTTTAGTATTTTTCTTATGAGTCATTTTTAAGAACAAGTCTTGCTCTTACTTTTACATGCTTGTATGTGGCATAAATACCACTATATTTTGTTGTTTTATTACAAGGCCTTGTTTACATAACTTGGTTCTCAATCTTGATTCTCGTCAATCACAAGATTATTTATGCATGTTACTACTAACCCTTTCTTTGTAGGATTTTTCTTATTATTTTTTCTCACTTGACGCCCCATTCTAGGGGGAGCTACCGTCAAGGGGAGTTAGTGATACGTGGTCTATTTTTCCACATTTTATTTCTTCGTTGGGGTAACTTTTGTTTGACAAAAAAGGGGAGAAGAAGTAAAACTTAGGCTTTCAAAACATACATCTAATCTTAAGTTTTTACTCATCATAACATTATGTTTTGTCATCAACAAAAAGGGGGGGATTGTTAATACAAATAAACCGTAAAAATGTTTATTAATATTTAGTGATCTCTTTGTGTTTTGTGATAACAAATATAATGTTATCATAAGTAAAACTTTAAGGATACATGTTATTTTTGTAAAGCATTTTACATATAGTCATTTAATACAAATTGTTATAAATCATTTTTAGTTTGTTGTAATAGTTTATTAGGATGGGTAAAAAGCACAACCCATGACCCATACCCATGGAGCATATCCATAACCCATGGTATTAACCCATACCCATTTGACTAGATGCATTGCATCTATTAGATATATTGTATCTAATGAAATACCCATGGACCAACCCATAACCCATGACCCATAACCAAAAAACCCATGGGCAGAGAGGAGCGTTCACGGATCCCTGGTGTTACACTAGACGGATCCCTTAAGCAAAAGATCTGTGGGATCCGTGCTACAGTAGCAAGAAATTGCCTATAAATAGAGAGCCATTTCTTCATTTCTCTTCACCCCTCTCCTTACTAACTCTCTCATACATTCTTACACTCTTCTAACAAAAGATCACTTGATCTAGAGAGTTGTTCTTTTATTGTGATTCTCATATAGGTCCTTCTCTAAGGCGAGATCACGAGCATTCTATAAGTTATCCAAGAAAGGGGTCCTTGATTGATTTGTTCCTCCACAAGATTTCTGTAGCAAAGATCTTGTATTTCATATTTCACATATTTGTTGTGTAATAGTCGTGTTTGTTTGGTCCTCCGTATAAAGACTCGGTATTCAGCTTTGTACCGGAAAAAGGTGTAAGCAACGTTGTGAAGGCTTCTCCATCAAGTTGAAGGAGTTTGTTGACATAGTGCTTGAACTCTTGAGTAGGTGACTCGGGGAGTGGAGTAGGGCAAGGAAGGTGTCCTTGTAGCCGAACCACTATAAATCGGTTGTGTCATTTCTATCCCTTACTTTACTTTATTTACTTGCATTACTATTAGATCTATACTTTATCTTCATCTATACGATTCACATAACATCGAATCTAAAGTTTTTAGAAACTAACTTAAAATCGGCAAAACTATTCAACCCCCCTTCTAGTTTTCCACACTATGCTTTTGTTACTCAATCGTGTCAAAGAACTTTTGTCTAGCATATGTAACCAAGTGCAGGAAAAAGGAAGGAAAAGTGAAAGAATGATGAATAAATGAAGATTCTTAATCATGCAAAGAATTCCTTGTCAAGATACACACTTAGGAGGAATTTCAAGAACGAATGATCCAAGGGTTCAACATTCCAAAGTTTCAAATCAACAAAAAGATCAAGTTTGGATATATAATTAAGAGATACGAACATGAAACAAGCCAAACAATTTGTTAATACAAATAAGCCGTAAAAACGTTTATTTATATTTTACGATCTTCTAATGTTTTGTCGATAACAAACGTAAAATCATTTTAACGAAACAAACAAAATACGTAAATGGTTTTAGTCAATAGTTTACTAACACTTTTACACTTTTCATATAAAACACTAAACAAGTAATAGTGCTTTTATGATTTAGTAATGCATATGAACAACAACTAGTGTTTACATAATTGGGTAGATATATACATAATTAGTATATATTCTAATGGGTAATATAATGGGTAGAAGCTTAAGTATTTGACCCATTGACAAAATACATTGAATGTAGTTGGGTATAACCCAAAGTCCATGACCCATACCCATGGAGCATAACCCACAACCCATTGCATGACATCATGCATAAATCATGAATGGGTATTATCCATGACCCATGGATTTAACCCATGACCCATGGACTAGATGCATTGCACATACTAGATACATTGTATCTACTTGGATACCCATGGTCCAAAGTCTAAGACCCAAGACCCAAGACCCATAACCCATGACCGATGACCCAAAACCCATGAGCAAAGAGGAGCATCCCACGGTTCCTCTAGTTTAAACTAGACGGATCCCTCAAGTAAGGGATCCGTGGAACAGTAGCACATTTTCCTCTATAAATAGTGAGCCATTTCTTCATTGTAACTTACCCCTTTCACACATATTTTCTTTTTGAGTTGTAAACTCTCTAACCACAGATCCAAGTGATCTTTGTATGTAGTTTCGTGTTTGTGCGATTATCTAGGTTCCTCTTAAAGGCGAGATCACCACCGCTTGAAGTCGAGCAAGCTTAAGTTCATGGGTTGCCTAGCTTCGTCATCATCAAGACTACTGAGGTTCTCTTGTTGATAATTCTTTCTTCCTCGATAGAAGTGTTGTATCAAAGGCATTAGTGAAGGATGCCGAAAGAGTCAAGACGAAGGCATTAGTGAAAGGTGCTTAACGTCCGTGTCAAAGGCATTAGTGAAGGATGTCAAAAGAGTCAAGATGAAGGCATTTGTAATACCTGAATTTCTAAAATTCACAAAAAGACCAAAATACCCCTATAATAAAAAAATATGAATAATTAATTTAAAGAGTACCAAATAAGCTATGTAAATTCAGAAAATTATCAAGAAATATCACATATGATCCAAATAAATTTTAAAGACTTTGTAAAGTTAATTTTTATAGTTTATAACCTTATAAAATTCGTTTTGTGTTTTATACATATGGCCGAATATATTTATTAAGTTTTATAAAAGAATAAAGTTAATAAAAGCCCAATACAAATTTTATAAAATTAAGATCCCATTTATTATGAGTCCAATACATTATATAGCCCATATAAAAATTATAAAACCATATATAAACACATTATACGGTTTATATTTTATTCCTAACAACCCTAAAAGCCGATTATACCTAAACCGACCTAAGAAAACCCTACATAATTCGACATTCGGTTTCCAAGGCTTAGCTATTTTTCTTGGATGAGTTTGAAGTTAAAGAAGGTGTTAAAAATCTGGTTCGAGGTCCTAAGGTGCTGGTTTGATCGTGGTTAGTTTCTTGGTCGATTAGGGTTTCAGTAGAATAGAGTTTTTGTGTTGTTCTAACGTCCAAATCTCATCAAGGGTATGTTTCCAATATTATTTTCAGTCCTACAAGTCATGTATAACCTGTAAAAATTAGTCATGCATATTTAACAAGTTGTATGGAATTGTTTTGAATTAAAACCCTAAAAACGTATAAAATAGAGAACGAGCACATAATAAATTTTGGGACCATGATCTAATTTTTCCGGACTCTTATATGATATATGACTGCATAAAATACATGTTCATGAATTGAAGCTTGTGTGAATTGTTATGGATTTGTTTTGTTCGTCAGCGTATGAAAAAGGGAAGATAATGATAAAGGAACGATTATGGTTTATAAGGATTAGGGTTCGTTTGTTATAATTAAAGGTAATTAGTGCAGTAATAATGATGAATTAATGATGGGTTAAACCTAGGTTTAGGGTTTGTACTTGAATTATGCATGATTCGGTTTTAAATAAAAGTTTTGGGTTGGTTTTGTAAATTATGAAACTTAAAGGTTATTTTGTAAACAGTAAAATAAAGGTACTAAACGTATAAAAATAGGTATGAGGGTTAAACGTGTAATTTTTGATATTTAGAGGGCCATTCGAATTGTTATTAACTTAAAGGGTATGTTTTGTAAATTCTAAAACCTTTAAAAATGTAAAATCTGATAATATAAGGTTAGATCGTATAATTAAATATGTTAAGGGTGTAATATGTAATTATGAGTAATTATGAGTCGACAAGTATGAGTTAGTTGTGTAGAGACATGCATGAGTTTTGAGGTAACTTCGGTTTGTTTTTCATATACATTCTAGGTCAAAGAGGAAATCATTAAAAGAGGTGACATGTAAATTAAATTCGTAATAAATGATATTAAAAGTATGGGAAACCCTAGGACGTAAATAGGAAGTCGATTAGGGTTAAAAGCTAAGTGTACAAATTCGTTATTTCATGTGAGAATGGTAAGTCTTGGTTAATCATGTAAGTTATAAAAGATTTTGTAAAATATTTTGAAAGAGTGTCCTAAAATCCGTCCTTGACATTTATAAACTTTATACTTTGAATGATGATCATATAAGTCCTCAAATAAGATATTTATCATATTAAACCCTTAAGTTTACCATTTATCATTTGTAACCCATAAGTTTGGCAAATTAATGATGGATACTCTAAAATGTTGTAATTACGTCCGTCACTAAAAATAAGAATATTACATCTAAAAGTATAAATAAGATTAATCCGTTATGACATTAATGATACTAATAAGTATTAAATAAATTATAATCCGTGTAGATTCGGTTGAAGGAGAGCGACGTTACATCTTCGTGATTCACTTATTCGTTTGCTTTTCTCTCATTGCTTTAAGGTATAGATATTCTGACCTTTTTAGTAAAGGTTCCTTATGATGTTCTTTTCGTTAGCTTTCCTATTTTACTTATCAGGGTTTCCAATGCCATTGCTATGAACCCTTTCCTGATTGTTTGACCTGTTGTTTTTTTTTGAATTTATGTTTTATTGAACCATGCGATACCTGATTTGAACTTTATGTTAGGAAGACTTTGATATGCATATTTGTTGAACCTTGTGTTTGATTCTGACTTGTGTCATAAGCGAAATTTTGTTTGACCTAAGTTAGTTTGACATCCGAGCCAATTATTAACTAGTCATGGGGGTTCCATGTCCGTGTCGAATGCACTTGACATTATATAGGCGATGGAGTGAAGTTACGCACGTCCCTTATCTATTATTTGTTATGAGCTCAAGTTATATTATATTATCAATGTATGTTTGTTGGCGTATGGATGCATCCTAGATCGATATGTTGTCCGATATGATTTGTCTAGGTGAATGATGTCGAGGGTGCAATCTTGGCGTCTTCATAAAACTCTGGAGCTAGCTAGCTAAAACTTATTTTGAGATTGTTTCTATATAGTTATGATGTTTTTGATATGATATGTTTTGGGCTCGTGGTAGTTAACTAGATCTTTATCTCATTATTTCTATGTTAAGTATTCGATTATGATTCGGTATGTTCAAATGTTTATGATTATGTCTTTGGGCTTATTATATGTTATTATATATGTGTATGCTTTTGTATGTTTATGTGATTACCATTTCCAATGCTAGGTTATGATTAATATGTTTAAATGGGATTCAGCATGCTTCATCACGATGTCATGTTAGTTTCTAGTTATGTGAAGTCGTTGATCTGTAAGATGAATGTGCTAGTGTGAAAGTGAGTATTCTATAAGTTTAGTATGCATAATTTGTTGATTAATTTTGTGAACCTTGCTTATCGTTAGTGTTTTTTTTATCGTACATGTGACCCTGCCATGTTTTAACTCTGTTGATGTTAGGGTTTGATTTGAGAACTGGTTTAGTTTATGATAGCCTGCTTTGATTTGTTAATGGTTATGCTATGTTTTGTCTGGTCTAGTTAATTATAGTTTGTTTAATATGTTTTCTAATTGCTTGTGAAACCTTGCCATGATTTGAATGCTATTTCCGTTCTTTCTGCATGTTGTTTGAGTGTGTTACGTGTAGATTAATTGATTTGTATGAATGCCATGATTATTTATCTGGTAACTTAGCTGTTTCCGTTAGTCATTAGACTCTTCGTTTGGCTTATAAGTAATCTTGCTATTCTTGATATGTTAAGTTTTGGTGATCGATGTGGTTGTGTTTGTGACATTAATGTGCTATGAGATGTTTTAAATTGTTACATGGTTGTTTGGATTTACGTATATTTGTGCTTCCGCATAATCCTAAAAGATCCCTCATCATCTTTTCATTTTGATTTCGTTATTTGTATATTTGTTTTGTTTAGCTTTTGTTTAGTTATATCCGCTCACTGGGCTTTGTAAGCTCGGCCGCATTTTCTTTTCAGGTTTTAAGCATTAAAGATGAGCTTATGGGATAGCTGATCTGGGTTGAGAGTAGAGATGAGAGCAAGATTTGAGATAGAGATCTTAGATTTATTTCGATATTAAGTTTATTTATATTATCTTTTGTAAGTTTGTAAAGGCTTCCGCTTTTGTATAGTATTTAAAGTTATGATATGAAACCGTATTGTGATATCTTTACCCTTGTCGGGTTGGGGTGTTACAATTTATGGTATCGAGAGAGGAGTTTAGGACCCTTAAAGCTTAGGCTATGACCTGTGAGAAGTGGGTAGATTTAGGATTTTCCTTTCTGCGTGCTTTTCTTGCGTCCACTATCGTACTTAGACTTTGCTAATAGTGGGTTATTCTTTTAGATGGTTATTCCTCGTTAGCCCTAGTTCATCCGATAAGAGCAAACAAGGACCAGCTAGGCAACCTAGGGAGAAGATGATGTGGGCCGTCGTTATTGCTAAAGGTTGCAAGAGGATTGGTAGAGTGAAGCGGACCAACAAGAGGATACGAGTTCCGGCTAGTATGTGGCCATGCACAATTGAGGAGAAGCCGACCTTAAAGAACGTGACGGAAAAGTAGTGGAGAGTCTGAAACTAAAGTCGTTGACAACCAAGGTTTCACCACTAGGTATCATCATAGATGTCCCAAGTTCTTTGAAGATGGAGGAGTAGGTTGGGCTGAGAGTCGTGATTTGTATGCTTTTGTGGATCGTGTGCGGGAGGAAGAAGAGGGATCGGAAAAGTGACTTTGCTAGTCGCTTACTACCGCAGCGTGAAGGAAACAAGAACGGATGGATAAGTGAGGAAGAAGAGGAAGAAGAGGAACACGAGGAAGAATACGAGGTGGATTCGGATTTGGAGTCTACGGCTACTAGTAGGTTAAATCCGATACAAGAATAGGAAATTGCGCTCCTGATTAGTAGTACTCTTTATGAGAAATTTCGACATTGGATTTGGGTTTAGGTCCTTTTGTTTCATTTAGATGATTGAGTCTTGGATTATTAAGTTTGTTTTGGAAATTCATCTTATGACAATTTTGCAATTTTGTTTGATTAGTGGGAATAAAACAACATTTTGAAAGTATAGTTCACTGCATTTGTTTCTTTTCGATAGATTCGTTAAGTTCCGTTAGTCCTCATAAGTTCGATGCCTATTTATCTTCTTAATGATGTTGTTTTATTACCGTTTGAATGAAGTATGGCCATCATGATGGTATACTCATGCGGATTTGGTTTGTTATAGTATGTTACTTGCTATCTGTATGTTATCTGTATGTGGTATGTTTTGTTATGATATTAGTTATGTGTTTTGTCATGACCCAAGACCGAATATAGTGACAATAAGAACTTGTTATGTGATGCAAGTATTATGGCGCTGATCAACGTAATATCTTTGAGATCATATAATCCCGAACTTATTGAAGGTATACTGACGCCCGGAAATGCTGCAATGGTTGATACGTGAATGGATTTTGGCTTGTATCTGTTATTTGTCACTCCTCATGTTCGTTTAAAATTTAGATACCTAATTGTGAATTTCGTCAATATCATTGCATTACGTTATATAAAGTTTTGCCGTTTGGAATCCGAAATTGTTATGATTTGTGTGAACCTATGAATTGCTATGTCTGCCCTAATTTTGTATGTCCCCACGTACTTTCACGACTAGTGAGACCGTTAGGATTCGTTTGTTTATGTACATGTTTGTTCTCCTCATTAGATATCTGAATAAGTTAGAGTTTGTCGTTTGGTTTTCTGCGTCTCATTTGTTATCTGCCATTACTTGATAAGTATATAATTATCTCATTATAAGTATTTGGCTGATTTGATTTTCGAAAATTATGAGTTTATAGATTCTGATAATAATCTGTTTGTTCCAAGATAAGATTAGCGTTCGTTATATTCCTAGAAATTCAGAAATCCGATTCGTTTTCTATTCACATTCGTCTCGTTCAAATTCGAGGACGAAATTTTCTTTTAGAGGGAAGAAATTGTAATACCCAATTTCTAAAATTCACAAAAAGACCAACATACCCCTATAATAAAAAAATATGAATAATTAATTTAAAGAGTACCAAATAAGCTATGTAAATTCAGAAAATTATCAAGAAATATCACATATGATCCAAATAAATTTTAAAGACTTTGTAAAGTTAATTTTTATAGTTTATAACCTTATAAAATTCGTTTTGTGTTTTATACATATGGCCGAATATATTTATTAAGTTTTATAAAAGAATAAAGTTAATAAAAGCCCAATACAAATTTTATAAAATTAAGATCCCATTTATTATGAGTCCAATACATTATATAGCCCATATAAAAAACTATAAAACCATATATAAACACATTATACGGTTTATATTTTATTCCTAACAACCCTAAAAGCCGATTATACCTAAACCGACCTAAGAAAACCCTACATAATTCAACATTCAGTTTCCAAGGCTTAAAGCTATTTTTCTTGGACGAGTTTGAAGTTAAAGAAGGTGTTAAAAATCTGGTTCGAGGTCCTAAGGTGCTGGTTTGATCGTGGTTAGTTTCTTGGTCGATTAGGGTTTCGCCGAATAGAGTTTTTGTGTTCTTTTGTTCTAACGTCCAAATCTCATCAAGGGTATGTTTCCAATATTATTTTCAGTCCTACAAGTCATGTATAACCTGTAAAAATTAGTCATGCATATTTAACAAGTTGTATGGAATTGTTTTGAATTAAAACCCTAAAAACGTATAAAATAGAGAACGAGCACATAATAAATTTTGGGACCATGATCTAATTTTTCTGGAGACTCTTATATGATATATGACCTGCATAAAATACATGTTCATGAATTCGAAGCTTGTGTGAATTGTTATGGATTTGTTTTGTTCGATCACGTATGAAAAAAGGGAAGATAATGATAAAGGAACGATTATGGTTTATAAGGATTAGGGTTCGTTTGTTATAATTAAGGGTAATTAGTGCAGTAATAATGATGAATTAATGATGGGTTAAACCTAGGTTTAGGGTTTGTACTTGAATTATGCATGATTCGATTTTAAATAAAAGTTTTAGGTTGGTTTTGTAAATTATGAAACTTAAAGGTTATTTTTGTAAACAGAAAAATAAAGGTACTAAACGTATAAAAATAGGTATGAGGGTTAAACGTGTAATTTTTGATATTTAGAGGGCCATTCGAATTGTTATTAACTTAAAAGGGTATGTTTTGTAAATTCTAAAACCTTTAAAAATGTAAAATCTGATAATATAAGGTTAGATCGTATAATTAAATATGTTAAGGGTGTAATATGTAATTATGAGTAATTATGAGTCGACAAGTATGAGTTAGTTGTGTAGAGACATGCATGAGTTTTGAGGTAACTTCGGTTTGTTTTTCATATACATTCTAGGTCAAAGAGGAAATCATTAAAAGAGGTGACATGTAAATTAAATGCGTAATAAATGATATTAAAAGTATGGGAAACCCTAGGACGTAAATAGGAAGTCGATTAGGGTTAAAAGCTAAGTGTGCAAATTCGTTATTTCATGTGAGAATGGTAAGTCTTGGTTAATCATGTAAGTTATAAAAGATTTTGTAAAATATTTTGAAAGAGAGTCCTAAAATCCGTCCTTGACATTTATAAACCTTATACTTTGAATGATGATCATATAAGTCCTCAAATAAGATATTTATCATATTAAACCCTTAAGTTTACCATTTATCATTTGTAACCCATAAGTTTGGCAAATTAATGATGGATACTCTAAAATGTTGTAATTACGTCCGTCACTAAAAATAAGAATATTCTGACAACTCTAAAAGTATAAATGAGATTAATCCGTTATGACATTAATGATACTAATAAGTATTAAATAAATTATAATCCGTGTAGATTCGTTGAAGAGACGACGTTACATCTTCGTGATTCACTTATTCGTTTGCTTTTCTCTCATTACTTTAAGGTACAGATATTCTGACCTTTTTAGTAAAGGTTCCTTATGATGTTCTTTCGTTAGCTTTCCTATTTTACTTATTAGGGTTTCCAATGCCATTGCTATGAACCCTTTCCTGATTGTTTGACCTGTTGTTTTTTTTGAATTTATGTTTTATTGAACCATGCGATACCTGATTTGAACTTTATGTTAGGAAGACTTTGATATGCATATTTGTTGAACCTTGTGTTTGATTACGACTTGTGTCATAACTGAAATTTTGTTTGACCTAAGTTAGTTTGACACCCGAGCCAATTATTAACTAGTCATGGGGGTTCCATGTCCGTGTCGAGAATGCACCGACATGACTATAGGAGCGTGAGAGTGAAGTTCGCCACGTCCCTTATCTATTAATTGTTATGAGCTCAAGTTATATTATATTATCAATGTATGTTTGTGGGAAGTATTATGGATGCATCCTAGATCTTATCTGTTGTCCGATATGATTTGTCTAGGTGAATGATGTCGTGTGCAATACGCGTCTTCATAAAACTCTGGGAGCTAGCTACTCCGGCTTATTTTGAGATTGTTACTATATAGTTATGATGTTTTTGATATGATATGTTCTGGGCTCGTGGTAGTTAACTAGATCTTTATCTGTTATTTCTATGTTAAGTATTCTGATTATGATTCGGTATGTTCAAATGTTTATGATTATGTGCTGGGCTTATTATATGTTATTATATATGTGTATGCTTTTGTATGTTTATGTGATTACCATTTACAATGCTAGGTTATGATTAATATGTTTAAATGGGATTCGCATCTGTCAGTCATCCGATGTCATGTTAGTTTCTAGTTATGTGAAGTCGTTGATCTGTAAGATGAATGTGCTAGTGTGAAAGTGAGTATTCTATAAGTTTAGTATGCATAATTTGTTCAGTTAATTTTGTGAACCTTGCTTATACGTTAGTGTTTTTTTTTTATCTGTACATGTGACCTGCCATGTTTTAACTCTGCTGATGTTAGGGTTTGATTTGAGAACTGGTTTAGTTTATGATAGCTGCTTTGATAATTGTTAATGGTTATGCTATGTTTTATCCGGTCTAGTTAATTATAGTTTGTTTAATATGTTTTCTAATTGCTTGTGAGACTGCCATGATTTGAATGCTATTTACTGCTTCTTCGCATGTTGTTTGAGTGTGTTACGTGTAGATTAATTGATTTGTATGAATGCCATGATTATTTCTTTGTAACTGTTTCCGTTAGACATTAGACTCTTCGTTTGGCTTATAAGTAATCTGTTATTCTTGATATGTTAAGTTTTGGCCGCTCGATGTGGTTGTGTTTGTGACATTAATGTGCTATGAGATGTTTTAAATTGTTACATGGTTGTTTGGATTTCTGTATATTTGTGCTTCCTGAGAATCCTAAAAGATCTCTCATCATCTTTTCATTTTGATTTCGTTATTTGTATATTTGTTTTGTTTAGCTTTTGTTTAGTTATATCGTTCCTGGCTTTGTAAGCTCAGCCGCATTTTCTTTTCCTGCAGCAGGTTTTAAGCATTCAAGATGAGCTTATGGGATAGCTGATCTGGGTTGAGAGTAGAGATGAGAGCAAGATTTGAGATAGAGATCTTAGATTTATTTAGATATTAAGTTTATTTATATTATCTTTTGTAAGTTTGTAAAGGCTTCCGCTTTTGTATAGTATTTAAAGTTCTGATATGAAACCGTATTGTGATATCTTTACCCTTGTCGGGTTGGGGTGTTACAGCATTAGTGAAAGGTCCTTAACGTCCGTGTCAAGGGCATTAGTGAAGAGTGCCTTGAAGTCAAGTCAAGAGGCATTAGTGAAAGATGCCAAGGTTGTAAAATCGATGAGGTGCATCGATGTACAAATAGAGATAGGTTGTGTCCAACGATATTGGTATCCTTGATGATGTCATAATAAGGAGTGGGTCTCCTTTGGGATAGGTGTTGTGTAGTGTTGGGTAGTAGTTCCTCTTTTGTAATGGAACTCGGTATCTAGGCTTGTACCGGATAAAGTGTTGGCGACGTTGTGATAGGTGTGGTTCTACATCGTGGAAGAACCCGGTATCTAGCCTTGTACCGGATAAAGAGTAGGCGACGTTGTGAAGGCTTCTCTGCCACAAGGAGTTGGTGTTGTGTAGTGATTACGAACTCTCGAGTAGGTGACTCGGGGAGTGGAGTAGGGCAAGGAAGGTGTCCTTGTAGCCGAACCACTATAAATACTCGTGTTGTGGTTTTGTGCCTCTTACTCTTTATCTTAGTATTTATTTATCTATACGCTTGTCTATCAACATCCCACACACACGTTTAAATAAATTGACATAAGTCGAACTAAATAGTTTAAAACCAAGTTTTAATCGGTAAAACTGTTCAATCCCCCCCCCCCTTCTACTTTTCCACAATTGGCATCAGAGCTTCGTTACCAAGTTTCTTAGAGTATGTTGTACTTTAAAAACTTGATACGATCCGTGTTTAATTGAAAACTACAAAGAAGGTCTTTTACAAAAATAAACACCATGTCTTAAAAACACTTTTGTAGGATGCTGATTAGATGACAATAATATTTTGTTGTCTTCTTTTATTTCTTTCTCTTATTTTATCTTACTAAATTGTACTAACCTTCCTTGTCATTTTGCTTAGTTAAAACTCATATTTATCAAGCCATAGGAATTGCTTGGTAACAAGATTACCTTTCCTAAGAAGGTATCTTAATCAAGAAGAAACCGGAGTTGTCTATTGACATTTTTCTTGTCATAAGAAAGACACTCATAAGTGCATTAGAGGTATGACTTCCTACTCATCTCTAAATAACATTGGCTTAAGAATAAGTATGCTTACATAGGAACTTATATGATTATCTTTTCACATACTCATATATTACATGTAGCTTCGTTAGGATATTTTTCTTGCGTACGTGTTACTCTTCCGTCTATAGTCTAGGTTTATAAACATGTGTCTTATTTTCTCTTAATCCAAAAATCAAATATTTTTAATAATAAAACAAAACACAAATCTCAAAAATTCCTCCTTCCCCATAAATATCCCCTCCGATCGTCCACTCCACCAAATCATCATTTTTCAAATCTTCCATTTTCATAAATTACCTCTCATTCAAACTTAATCTTCCTTCTCATCTCATCTCATCTCAAATCAAAACCAAGGAAAAACTTCATCATCATGGTTTACATCGCCTTCGTACTCATCATCTTGACACTCATCGCTCTCGTGTTCCCCATGATCAAGTTTTCTCATGGAGACATGTACTTTGTGTTGTTAATCTAAATTGGTGTTATATACCCAAGCCTTTGTATCATTCTTAGCATTGAAATGAAATATTAGTAATGTTTTAGTTTATCTAGTTTATTTTTCATAATTTGTTTGTCATTTCTTTTTATTTTTTTCTTTCGTACCTTTGGCCTTGAGATACTTTGGAAACCTACAATGCATGCTTAACTAAGTAAATATTGGCTAAAATACATATCCTTTTATAAAACTATAATATGCAAAAATCTATTTTTCAAAATCCTTTTTTCTGTCACTACAGATCCACGGATCCCTATAGTTCAACCAGCCGGATCCCTCTTTGAAGGGAACCATGAGAACCGTGTTTCTGGAAAACAGATTCTCATGCAATATGAAAACCGTTTTCATCTTAAAAAGAAATACCCCACTAGAATGTTAAGTACTAAGTGAGTTAACTGTCATTGTTAATAGAAATCTAGTAAAAACGTTAGGTGATCATCCTCTTGCTTTAATGCATTTCACCATATTAACTTTTCACTTCCATAGGTCTCGTCATGTCTCATGAGTATGAATTTGACTTATCACTCACTCATTTCTACATTCCTAACATCTCTCTCGAGCCCAACACACCTGGCAATCATGTCTGTGGGTTCAATAATCTCGAAACTCGTCACTTCCATGAAGGACGTATTGTCGACACACCTCTACTATATGAAGAATGTATCAATACCTCCTTCCGAACCATAACGGTTTGTTTTGGAATTCTTTCGTCAAGTTGAACTCGTTCGTAACGAGGATCAATCTCTATCTCTTTGGTTTTGGATCAAAAACCAAAAGTTTGTTTTAACTCTTGAGCAATTTGCTCACATTCTCCGAATTCCAAATCGTGGACAATGTGCCTTCACTGAAGATTGGTCTCTTGATTCTCTCTTTAACCATCGTGAAGAAAATAGTCCATATTGTTCACACATACCTTCCCCTCAAGACTTGACTCGCATGATATGCAAACCTCGACCCTATCACTCTGATCCAAACATAATCTATACACGTGATATCCGAGATGAGTTTAAACCTCTCGCACTCATCCTACGTGAAAATGTTTGGAGTCTTAGGGGAAATCGAGAAATCCTTCCCGCTTGTTGTGCTCACATAATGTATTGTTTGCTAACACAACAACCATACAATCTCGCCTATTTCTTCGCCAGAAGGTAATTGTAAACCTTCAAGGAAACAAGAACAAACTAATCCCTTATGGAATGTTCCTAACACGCCTGTATCATCACATCATGTACTTCCACCCTCAATTTCAAAGTCCGTTGTACGTACTCGTGAATAAGATGATGGAACCTCTAAACACATCTCTCGTCAAGTATTTCTTCATCCCTGAATCGGCAAATACTTATCATCTATTTGATGATCCATCTAGCGAAAATGCTCAAGAAACTTAGTCTCCTTTCCGCTCAATCTTTAGATTTCATCTTTTATCATTGTAATGTGATTTTTCTCATGAAATAAAGCATTTACCGTTTGATATAGTCGTTCAAACTTCTTAGGAAACACTAGCTTTAAAAAGCGATACCTTGTGCAACTTTTGCATACCTTCTGTGAAGGTACTGTTTAGCAGGAGAAGGATCCCTCAGTTTGTGCTAGACGGATCCCTCCACTTAGGGAACCGTGGGATCTAGGCAAACAGAAATGCAGTTGCAGTCTTTATACTTCAAACCATATCCTTAGAACACTTCACACTAACTAAACACAATGCCTTAGGACCAATTAAGTCCTTCTCACGCTTAGTAAGTTTCATACTCACTCATAGCTCATTTAGAATCACACTCAAGGTGTCTTTCGATTTATCATTTCATCAAAACTCATCATTCTTCCGCTCCTATACTTACACATCATCCCTCACATGTCAACACATCTAGTTTTATAAATTTCTCAATTTTAGCAAATTGATTTTAGTCATCCCTACCTCAAAATGGATCAAATACTATATTTTTTTTTTTTTTTCATTTTTTATAACTTTTAAGATATTTTCCAAAATTATCTTATGTTACTATCTGGTCTCTAGGATCATTTAGCTCCACTTGACACTCTCAAATTATCTAGTGTCATCTTTGGTCATTCATTGGACTCTTAAAGTTCTATTTTTTTCCATAAAAGGCAATCATTAACTACATCACTCATTGCCCTTGATCATTTAAGTACCCTTTCATTAAAGACACTTAGGAAGACTAAAACACTCAAGAGGTATAGGTATTAGACCTTACAAACATCATTTTTCTCCTTTCTTAGCTGCTAAGAGCCGAATCCCTAGGATTAGCCTAGACATATCACTCATTGGAGGGAACCGTAGGATCCGGGTGACAGATTCACCAAAAACTCTAGCTAAAAAAATCATTTCAAGCTCTTCTTGCTAACTTGAACACTCCATCTTGTTTTAATTAAACTCCTAGATCAACGCAACTCTGAAGATGACTCTTGTGCATGCAAATTATCATATTTCAAAGGATCTTAGTGGCTTAAGTCTTGAATGCAATTGCCAAATCCTTCCCCATATAAACCATCTTGTGAAGACTCCTAAAGTCATCATCTACATCCTCATTCTCAGTATTTAGAAACCTTATAACCTTAATTCTCTTCTATCATCTCATCATGAGAAAAGCTCCTAGTGGTAAGTCATCCACCAAAGGACCACCCAAGAAACTTGCTCGTGTTGTTTACGAAATTTCTTCAACCAAATCGTCTCCCATCAAATCCACAAATGGTAGGATCTCCCCTCCGCCTATCAAACCAATTGATGCAGGTTTTACTGACCAGGTTTTAATATTTATATTGTCTCATTATACCTATGGTCTACCCTAATGCACTAACGGGCAGTGTACCCGGTCGTATGTAGTGTAGTATTCGGTAAAACCGAGGTCATCCCAAGAGCTATGTGTGTTGGATTATTACTAATTCTAGGTGTCACAGACTTTAATAAGAATTTGATAAGGAATTAATTAATAAACTACTAAAGCAGATAAAAGCAATTAAAGGAAAAAGTTCAATCAATAGAGTAGAGTGGTGCTAACCTAGTTAATCATCCTAGCTAGTAATGTCTACGTCTAATTACTTCCAATTACTTCAGTGGGGTCAAAGTGAGAGGACAAAGATTTGGTCAATTCGCCTAACCTATCGGCAAAGATGCCACCTTGGAGAAGTCGGTGTCCCCTAAAAGTCCAGTTGTTCCCGGTCCCTAAGCCGAAGTCATTAAGTACCATTACATGCTAGACTTATAATAGTGAGTGCCCGGGCGTTAGCAACTTAAACACTCACCCCCTAATTCTTAAGTTCATCCAAACGGTAGGTGATCAGTTGGTCAAATCACACAAGTAGAAAGGGTAGTTAGTTGGTCATATCTTACTCTTCCCGTCTCAGTCTACTCACTTAGGGTCAGTTGGTCATATCTCCTAAGCAACTAGCCTCTACCGCCATTCAAAATAACCGAAACAAGGGTAGCTACCAATAAACTATGCATGCATACACTTAGAAATAATTATACGGAAGTAATGTAAACGCAAACAAAACAATTAAGGAATCATAACTAGGCCAGAACCAAGAGGTGCTTAGCCGCTCATATTAACCATACAAATCAATTCAGTATTCAAAGTTACGAAATACATAAAATGCTAATGCTTATCGTAGGGGAGTGATTTCTCCATTGGAGATAGCTCCGTATGCTCCTCTAGACCTGCCTCTGGCTTCTTCCCACGTTCTTTGGTTGTGGTGTGTGAAATGGGAAGCTTTGAAATGCTGGAAATCGTGGGGTATTTATAGGCCAGATCTGGGTTACGGCGTAACTAATAAATAGCTACGCCGTAATCTTCTATTTCTTCGTAATTTGCACTAGATCTGCGGTTACGCATAACCTTATAAGTAGTTACGCCGTATCTTCAATAATTCTTGGTTATGCCGGAGTTTATTCAAGTGTTACGGCGTAGTCATCAGCGGCGTGGAACCTCATTTGACCTAATATAGTTACGTCGTAGTCCTTTGGGATAGTTCACCGTAATCCTCTGATGAGTTGGCTTTCTCGAGTTACGCTTTAGTTACTGACGTAATGTGAGAGAAGAGTTACGCCGTAACTTCTTCAAAGTGAGCATACTATGATAAATCTTTGATAATTCTCAATTCAGCGTCTTTAGCTCCAATGCTCGTAATTTACCTGAAAGTGGAAAACAATGGAAAACAAGCTTAATCCATATAAATGATATAAATTACAAGTATTATCGGGGAAATTGACACTTAATATTCAGGACTATTTGATGTTATCAAATATCCCCTCACTTGAACTCTACTTGCCCTCAAGTAGACCTTATTAGATAGATTCCTAAAAAGATATCTCCCAAAACCTGGAAAATATAAGTTTACAAATCCCTTATGTTAGAATAAAACAAAGCCGAACACCTCACGAAATGAGAACGAAACACTCAAATCTCTCAACTATTCTAAGTGTCAATTTTGGGGTGATCACTCAATCACACAGTCATAGCATGTATTCTATCATAATCTTGGCGGTTACACAAATCTCCACCACTAGAGTTAAGGGCTAAACAGTTTTCGAAGGCAATATGGGTAGACACGACAAAGGTTAAGGGGTGACTCGTCATTACTAACATGTCACGGCGAAGTGGAAAAAATCAATGATACATGACCAAATGCATGGCCAAGACACCAAAGATTGCTCGCTGCATCACCTACACACGCTTCATGACTAAAGGGTAGGATAAGACATGGGATATATAAATGGTGTAAAATAAAAATCAAGCAGGTAGTCTAAATCTATAACCAAGTCATCACCACTTATCGTCCGCCTAAAGTTCAAGCTTTGAAGTCAAGAAACCGGATCATGAAATACTAGGTAGATGTGTCATTAGAGGACGTCATGATGGGCGCACTACCTTTTCTCCAACTGTTGGCATAATTACCAACTCTAATCTTCGAATGTGATCTAGGTGGCCTCCTCGATACTAAATCTATATAAAGCTCATAACATAGTGCTTATAACATTGCACTTTACAATAACTAAATAACATAACAACTTTTTTTTTCGAATCATTTTTTTTTCAACATAATATCCCCCACTTGAGATGAACAATGGTTATTCAACTAGTTATAATCTGTCTATGAATGATTGTTTTTACCCATTATTTTTGGCTTAACAAAGAAACTTATTTGTGGTTGTAATAAGAACACTTTGGATTATCAAATTAGATTGATTGGAAACAGCTCATTAGGTTGAAAGATTAGTTGATAAAACATAAAAACCTTTTGTATTGACCATTTCTTAAGTAAATTTGATAAAACAAATGAACGTTTTTATGTTTAAGTTTGTGAAATTAACATGAATCAAACTTATGAAACTTGAATTGATCTTAAATTGATTGGTTGAACTTAATGCTTGTTTTTATAAACTAAAATCTTGGCGAAGGTTTAACTTATGAGAACAATAGATTAGAACACCAACTAATTCTTGTAACCATTATATTAAGAAGAAGTTGGCACAATCATGCTTATCAAAAGTAGTAAACTAGTTTAAGCAAGTGTAGTTTTAATCATTTGAATTTCAACATCTTTATTTTTGCTGCCTTTGGATTGCTTATAATAGATTTTTATCACTTATTTCTCGATTCATACACAAATCCCTGCAAACGATCCCGACTTACCTTCATAATCTTTCTATAACAGACGAGTTCACTTGCTCGTATGTGTTATTAATATATTTGGTAAATCACCTCTTATAAATTTGAAACCTGTATGCAAGCAACACATCAAGTGTTTGGCGCCGCTGCCAGAGATTTTGATCGTGTTTCCTTAAGTTTTAGAAAATCCATTTTTCGATCCTTTGTAAAAAAATCTTTTATTTTTACCGAGCCGAGCAGCCGATTGGTCGCCTTTCCTAACCGATTGGTTTGATCAAACCCAACTAAATATTTCATCCAACTGATCGGTCACACATCGCAACCGAATCAGTTAGACCTTCCTGTCTGAAATCTGTTTTCTTTCTTCTCTCGTGTGTTTAAATGTTGCCTAGATTCTCTTGGTAATTGTATGAACACTCGTTTAACTAGAGAAGAACCGATTTCACCTCTTTCAAACCCCGAACATTTAATTAGAAGAAGAAGAGCACCTTTTGTTCCATTAGAAAACCGTATACTAAGAGTACCAAACCGTTTGATAACCTACTTGAAGCCAAAGTCGTTTATAACCCATTCACCGATTTACCTTTTCCCATGGCCGGCGATCAACCAATGTGGGCTCTTAAACGAAACGTAGCACCCATCCCTACAGGTGCTATTTTGGTCGTTAAATTAGGTTACAACTTCACCGTGAAAGGTCACCATTTTTCAATGATCAAAGACCGCCAATTCGACGGTCGTGCGCGGGCCAATCCGCATAAGCACATTGCCGAATTCATCGAAACTTGTGGCACGTCCCGATATGGCAACACAAATGTCGATACCATCAAACTTAAACTTTTTCCATCATCACTCGCCGGAGATGCAAAGTATGGTACAACGAACTAACCCCAGGAATTATCAATAATTGGGAGGAGATGAGGCAAGATTTTGTAAGCCGATTCTTTCCACCTGCCATGTTTGATCGATTAATGGGGGAAATCCGTGCTTTTTCACAAAATCCAAACAAATCACTTTTCGAAGCATGGGTTCACATGAAAGATTTACTTCGCAGCTGTCATGGACATGGTTTATCCCGTGGAAATATTATCCAAATATTTTACCATGGACTAGATGAGACTTCTCAAGGTATTCTTGATGTCGGAGGAATTTTTCTTTATAAGACCCCTAATGAGGCACATCAGCTACTCAAAGATCGAGTGCTTCTTAAACTCGATTGGTCTAAAGATTCCAAAACCAAACCCCTAAGAAAAACCGTTGCTTTTGCCAAAAGTTCCAACCCCTCAAAACTCATGATGGAAGCCTTGACTTCTAAAATTGACTCGCAATACAAAGATATTAAAGGAGAAATGAAACAGATACGAGACGGATGTAACAATTGTGAAGGAAATCATCCATCGTCAGAATGTGACGATAAACCTATGGGTGGACCCAAGGAGGGAGAAGCTAATTATGTTCAAGGAGGATACCATGTAGGGGATATCGTGGTAACTATTACGGAAGAAATTCTAGAAGTTGGAAGACCGCCAACAAAGGGATAACATCCGTGATTCTCAACCTCGAGAAGACAATCAACCTTCGCAAAACTCTGACAAGAAGTTAGAAGAAACCGATTTCGAAAAAACCATCAGAGAATTCGTGATTGCTCAAAGATCAACAAATGATTTTATTAAAATCAATTTTTCAACCTCAAAACCAAAGTTGAGCAAGGTCAGAAAAATTATCAAGCTTCTATCCAGGACCTTGAAAACAAATTTGGTAGAGTTTCTGACCAATTCTATTCTCGACCGCCCGGTTCATTACCAAGTAATACCTAATCAAACCCGAAACGAACACCATCTGGATCAAACGATAATACTTATCGTCCACCACAAACAAGAAATGAGCATATCAATGATGTATTCACAAGAAGTGGTCTCTCATATGATCCACCACCAAACCCAAATGATAATGCTACTATCATCCATGAAGATAGTAAAGATGAAGCTAAGGAAGCAACAAAAGAAAATAACCCAATCCAACCTACCCAAGAAAAACCTGAATAACCAATCAAGGTGTATACACCAAAAATTCCATATCCTCAATGACTTAGGAAAGATAAAATGGAAGAGCGATATAAGAAGTTCATCAAAATAATCAAAGATTTTAGACTCAACGTTCCTCTCGTTGATGTTCTAGATGGGATGCCAGATTATGGAAAAATTTTAAAAGAACTTATGAACAACAAAAGCAAGTTAGAACAAATTTTCGCTACCTTCCTCATTGAAGAATGCTATGCCATTTTTCAAAACAAAATCCCACCAAAACTCGAGATCCCAGAAAGTTTTCTGATTCCATGCACTTTAAGGAAAAATATTCAGTGCGATGCTTTAGCCGATCTCAGTGCAAGTATCAATTTGATGCCATATTCGTTGTACTCCAAACCATCCATCAATACCTTGAATCCTACAAGGATGATTATTCGATTAGCTAATCATTTTTACCAATATCCTATTGGAGTTGCTGAGAACTTGCTCGTTCAAGTTGGTAAATTCATTTCCCCAGTAGATTTCGTTATTTTAGAGATGGAGGAAGATACTAGAGTTCCTCTCATTTTAGGAAGATCTTTTCTCAATACCGTTGTTGCAATCATTAAAGTAAAAGTTAAAGAACTTAACCTTGGAGTTGGAGAATATCGAATTAACTTTTTAATCGACAAGGAAATGCAATATCCACATTCCAATGGTGACACTTGCTTCATTGTTGATATTATTGATGAAGTCACTGATGAAGAATTAGATGCATTACTTGATGATTTTGATCCGTTCATGAATACTTCAGAAAAAATTAGTGAAACGAATCTTGACAAAGAATTCGCTGATTTTATGGAAGTCAAATTTGAGGAAGAAAATGTCGAGGGCATTGAAGAAGGAGAAATAATGGAAGAGAATTTTGAGGAAATAACTTTCAATGAGCAAATGAGCATAAAATCTTCTCTTCAAGAACGACCAACAGATCTTGAGCTTAAACCACTCCTCGATCATCTTGAATATGCTTATCTTGAAGAAAATTCACTTCTTCCTGTACTCATATCTTCATTACTCAAAAATGAGGAAAAAGAACGCCTCGTTTCTATCCTCAAAAATCATAAAAGATCCTTCACTTGGAAGAATTATGATATTCCAAGGATTAACCCCGATTTTTGCAGACACAAAATTAACTTCGAGAAATGTGCTAAACCCATTGTGGAAAGACAACGTCGACTTAATCCCAACATGAAAGAAGTTGTTAAAAAGGAAATCATCAAGCTTCTTGATGTCGGTATCATTTACCCCATCGAGGATAGCCCTTGGGTAAGTCCCGTTCACTGTGTGCCAAAGAAAGGAGGAATGACCGTTGTGACTAACGAACGGAATGAATTAGTTCCAAATAGGACTGTCACTGGATGGCGCGTTTGTATTGATTATTGTAAATTAAACAAATCCACCAGAAAAGATCATTTTCCTTTTCCCTTCATGGATCAAATTCTTGAAAGACTTGCGGGGAACAAGTTCTTTTGTTTCCTTGATGGCTTTTCAGGATATTTCCAAATTCCAACTAATCATTCCAACCAAGAAAAGACCACTTTCACTTGTCCCTTTGGAACCTACGCTTACCGGCATATGCCTTTTGGTCTTTGCAATGCACCCGCAACTTTTCAAAGGTGTATGATTGCAATATTTCAAGACATGCTTGAAACCTCCATGGAAGTTTTCATGGATGATTTTTCAGTTTTTGGAGACTTATTTGATGCTTGTCTATCTAATCTCGATAAAATGCTCGAAAGGTGTGAAGCTGCACATCTTGTTCTTAATTGGGAAAAATATCACTTTATGGTGACTGAAGGAATTGTGCTTGGTCACAAAATTTTCTGTGCAAGAATGGAGGTAGACAAAGCAAAAATCGATGTTATCACAAAGTTACCATCTCCAACTAACGTTAAATATGTTAGAAGTTTTTTTAGGACATGCCGGTTTTTACCGCTGTTTTATCAAAGATTTTTCCAAAATCTCGTCCTATGAAAAGACTTCTTGAAAAAGATTCTGTTTTTGACTTTAGTGCAGATTGCATTAAAGCATTCGAAACCCTAAAAACACAACTGACTAACTACCGTTCGAGCTTATGTATGATGCAAGTGATTTTGCTGTAGGAGCTGTTTTAGGTCAATGAGAGGGAAAACACTTTCACCCTATTTATTTTGCAAGCAAAACCCTAAATAATGCTCAACAGAATTACACGATTTCAAAAAGGAATTATTAGCCGTTGTTTTTTTTTTGACAAATTCAAATCTTATCTCGTACTTTTAAAGACAATTGTGTTTACAGATCACTCAGCACTTAAGTATCTGTTTACCAAACAAGATGTAAAATCGCGTCTTATTCGATGGATTTTGCTACTCTAAGAGTTTGATATTGAAATCAAAGATAAGAAAGGAGCAGAAAATCTTGCCGCTGATCATTTAACACGTTTTGAAAACCCGAATTTGGAGGAATTAAGGGAAGAAGAAATCGATGATTACTTCCTAGATGAAACTCTCATGACGGTTGACATGAATGATGATAAAGAATCACCATATGTTGCAGATTTTGCAAATTATCTCATTGGAAAAATCCTCAGAAAAGGATTAACTCATGCCCAACGGAGTAAATTCTTTTCGGAACTTAAACACTATTATTGGGAAGATCCCTATCTTTTCAAAATTTGTCCCGATGGGATGATCAAAAGATGTGTTTCTGGTTCCGAAACCCAAAAAATTCTTGATGAATGCCATCATGGCCCAACTGGGGGGGGACACTATGGTCCTTCCACCACAAATAATTTTTTTTTATGCTGAATTCTATTGGCCAATAATATTCAAAGAAGCTCATACTCTCATTCCAAACTGTGATGCGTGCCAAAGATCCAGAAGTATTTCTCGTAGATATGAAATGCCACAAAAAAAGCATTCAAGTTTGTGAAATATTCGATATTTGGGGAATCTATTTTATGGGACCATTTCTTAAATTGCAAAAATACAAATAGATTCTCATTGCTATCAATTATGTTTCTAAATGGGCAGAAGCCGAGGCTTTACCCACAAACGATGCACGTGTTGTCATAAATTTTCTCAAAAAGATTTTCGCTCGATATGGAATTCCTAAAGCTTTGATAAGCGATCGAGGAACTCATTTCTGTAACAGAAAAATGGAGAAAATCATGAAAAGATATGGAGTTCATCATCGTTTTGCTACAGCTTACCATCCATAAACTAGTGGTCAGGTAAAAAATACCAACAGAGCTTTAAAAAGAATACTCGAAAAAATGGTGAAGGATAATCCTTCAGTTTGATCGAAAAAGCTTAATGATTCTTTGTGGGCATTCCGTAAAGCTTATAAAACTCCAATTGGTACAACTCCTTACAGACTTCTGTATGGAAAAACTTGTCATTTGTCGTTTGAAATCGAACATCGTGCTTACTGGGCCCTCAGAAGCTATAATACTGATATCAAAGTAGCTAGAGAAAAGAGATTCTAGCAATTGCATGAACTCAATGAGTTAAGAATCCAAGCTTATAAGAATTCTAAACTTTACAAAGCCAGAACCAAAGATTATCATGACAAAAAAGCTTCAGATTCGTAAAATTCAAAGACGGAGACAAAGTTCTACTTTTCAATATGAAGTACAAGTTCAAAGCTCCTAAGCTCAAAACAAAATGGTTCGGACCATATATAGTGAAACATGGATTTTCATCCGGATATGTAGAACTTTATGACAAGCATGGTGGAAGTTTCATTGTCAATGGACACTAAATTAAGTTATACTATGATAAGGAGCAAATGAACGAGATTTCAATAGAAGAAATTTTTCCTGAATCTGAATATGAAGTTATTACATTCATGGCACCTTTTCCAGTAGATTACAAAAAGAACACATCATGGGCTGCAAAAACTGGATTTATCTGGGATGTCCTCCCTGGATCCTGCGATGCTGCAAAACTATCTGATATCGATGATAATGGTAAAGGAATAATTAAAGGAAACGTAGTGTATATTCCCAAATCTTCGAGGAAGAAACCAAAAAGTGAACTTACATGATTAAAAGGAGTTTTGAGTCAGGCTGATGACTCGGTAATAAAACAAGCGCTTTTCGAGAGGCAACCCGTGTTATTTTCAGATTTCATTTTTATTTTCAGTAATAACACCCCGAAGTTTAAACCGATGGTTGAACTTAAGTGTGGGTGTGTGATGCTATTTTTAATAAAACTATTTTGTTTTGTTTGTTTGTTTTGTGTAAGATTACTGCAGGTAATGATTACTTCTCATGGACACTTGGATCATCAAAAATTCAGCCAAAAGTACCATCTGAAAAATATGGTTTTATTCTCATTTCCCTATTTTCATACTTTGAGTCCATTTATCACATTGAGGACAATGTTCAACTTAAGTGGGGGGTGAATAGGAAAACAAGAGTAAATTTTTAAGTTTACTTTTTGTTTTCCCTTGTGATTTAGTTGTTTTCACGCTTTTAGGATTAACATACTAGAACAACTGGATCAATCCATTGGTAAAATCTGTAGTTTTTGAAAAATTGAGATGTGTCTCAATTAATATTGCAATCCATTCTGGGATCGATAACATTTGCTAGCACATTTTGTAACCCTTCCACCAAATGTGAGGATTTGAGCATGTTTAGTATTCAGCATACATATTTTATGCTTAGATCTTTTTATGAGTGTGCCAGTGATTTTTTTTTTATTCTAGAACTTGTTCTTGTAAATCATTACAAGACCGCTGTAAGATCGCACTTTTATGTGATATAAGTATATAGGCGTGATAAAAGGAACCCATAGGAATTCACCCAAATAGCCTTCCATTTTCCATATATTCAGCTAGCTGCATTGGTTAGTTGCTCTCCATTATAAACCCATTTGTTAGCGCTCATCTTTAGCACTAGATACCATTAATTTCACCATATGAGCCTGTTCACTTTTTCATTTTTGATAAATCTAGGAAAATACAAAAAGATTTTACACTTTTAGCCTAGCCTTACCCATAGTCAAGTCTCGGTTGGTTGCTTGTTACGTGGCAAGATGGAAGTATGTGGGAAATCATTGAATTTTGGAGAAAGTTGCAACTCCATGTCTCTATGGATGTTCTATTGGAATTATGATCGTTTGTTGAAAAGTCATGGGAAAAAAAGAAGTCATCGCAATTATAAGGTGACAAGAATAAAGTCGTTATAAAGTATGTATCAATCGATCAAGTATGAGACTTTCCTAAGTTATGACTATGTTATAGACTTTGACTATGTTATATATTCTTTATTTTTCACTTCATAAATAAGTCCCATGCTTTATCCCTTCCCTGTTGGCTTTGTGAAATATGAAGTGCACGAATATTTTTAGTGACCATCCCGTTCTTGAAGGATCAAATGACGCGCCAGCGATCTAGTGCATATTTTTGGTGACCATCCGTTATGCGAATAACGTGCCAGCGATCCGAGGTATATTCTAGTGACCATCCGTTGTTTGACTTAATCAAGAATTCGCGCCATCGATCTATTATATTCTTGCATGTAATATTTCAACAAAATCCCGATAAACCCCTTTTAGCCTTAAACCCGAATAAAAGACCTCTTTGATATGTATGCTTGGTGCTCACGCCATGTCAGTGTAGTTTTGTTTCTCGTACAAGCTTATCGTAATATTAAGATCATGACTGAGCAATGAGTGTGATTTCTCTTAATTACTCCACCAAATAAATGAGTGATTTGAGTGAATTATATTTCATTCCTTTTTCGTGAGGTGAGTAGAAATGTTCATCAAGCAAGAAAATCATTAGGGTATTGTCAAACATCCTGACTTTTTGCCGTTAAAGCTAAAATGATGAATCTTATCTTGTACTTGTACTCGGTAGATTTGCATCACATTTTTTTCTCAATCATACTTGTGTACTATGTGGATTTATATTTTTCACTTCTAGATTTGCTTGAGAGCAAGCAAAGTTCAAGTGTTGGGGAATTTGATAACGCTCAAATTGTGCATGTTTTTAGTAGCGTTATTCGTACTTTTATGTGTGTTATTTGGTTATATTCATATTCTTTTGTTACTCAATCGTGTCAAAGAACGTTTGTCTAGTATATGTAACCAAGTGCAGGAACAAGAAAGGAAAAGTGAAAGAATGATGAATAAATGAAGATTCATAATCATGCAAAGAATTCCTTCTCAAGATACACACTTAGAAGGAATTTCAAGAATGAATGATCCAAGAGTTCAGCATTCCAAAGTTTCAAATCAAAAAAAAGATCAAGTTTGGATATATAATTAAGAGATACGAACATGAAATAAACCAAACAACTGAAGTCAAAAACTCGTCTGCTGAGGAGGTCCAGCCGATCGGTCGCCGCCCGCAACCGATTTGGCTGGAGGGAGATGAGAAAGACCATCCAATCGGTCGCAACCCGCAACCGATTCGGATAGAAGTTCTTGTTTTGCCCAAAATTCATTACTATGATTTCCAGCTTGTTCCCAACGATTCTAGGCCCTTCTATTGTGTATTCTAGTCCATTCTACTCTGCTTGTTGGCCAAGTTGATGCATTAAACACCCTAGGCCATGAGAATAGTATAAATAGAGTCATTTGTAATCATTTGAGGACACCTACTCATCAAATCATCCTTAAAGGCTCTCAATTTCGTTCTTAGAAGTCCTGGAAAGTTTGGAGGACCAAAAAGTCAACATTTGAAAGTCAACCCACCAAAAAGTCAACACTAATACTTTGGGTATCATTACTCAATCATTTGTAATTGCATTTCAATCATTGTAAGACTTTTAATCATGTTTTCTAATGTTCAAAATTTTGAGTTTATGTTCATGTTTGCTATGAGTGGCTTGTACCTTTGTGTACTTGCTTAAATTATGTTTACTATAATGATTTGTTCATGATTGTGGTAACATGTTTTTAATTCAATTTCAAGTCAGCTCTAAGATCCAATTATGCTTAAGTTTCATAGTGACAATTGTTAATCAAGATTGACTAGTTGTTAGTAATTTTAAAGGTCGAAAGGATTTATTGTTATTCAACTAGTTATAACCATTTGTCTATGAATGATTGTTTTTACCCATTATTCTTGGTTTAACAAAGAAACTTATTTGTGGTTGTAATAAGAGCACTTTGGATTATCAAATTGGATTGATTGGAAACGGCTCGTTAGGTCGAAAGATTAGTTGTTTGCAATCAATTGTAACCTTTTTGTGTATGATCGGTTACCTTTTGTATTGACCATTTCTTTAGCAAATTTGATAAAACAAATGAACGTTTATGTGTTTAAGTTTGTGAAATTAACATGAATCAAACTTATGAAACTTGGATTGATCTTAAATTGATTGGTTGAACTTAATGCTTGTTTTTATAAACTAAAATCTTGACGAATGTTTAACTTGTGAGAACAATAGATTAGAACACCAACTAATTCTCCTAACCAATATATTAAGAAGATGTTGACACAATCATGCTTATCAAAAGTAGTAAACTAGTTTAAGCAAGTGTTGCTTTAATCATTTGAATTTCATCATCTTTATTTTTGCTGCCTTTGGATTGTTTATAATAGATTTTTATCATTTATTTCTCGATTCACTCACCAATCCCTGCGAACGATCCCGACTTACCGGCATAATCTTTCTATAACGGACGAGTTTACTTGCTCGTATGTGTTATTAATAGATTTGGTTAATCACCTCTTATAAATTTAAAACTTGTACGCAAGCAACACATCATCATCCCATGAGCATTTGACCGGGAAAGCACTAGAGAGGTGTTTGGCCTTGAAGCAACAAATCAATGTGCGTTATAAGTATGGACTATGAATTTAAGTTTTTTTATTTGTATCGTATTTTTATTTTAGTTTAATTATTATTGTAATGTTTTTTTAATTATGAATGAAATTTTAATTTTTAAAAAAAGTTACGGTCGTCATTGCGGTCACCATTAGTAATTTGAGGTTGGTGTGTAGTGTTGGAGAAAGAGAGCTGAGTTGGCATTGATGTGTCATGAGTGACCACAGACCATTACCATTAGTCCAACCTAAACAGAATGTTAAAACACAAATCCAAATCGGATCCACCAGAACACTCCCATCAGACAAAAATAGTTTTTATAACACAAACTCAAAATTAAAATTTTGAGGCTGGTCACGAGGGAGTTTCATAAGCTAGGAAAAGGTTCCCGGGAATTGTTGCGATAGTGAGGTGTGTCTCACCGTAAAGCAAGTGGGTGACACCGGATATGAGGCGGCGGATGGTGGTTGTGGTATTGTTAGTTAAAGATTGATGGTAGGTTTTGAGGTTGAACATGAAGATGAATGTGTAAGATTTGTTGGTTTAATGTTTAAACTTCTTTGTTAGAGTTTTAAGATGGTGTATAAACATAAATAAATTGACAACGCTACTAAGTACCAACAACTTACAAATATTGATAATTAAAAAATTGGAATGATATAAAAAACTTATAAAAAACCAATAAATAAAAAAATTGTATATAATTACTAAGTTTGTTAAAAGTTTTATTTTATAAAATTTCATTTCTTTACACACTTATCATGTTGGCTGTTGGGATTTAATAATCATATAACTATTATAAATGAGTAAACGCATTGGAAAGATGTCCTATATGGATCGCGTTTGATGTACATGAATTAACACACAATTAAACATACAAGTTTACTAACCTCTTGTTTTTGCTCGGTTGATTAAACACGGATCTTGAATCTTGATCTTGAGAGTCACGAAACCCTTATAGAAACTAAAATAAGTTGCCTCTATAGTTGCATACACAATGCGTCATGGAAGAACGCTAGAATGCTATTTTTTGAATCACAAAATACACAACAAAGCACAATGCTTTTGTTTTATGTAATCGGTCGAAAACCCTTGAGGTTATCTCTTGGCCGATTGTTTAATGGGTTAGGAGGGGAGAGATTATTTACTTTGAGTTAAATTAACTAGTGAGGCAAATAATGAACCAAGGGGTTTGATGTGCGTCATGTAATGTGTATTTATATTATCAAGTTTTAAATTAATATTATGTCGGACTATAGCTATAGACACACTCTAACGGGCAGTGTATCCGGTCGGATGTAGCTAGTGGGGTAAGTACGAGGTCGTTCTCACCGAGTAGTTTTGTTTAGAATTAACCTAGTGTATTTTATAGGTTATTAAAGAGGGGTTTGATTTTGATTTAATTAAAAAACTAAAAAATAAATATAACTAATTAAACTATTAAACTAATTAAGCTACAATGTTGTGATCAATCGGAAAAGGAAGTGCTAGCCATGTTAATTCTACTACATGTTTTAGTTCTCCATTTATTCGTGCAATGATTTTAATGTGAAGTATTGGTGATATCAAAAACACAGACAAACATTTCTATCTAAAGTAAACTAGGCTAGATTTCTCTTTACCTAAGTTCTATGCATGCAACCTATATCCCATAAGCAATTTATTGGTCTACTCAGTTACATACATACATTAAATGGTATCAGCTAATCTACGCGATTTATCTATGGTACCCCATTGTCCTGGTGATACCTACTCTTCTCACGCGGTCACTTTATTGAAGAGCACTATGCTAACTTAAACATTTTAGCATTATCAATATAACCTTGGGTTCTTACTCCTCGACTCCTAAAGAAGGACGAACGTGGTATTACCTTATAAGTTTCACACGCCCGCATCTATAGTGATTCGAACCACCTACATAGCTAAAGAGCTACACTATGATGATCTAGCAAATAGATGTCAAATACTTAAACAAATAAACGAGTATACTATTTGAATGATTAACACATAAATTATCCAAAACAAAATATCAAATCTTTATAAATGGAATAACAGTAATGTAATAGTCATAACATGGCTAACACCTTAGGGTGTTAGCCCATAACGTCGGTAATAACACAAGAAGTAAATACAAACGATAAACAAACGGAAATCATAATGAAATCTATATGAAAACCGAATGATTAAACTAAGTGTGTTGATTTGGGACATTCTCTTCTTGATCTTTTCACCTTTGGGAAAGCAACTTGGGGTCTTTTTAGGTTGGAACCCAGCTGTGTGGTGTGGAGTATGAGTATGATATCTATAAAACCCGAATTAGGGCTTATAGTGTTCTATCAGAGGCCCGATACGGCGTATCCAAGATTTCTTAATTGTTGACGAAGAAAGCATAGTTTAGGTATCTTCTAAATACGGTGTATTGTTGAAAATTGATACGCCGTTTTCCTTTAAATATGCGATATACTTGGAATGGAGATAAGATCTTCAATATGGCGTATGGACAGAGTTTCATACGCCGTATACCTTCATAAGTTGTCTTAGGCATTGACTGCAAAGCTTCGAATACTGCACATTGCTAGATTTTAATACGCCGTGTTTCTATATACTCACCATCACTTAGCGAATTCTTTTAGGTATCAATACGGTGTATGGCCAGAGTTTCATACGCCGTATGCTCTTTGCAGGTTGCATACAAAATCATTAATTAAGCTCCAAATCATGTCTTTCCCCATGTCTTTTCCAATATTGCTCTATAAGCACTGCACATCATAAACTTAAGCTATTAAGGGTATCAATTCAATTGTAAACATATAATAAATAAGCAATAATCGCGGGATAAATGATATGTAAATATAACATACATTTGATGTTATAAAATATCCCCCCCCCCCGCTTGACTTCTACTTATCTCAAAGTAGACTCTAGATTGAGTAATTAGAAAAACATCCTAAACCTAGGTTCAGGAATTAAGCATCAAAGTAAGTAACTCAACCAATAGTGCATAACCATTACACCTCACGAATAGGAAATGAAACTCGCTCATCTCTCGTATCTAATCTAGGGTGTTTATAGTGGTACACTTAATTGCACAGTCGTGGTGAGTATTCTATCATAAGCTTGGCAAGGATAAACATCTCTACCATTGGATTATGAGAACAATAAACAACTTTAAAGGCAAACTAGGTTAAAATATGAAGGATGAAGGGTCCATCGTTTTTTATAATCTCCATCGATACCTATATTCCAGAAAAGGAGACAAAACCACAAATACATGACCAATTCCATGCCCACGATACATGTGATTGCTTACTCCTTAACTCGAATAAGCTAAAGAATAGGACTAAGTAAACTTCTTCAATAATATTACACCAAAAAGGGCGACAAAACTATAAATTCTCATCCAAATCCATGAATGAGACACCCATGATTGATCAATTCCCCAATTTTAGTCAGCTAAAGGTTAGGATAAAGAATGAATAAGGGTACGATAAGGCATGCGAAACATATTTAATTGGTGTAAAATAAAAATGAACAAAACTAATAGATTAAGTCCGACACAACCAATTGCTACTAGCTACTACCTAACCACAAATCTGAAAAAGACATTTATCATTGACTAACTCATGCTTTACCATAGAAAACACACGCTTTAGTGACACACGAATCAGACTCAAAGATATCTCGATCATCCTCATCGACATAACATATCAAGTTGGCTATCCCGAATAACCAACTCCCATAAGATCCCGAAATATGTTACAACAATAGTGGCAAAATTACGGCCATTTGTACACTAAAAGTTAAGTGGTTTATATCACGAACCACTTAAACTACTAACTTGTGATTCTCTCTCTCTTTTTCTTATTGTTAATTTTTTATTTTTTTTAAATAAGAAATGAGAACTAATGGTACATTACTTTACCATTTCACCAATAATATCTCATCTATGATATAACTTGAAATGCATAGAAAATCAAATGAAATAAAACTAGTGAAAGTAGTAGTACAAGAACATTACACAATATACATACTTTTACATTCCCGTTGCATCATGCAATTTTCCGGATCAATGATCTCTATAAAATAATCGAATGAAAAACTCACATGAACACATGAAATACATGGGACACATGCATCAACTAGCAAACAAACATGGACTTTAATGTACACGGTAGCCTAAGGTGTAAGGGTGTGATAACGCTCAGATTGTACATGTTTTCAGTAGCGTTATGTGTGCTTTTGTATATGTTATTTGGTTATATTTGTATGATTTCAGTGCTTAATCGCATCAAAAGATGTTTGTCTAGTGTTTATAACCAAGTGCAGGGAAATAGAAGGAAAAGTAAAGGAATGTTCAACAATTGGAAGATTCCCGTTTCAATGAAGCATGTCAAGCATAAATCAGTATTTCTAGTACCATAGAAGACCAAGATGATTGAAGAACCAAGCTCTACAAGTCAAAATGAAGTAAAGATCGATTTTCCGTCACTCAGGAAGACCAACCGGATCGGTTGCAACTGCAACCGGATCGGTTGGAAGATGATCAAAAAATGCTTGTGACGCCAATCCAACCGTTCGGTTGCCACCCGCAACCGATACGGTTGGAACACTTGCAGAATACCAACCGGATTGGTTGGTCATGCGATCGATCCGGTTGGAGGGCCTGTTTCTGCCAAATCCTCATCACTAAGTTTCCCCTTTGTATCTAAATGATTCTAGGTCCTTCCCTTGGTGTATTCTAGTCCCTTCCTAACTCCTTGGAGGCCAAGTTCAGCAATTAATACCCTAGGCCTTGGAACTAGTATAAATAGAGACCTCTTGAGAGCATATGAGACACACACTTCAATACAACTCTCTCTACTCATCAAACAAAGCTCTTAAGCTCTCAAATTCGTCCTTAAAAGTCCAGGAAATTTTGGAGTTCCAGAAGTACCACATTTGGAGGCCAAAACCCCAAGGAGTCTACCCCAATACTTTGGGAATCATTACTTCACCATTTGTAATCTTATTCCAAGCATTGTAAGACTCTTAATCATGTTTTCTAGTGTTCAAAGTTCAGATTTTATGTTTATGTTTGCTATGAGTGGCTAATTTCTTTATACACTTGCTTAAATGATGTCGATTATCATATGAGTAGTTTATGATTGTGTTAACATGTTTTAATTCAATTTCAAGTTGATTCTAAGATCCAATTGTGCTAAAGTTTCATAGTGACATTTGTTAATCAAGTTTGACTAGTTGATAGTAATCGTAGAGGTCGAAAGAACTTATTGTTATTCAACTAGTTATAATCATTTTGTCTATGGATGAGTGTTTTTACCCGTTATTCTTGATTAAACAAAGGAACTAAGGTGTGATTGTAATAAGAACGCTTTTTGATTATCAAGTTGGATTGATTGGAAACATCTAAAAGGTCGTAAGATTAGTTGTTGACAATCAATTGTACCCTTTTGTCTATAATCGGTTACCTTATGTATTGACCATTTCGTAAGCAATTTGATAAAGCAAATGGATGTTTTTGTGTTTAAGTTTGTGAAAATAAACTTGTGAAACTTGAATTGATCTTGAATTGATTGGTTAAACTTAATGCTTGTTTTAATGAACTAAAATCTTGACGAAGGTTTAACTTGTAAGAACAATAGATTAGAACACAAACTAGTTATCATAACCAACATGTTAAGAGGTTAACACAATCATACTAATCGAGGATAAGAAACTAGTTTAAGCAAGTGTAATTTTTTTAATCATCTGAATTTCATTATATCTATTTGCGTTGTTATATGTTTTGGATTGTCTTAGTTGATTCAAACTTGTTAATCAGATTCACTCAAATCCCTGCAAACGATCCCGACTTACCTTCATAATCTTGCTATAACGGACGAGTGCACTTGCTCGTATGTGTTATTGGTAGATTTGGTAAATCGTCTTTTATAAATTTAAAACTTGTACACACCTGGCACATCAAGTTTTTGGCGCCGCTGCCGGGGATTTGATTGTGTTTCAGCAAGTTTTGAATCCACATCAGTCGATTCACTCAAAAAAAATTCTCAGAAGCTTCAACCGATCCGGTTGCTTCACAACCGATTCGGTTACGCCTTTAACCATACCAATTTGATCTAACCGATCGGTCGCTCCTCGCAACCGATCCGGTTACCCTTTTCTGTCCAGAAAACTATTTTCTTTGTGTGTCCGTGTGTTTAGATATTGCCTGGATTCTCTAGGTCATTGTATGAATACTCGTGCAACGGGAATAGAACCAATCTCACCTCTTACCAACCCCGAACGTTTGATTCGAAGAAGAAAAAGAACACCTTTCATACCCTTAGCCGACCGTGTACCTAGAGTACCAAACCCACCATTTGATAACCTCGTAGAAGCCAAAGTCGTTTACAACCCCTTCACCAATTTACCTTTTCCCATGGCGGACGATCAACCCATGTGGGGAACCAACTGAGCCGTAGCACCAACCCCTGGAAGTGCTATTGTTGCTGTCAACCTTGGTGACAACTTCACCGTGAAGGGTCATCATCTTTCCATGATCAAAGACCGTCAATTCGATGGCCGTGCGCAGGCCGATCCGCAAAAGCACATTGCCGAATTCATCAAAATTTGCGGCATGTTCCTTTATGGCGACACCGATGTCAATGCCATCAAACTCAAACTTTTTCCATCATCACTCGCCGGAGATGCCCAGGAATTATCAACACTTGGGAGGAGATGAGGCAAGCCTTTGTAAGCCGATTCTTTCTGTGACAACTCGTAATTTCAGGTTATTTTACAAACTTTAAAAGTTTCACTATTTCATCATTTATCGTAAACTACGTTTACGAGTATCAAATTCGCGTAACCTTAATGGTTTAGCTGCGAATTCATGAACAATCATCAAGGACATTTCATATAGACTAGGTTTAGTCTACACAACATTAATAACATCATTTCATATCGGTTCATGCATGGATTTGCATTTATTCATTAAACATTTATTTTTCCTATTAAATAAACGCTATCGCGTAAACATTATTTTGAAACATTGATCCGACACTTCCAAAAATAATCTTAATATATTTTTATACTCATTTTAAGACTATAAAAATTATATCATTAGTTTACCCGATGTTTTCAATTTATTTTGTATATAAATTATTATGTATAAATATTTACGACAGCTTTCGTAAATTCAACCCGATAAATATTTATTCACTCAATTCTTGTAAGAAATGTATTTTTATAATTTTTATGACTTCAATATATTTTATTTTGATCCGTTAAAATTTATTTTTAGTTAACGCTACCCTACAAGCTCAAATATTTACATAAGTTATTACCTATATTACTTAAACATTTATACATTTATTTACACAAAATACATTACTTTTATTTCTTTTTCATTCTTGTCGACAAGAGGATGACACCCCATGTATGTTTGTCTAATTTTCTTGCAAAGTTGTAGATATTTAGCACAAATATCTACTACACATATTTTTCTCATTCTAACTCTTTGAAAAACTCATATTGCTTTTCTTTTTCTCTTTGTTGTGTCGACCCAAAACCAACACCCAATCACCATCACCTTCTTGATTTTTGCTTGCTTATCCCATCTAGAGTTGAAGTTTTAAAGTCCTTTAATTAGTTCTTGGGTTATTTCATCTTAAAACAACACAAATCTCATCTAAATTCCATGGTTCTTCTTGAGTTTTTGCAAGTTATTTCATGGTAGATCAAGAGTTTTTAAGGTTGCGTTTTTAATTTGGAAGTAATCACCTCATCACTTTACTAGTAAGCATTTCATGGTCCTTTTCATATTTCATATTCATATTATGTTCATTTTACCATGCTTGAGAAAAACATGCAAGTCATATTGATGTCTATACCACTTTTTATTGTTTTTAAGTGTTATAAATATATATTCATCATCCTATAATTACTCCTTGAAATATATCACTTTTGGTGATGTCTAGGAACCCATGACACCCTAAGAAGGTTTATGGTAGGATTAGAATAGCTTCGGCGTTGGTTTGAATTGGTTAGAATAGGTTTGGCCCGAGAAAAACTCATTTCGGCAACTTTATTTAGAGGTCTGATCTTATTTTCGAATTCTGGAATTCTCGACAGTAAATAAAAAAATTTGGGCTAGATATTTGGAAAATATACTTTAAAACGAAAACGTGACCGCTTGAACGGGTTAAAACGGAGTTATAACGAAGAAGTTATGCTATTTTTAAGTTTAACGACGAAAACTATTTGTTTCAGAAAATTCAGCATGTTATTTTAACTTGTTACGAGTTAAAAATGAGTCTTAAGCGTTATGAAATGTATCGACTTATCAAAAATATATTAGTATACTTTGATACGAAGCTAAGGATATATAAAACGTAGAAAACGGACTTGTAACGATTAAATTATACACGTTTACACAAAGTTGCCGTAACTATATTATATAAGAAAAACTAATATATTTCTATTAGACAAATATTACGGCCACATGTGACCATGTTGAGGGTCGTTTTTAACATTGATGTAGTACTTTTTATAACGTGATGTCTTCTAGTAAAAGTGAGTTCGCCTAGCCTATTTTCCAAAATGTCCCACCGTTAGTCAAGCGGAGTTGTAACGAATAAAATACGGTCACTTAAACTTTGCCGAAAACCACTCTTAAACAATATTTTGGATACAAGTACCATACTTCACCTATACTTTTCTCCATGATCGAGACCTCTAGGATGAAAACTTAAATGCTAAAACTTTGAGATAATGATACAAGCTTCCCAAAACCGTTGAGTTCGTTTCCTAACACTCGACGTGCACCATTTTACGACTAGCTTTTCAAGGCTACTTAGTCACTTTCATGAATTTTTCAAAAGACATTATTGTACGACGAAAAGTTATAATTTCATAATAAATCACTAAATGATTATCGTAGGATATCATTTCAACGTAAATACATGTAAAGTAATTTATAAACGGTCAAGACGTTATAAGATTATTTTTCGACGATAAGTATTATTTTCACAAATTTCACAAGTGGTATAGATATCATATGAATTGCATGCATAACATTACATCATAACTTATCATAGAGCATATCATTCATAATAGGTCACGGTCAGAGGTTACGCCTCATTTCAGCATTGCCATTATATCATCATTATCATTGCAACAGGTGAGTTTTCATAGCCCCGATTTATTCAAGTTTTTACTTTATTTCAAACCTGCGGGGGAGAATACATTGCACATCATTTTTATTACGATACCAAGTATATCAAATTCATTACATTGCTTAAGTTACCTCATTGCGAGTTAAATGTCCCCATTTCATAATCATGAACCGTTAATTTCATAGAAGCGAGGGTGAGTGGATAGATCTATCGAGGGTGACACCTTCATCCGGGTTGGTGGATTCCAACCGGACGGATGCATTTCATTTCATTATCATTATTTGAGTTGTTTGGCAAAACACTCTGTTGGGGCGAACATCATCAAGCTTCTGTCATGTGCTTAAGTAATTGTATCATTTTGTGACATATTGTCATACATGGCCTATACTTGTGGTAGTCGTATTAAACATTTTTAACAACTCTATGAACTCACTCAACCTTTGTGTTGACACTTTTAGCAATGTATTTTCGGGTAACTAAGGCATTCACTTCATGGCATGCATGTGGACTTATCATAGAGTCGTGGTGACGACGCGTCTCTCATGGGATTTATACACTTTAAAACATCGTTTGAATTGTAACAAATTTATTTCCGCACATGATGATTTTCATTTGGGACCTATACTTTGTAAACTCTGATTATTTTATTAAATCAAGCGATGTATTTTCCAAACGCCACTTTAGGTCGTTCAATATAACTGTGATTGTGATGCTATGACAGATCAACCCCGAATTCCATTCCGCTGCAAAATAAAGTAATTTGGGGGTGTGACAGATTGGCATCAGAGCTTCGGTTATAGAGAATTAGGTTGCATCATTGACCCTAGACTATAACTACATCATCATAGCATCTCATCATTTCATCATAAGTGCATATTCACTTTGCATGCGGATTCATACGTACATTTTCAAGTTATTTACTTTCATTTCAAAATCGAATGTCACATAGATGCCTTCAAATACCCATCCCATCATACTCACATCAGACACCAACGTGGAGAATGCCCTGTCATTCCCTAACACAATTTTAACATCAGTTGACTCAACACCGATAACATCAAATGATGAGACTGAACCCTTTTAGGAGGACGAAGTTGCACCTACACCATCACGATCATCATTGATTCACTGTAGGATCAGGACAATTTTTTTTATCATTCTGTTAGGACAGATCATAGCATTTGGTAGGACTTACAAGCTTAGTCCTAGTGGACCTGCTACTCATACATCTGACTTGCAGCTTGGGAAGCGTGCATGATTTAACACACCATTACCATCTATCACTAAGACTATAGACACTACACCATCTCATAGGTTTGAGGACTGTGAGAGTTCTAGGGCCATTGCCACTAGACCGCCTACTGCTTTTACACTTGAGACATGATTAGACTACCAACAGGAACAGATAATAAGTACCTTTCTAGCTAATGTAATCTGTATCATTTATTATCTCCACGATAATCACAACCTTTGTTCATTTCATTCCTATTCCAATTGCCCAATTTCCAATCATTTCGCGACAATACATCACTATCTTACTAGGGGTTAGGCCAACTTTATTCTTGACCAATTAAGAGACTATTACCATTTTATGAGGTTCTCCCATGTATCCTACAAATCATTCAACAAATTATATTTCAAGTTACTTTGCTACTACTTCATAACATTATTTCACTTAATTTTATTTCAAGTTATTCTACACTATCTTAGAAACATTGTTTCATAAAGTTTTAAAACAAAGTTGTTTCGTTACCACCCTATCAATTGGCTTTCAGTCATTTTATCAACTATTTAATACCATCATGCGAAACGATTTTCATGTTACTCTGAAAAATCATTGAGCCATTATCTTACAAAACAAAACGTTGAATACCATCTAAAACTTCGAAGGAACATAATATCATTTCAACAAAACCAAGCATCACATCATTTGTCCTCGATTATACATGGCATGATCACCTATGTATAATTCAGGAAGAATTATGTCATGAAAGTAACAAGCATCATTTCAAATCTCTTAAAACAATCTTCACTCAAAAGCAAGGCTTTGTAATCAGATAAATTGTTCATAAACATTTTTTAACACTCTATAGAAGCCCACGCCATTCATTCCTCACTCAACCGATAAGTTAGAATTTGATGAGTTACCTTTTTAGGAAAGGCTTTCTATACCATCTATGAGGAGGATTCCTCGATACAAGAAAACAATGAAAGGATTTTAGAATTACCAACAAGGACTAGAAGTAGGTAGCGAGATCTTTCAAAACCTAACAAAAATCTTAAGACATCATGAGACATTCCGAACCACTATTTTGGACTAGAAGCCAAATTATATCATTTCAAAAGTACTAGCTAGACCGAGTTACAAGATTTAGTACGAAGCGAATACACACTAAGCAACACTATAGGGACAAACCAGGTCTTCTAACTGAGACTACAGAACATTCCATTTAACATGGCCTCAACAATATGTGAACTTCCCTACAATGAGTTTCCCTTAAAGGAAAATGTGGTTAAATTAAGGTTATCGATATAAACTCCCTCTAAGGCATTGTGTTCTCTAGAAATTCCAAGTAACCTCACTTCCATATCAAGAGATGCAACAGGTTTGAACATATCGGACAATCAATGACTCCCCATCTACAAGTAAAATTAGAACAAACATTCTTCGACATAGTATGAGCTGATATATATTTTCTTGCTAGCATGATAACAATCTAAGTGATGAAATATCTTAGAAGCACTCAATATCGGAAGAAATCTTGAAAATCAACCACTACACCACATCACTTAAACATTTAAGGTTTTGTGACTTTACAACATAGAGCATGGAAACACTTCGATAATCAAACAATAAACATTTTAGTCATGGAGACTAAGCACCTTAGGCAAGTAAGACTCAAGTAATGACTTTCGCTAGAACTAGAAACGCGAGGAATCACAACGGTTACCCATAATCTATTCCTTTCTATAAGGTCCTTTTCGACAGACTTAACATTTTGAAATTTGGCATGAGACACGTGGTATCAATTCCAGTTGTACCTATTACAAGCTATTCGATTCACCTTAGGCTCCTGATAACCATTTCAATCTTCCCATGGAACCTACTAGGACATGAGTGCCGCCTATTATCCTCAGCTCATTGGTCAAAGCGAGAGAACAATTCAAACATTAGAAGATATACTCAAGGCGTGTGTGATTTTTCTAGAAAGGATTAGGCAAATCATTCTTGATCGAACAAGTTACTTTACAACAATAGCTAGCACCTGAACATATTGACTGCACCAATTGAGGCACTCTATGGTCGAGGTGTCAATCACTTATTCACGGGTCAAAACCAGGAAAGTTTAACTCACAAGTCCATAAGTCATTCATGAAACAACAAAGTGATCGAGCAGATCAAAATCGATTAGAAGTAACAACATATAGCTAGATAAGCTATGTCGATATCTGACGCATAAAATATTGGAAGTATGTTCCATAATTCGCAAACCATTAGAATTTCAAGTTGGAAACAGATTATGTTCAAAGTCCCGTCTTGGAAAGGCGTGGTACGATTTAGAAAAAACATTGGATGACCCAATGCGACTCAAATACCCTCATCTTTTCACAAGTAACATCGTAGAACCTAACATGGATTGAATTCAGGGACTGAATTCCTTTTTGGTTGGGCGAATGTGACAACTCGTAATTTCAGGTCATTTTACAAACTTTAAAAGTTTCACTATTTCATCATTTATCGTAAACTACGTTTACGAGTATCAAATTCGCGTAACCTTAATAGTTTAGCTGCGAATTCATGAACAATTATCAAGGACATTTCATATAGACTAGGTTTAGTCTACACAACATTAATAACATCATTTCATATCGGTTCATGCATGGATTTGCATTTATTCATTAAACGTTTATTTTTCCTATTAAATAAACGCTATCGCGTAAACATTATTTTGAAACATTGATCCGACACTTCCAAAAATAATCTTAATATATTTTTATACTCATTTTAAGACTATAAAAATTATATCATTAGTTTACCCGATGTTTTCAATTTATTTTGTATATAAATTATTATGTATAAATATTTACGACGGCTTTCGTAAATTCAACCCGATAAATATTTATTCACTCAATTCTTGTAAGAAATGTATTTTTATAATTTTTATGACTTCAATATATTTTATTGTGATCCGTTAAAATTTATTTTTAGTTAACGCTACCCTACAAGCTCAAATATTTACATAAGTTATTACCTATATTACTTAAACATTTATACATTTATATACACAAAATACATTACTTTTATTTCTTTTTCATTCTTGTCGACAAGAGGATGACACCCCATGTATGTTTGTCTAATTTTCTTGCAAAGTTGTAGATATTTAGCACAAATATCTACTACACATATTTTTCTCATTCTAACTCTTTGAAAAGCTCATATTGCTTTTCTTTTTCTCTTTGTTGTGTCGACCCAAAACCAACACCCAATCACCATCACCTTCTTGATTTTTGCTTGCTTATCCCATCTAGAGTTGAAGTTTTAAAGTCCTTTAATTAGTTCTTGGGTTATTTCATCTTAAAACAACACAAATCTCATCTAAATTCCATGGTTCTTCTTGAGTTTTTGCAAGTTATTTCATGGTAGATCAAGAGTTTTAAGGTTATGCTTTTTAATTTGGAAGTAATCACCTCATCACTTTACTAGTAAGCATTTCATGGTCCTTTTCATATTTCATATTCATATTATGTTCATTTTACCATGCTTGATGATGCGCGCTGAACAGTCAAGCTAAATCACTCAAACCTGCCACTTGTGAATGGCAGACCGTAATCAGCTTAAAACCGCTCAAGCACGAATGCAATTTAAGATCAGAGGAATATAGTGTATTCCTGGGTCGTTAAGTCCCACGGAGGATGAATTGGTGTTTAAAACAACTTCAGATGATAGAATGATCACTAAGGATAGTGATCAGTAAGGTTTTGGATGGAAAATTACCTAAAGAAAAGATCTACAAATTATAGCGACTTAAATGCAAATTAAAAGAGATTAAAAAGTTAAAATCTATTAAATAAACGCTATCACTATTTTTACAGATCGATGAACGTTTATTTTATAAAACAAAATAACTTTAATAAACTATTTTAACTAAAACGTAACCTTAAATTGCTTAAAAACGTTATTTAAAACGGAAACGAGCGTTATTTACGAAAATGGCGCTGGAGCGCAAGATAAAACGTAAAATTTATGAAATAAAAGGCCTACGAATGTAAAACTAATTTTCTTACGTACTATTTGATAAAAGAAAATTTTAGAAAAAAGATTTATATTTTTTTGACTTTTATATTTTTTATTATGATTTAATTACTATAAAACACTAATTAATTGATTAAAAATAGTAAAACTAATGAGAAAAATCCGAAACTTTTTTATAAATTACTTTATACTATTACAGATTTATGAAAAATACAAAACTGGAAAAAGCTAGTCTTAATAAGCTACAAATAAGCTAAATGGAACGTATAAGCTAATATGATAAAGTGTACTTATATATTAGATGTTGCAAACTAAAACCAAGACAAGTCCCAAATCATGCAGGTACACTCTATCACTCTTATAAGGTGGGAGGTCTCAGGTTCGAGCCTGCCTCCCCACCTTTTTGCCAACCATTTTTTTTTTGGATTTTTATTTTATAAACTAATTAAGTACATGAAGATAAGCACTTTCTAAAACTAAAGCTTTTTATAAAAATGACAAATAAGCTGAGAATAAGCACAAGATTCTTAACAGTTAACAAAGAAAATGAATAAGCAAAAGTTTTAAAGCTAAATGATTAATAAGCTACTTAATAAGCTAATGAAACTGGAAATAAGCTGAGGAACTGTAAATAAGCTAAAATGAAAACTGAGAAAGCATAAAGATCTAGAAATAAGCACAAAATAAGCCAAAATAAGCATAAGCTTACTGTTGCACAGTACACCTTTTTGGTTTACTAGGCACTTTCTACTTTAATTTTAAGCACATGAATAAGCTACAAAATGGAAATGAACTATGGAGCTAACAAGTAGAGCTGGTGGGCTTTTCAAAAAGTCCAAGCTCATGCACTTTGGTGCACTGAGGAGCTTATGAGGGGCTTATGAAAAAGCTACCATTTCACTGAGTATGCAGTTAAGACAGAAAATGGGACAAAGCAAAAGCTTATTGCAGGCTTATCAAATAAGTTGCAAATTAGAAAATTAAGCTTGGACTCTCAAGCCAGCTAGACTAGCTTTCAAAAGAACCAAGTTACATAAGCTAAAGGCTACTAATAAGCTCTGTAGGAGCTTATAAAAAAAACAAGCTCAACTGGTGCACAGGGCACCATTTCAGAAATGGGGTCCAAAAGAAGCTAATTAAAAAGCTATCTATAAGCTAATTTTATAAAACCTAGTATTTTTATATTTTTCTTTAGCAGCTAAATATTATTTTCCCAAAAGGAATTAAGCTAAATCCTAATAATAAACTCACAATGAAATTCTAAAGTTTATTCAAAAACTGCATTTGGAAAAATTTTGACTTTTCAGTTATGAAGCAGTTTGACTTATTTGAACTTTGTGATTGATTTTATAAACTGATTGTGTTATAATAAGCTGAAATGAGATTATCTATGTCTATGATAACAGTTTTTAAGCATGTAAACTGAATTTAGCAAACAAAATCCCAACAGTTACTGAATTAAGTGCAATTACATGAGGTTTTGACTTTTTATAAGACAAGGACTAGATTTTAATGTTTAACTGAACTAGAAGATGCTATTGTGACACATAACAAATAAGTACAATCCCACAGTTAACCTCTAATATAATCTAACAAGCATACCCAAACACCATTTAACTTAAACTGTTTTAAGACTTTTGGTACTAAAACAAAGTTTTAAATCAAGGAATCCATTTATTAACTAATATTAACTAAATTGAGACAGGATAAAACTGGAATTAACAATATTTAAGCACTATTACTAAGAAATGTAAAATTTAAGTAATTGGCTTACAATATATATTAAGGCACAAAATAGAGAACTGAGTACACAAGATCATTCCTATATGCTCACCACTAAGCTCTAAACCAAGAACAATCCAATCCCATTTCGGCTACATGTCTTGATCATCATGCCCATGATTTTTTTATTTTCAAGCTATTTTATTGGTATTTTTGGAAATTCTTACGTTTAACTGTAAAATTACTTTCTTTTGTATCTGAAAACTTATACAAGCTTTTCAAAGAGCTTATAAGAGCTTTAGATTTCTTAGAAACAATTAATAATAACAATTAAGGATTTTGAAAATTTAGACGATGAACTATTCATAAACTGAATTCTTATATAAGACTTGAAATTTAAACTGAAAATGAGTTATTGATATACTGAAATAAGATTACAAAAGGCTTTGAAAGCTTAAACATAAAACTGGTAAACTTAAAATATTTAAAACGAAACAAGTAAATTAAAATTACACTACTCTATTCTACTACTCTTTTTCATCTCTGCTTCTCCTCTATATATGGATGACCCAAATGTATCTCCCCACGTTCCTTGCTCTTTCCCAAGTCTCAATTTGACCATTGATGCAGTCAAAGTGATCCTACCCGTTTAAATGATTTTGGCGCCAAAAGTCATGCAAGTAGATTGAGGCGGTTTGGGTACAATTAATGCATCTTGTATGCTTGTAGAGGTGGAGGGAACAAGTTGAGAAGCTTTTTGAGCTTGGGGGTCAAGTAGATTGAGTTGCGGCAGAAAAACAGGGGAAAGGGTGAAAAAGTGGTGAAAAAGTGGTGGGGATGCATTTATTATGGAGTGGGTTGAGGTGAGGTGATGTAGGGGAGTAGTATGTGAGCTGTGGAGACAGGTGGAGAGGGGAGGTGGCACAAAACCATGGTGGTTTTGAGTTTACAGGTTGGGAGTGAGGGGTGAACAGTACCCCTGGTATTTTTGTTTTTAAATAATTGGGCCGGGTCATGTATATTGGGTTGGGTGTTGGGCTGGTCGGGTTAAGTTTGGTTTGTTGGATTTGGGTTAAATGGTTAATAACACCAAGGGTCCATTTGGTATAGCTAGTAAACACAAGGACCAATAATGTAATTCTGCCATACTTGATGGACTGATCCTGTCAACATTCCAAACTTCTTTTAAGGGGCCAAACCTGCCAATAATATAAACACAAGGACCAAAAATATATAATTATTGTATTTTAAAACTTTAAGGACCTTAAATGTAATTTTGGATTTTTTAGGGACTTAAGTTGTAAATTTCCAAAAGTTTATCATAAGGACAATTTTTGTCAAATATGAATAGTACAAGGTTTATTTTTGATAAATTTCACTTTTTAAATTAACCAAGGACTATATTTGACAATTTTCAAAGTTAAAGGACTAAAGTTGTCAATTTGTGATTTTTAAACTTTAAAGGGTTTATTTTGACAACTTTTGAATCTCATTGACCTTAAATGACATTTTACAAGTTTTTGAATTACCAGGGACTGATTTTGACAACTTTTATAACTTGGGGACTAAAAGCGCCAATTATGCAAACTCAATACGTTTTTCACCAGATTTTGATGTTTTTGCATTTAAAACATATAAAACACTTGTTTGTGATATTTTTATTATTTTGAAGCATTTCTGAGTGTTTTCAGATGTTTTGGCATTCTAACAGTATAAAAATGATGAGTATTTAGACACTCATCAATCCCCCACACTAAGATATTGCTAGTCCCTAGCAATGATTTGAGAAAACTTAATGGATTTGAAAAACTCTTTACCAAAAGCCATTACTTCTGGAGTAGCCAATTGTTTCAGTTCAAGTAAGAACCTTGGTACAATGATAACCAAATGATTTTGAGCAAATCATAAGCTGTATAACGGATTTGATGTGTCTTTACCAGAAGCCGTACCCTCCTGGACTAGCCAACTCTTAGATAAATTATCAATATTATCTTTGGTGAGTCGATTACCAATTATGGATTTTCCACTGCCTTTACCACAAGCCATAACCTTGCGGGCTAGCCAACTCTTTACTTTTTAGGATATGGTGAGCTGAACACCATACAATTTTGAGCAAATTGCAAGCCATAAACGGATTTGAGATATCTTTACCAAGAGCCGTTTGCTCCTGGATTAGCCAATCCTTATGTGGGTTAGACATGGTGGACTGATTACCATTTGTTGTGTTTAGTACATAGTACTTCCACTAAATAAAAAATTTTAAAATTTGGCCATTTTGGGGGAAAAAGGGACTAAAAGGGTACATTTATGATCAAATTCGCCAGAATTCCCCCCCACACTTAGAAATGAATATTGTCCTCAATATTCAAAGTATGGAAACACAACAATTATTATTTTTTTAATATTTACAATTTTCATTCACTTTTTTGAAACATGTGGGGCATCTCCCCCACACTAGGATGGTACACACGGGTGAAAACCCATGTTGTGCATGCTAATGTTTTTGATTCCCGAGTCACTAGCTTGACTCGACCCGAATAATTTGTTCATGGGTAAGTAAGTGGAAGAAACAATCTCCATCGGACTTTCATTCAAGATGTTTGGATAAACATTGAAGTATGTGAAAGTTCCACACCGATGAGATACTGAGAGCACTGGCTCACAAATGGTACATGGAAATGCTTGGGTCAAAGATAATGTCTTCATTCCCGAAGGAGTGAAGAATAGGAGAAGTCACGGGATATATGAAGAAAAGAAAGAAAATCATGATACAAATCATGACTAACTCTTCATCCTCAATAGGAGAATTCATAGTTTCATGAATCTCCTCAGTTAAGCTCGCTTGATCAAGACATATTATGGGAATGTCTAGATCAAAGTAGAAATTATCATACTCCGGCGGAGATATGATATGAGTAAGTTCACAGGAGAACTCCTCGAAGGTAAATGAATCATATTCTGGTTTGATGTGAGTGAGTTCATTGGCGAACTCCTCAAAAGTAAATGATTCATAATCGGGGAGAGAATTATGAGAATGAGAAGTGGTAATACCACTAATCTTCTCTCCCATTTGATCAAAACAGAAGGCTTCCATTTCCGGAATAGAATCATCGGAAAAAATGTCACTATCCTTTATGGGGATAGGAGATGAAATGGGTTTTTCTTTGAAAGCCTCGATTTTAGAAATTAGAAGACTGACATTCAGTAATGTTGCACGAAGTGCTTCATCTTTGATTTCAGTGTCAGTAACTTCATCATTCTCTTCTTCTAAGCTAACAAGCTCGGAAGGTAATTCTTCCATATAACTGATGTCTCCACAAGATAACGAATCGTCATCAATAGAATCGGAGCACATCTCAACATGATTACTTTGGAAGACAAGAGGAGGAGGGATATCACACACATGATCAAGAATTCCCTGTGACTCTCTTGGGATTGGGACAAGGTTCTCAACACTAGACTTTATAAATTCGTCCGATTCCTTTTCAGGAACAGTGTCAAGAAGCTCATCCCCATGTTCAGAGAGTGAGTGTGAACCTCGGGTGTGACAGCAGTTGTAGAATGAATCTCAACTGCTGGAATATCAACTGATGAATTTGATGAATCTTCAAGTGTATCTTCATCATCACTATCATCAGGGAATAAACTGAATCTAGAGCTAGATCTTTGCTTTTCGTTTGCAATTGATTCCCTAATAGATTTTTCAAAGGCAATTTGGGAATTTATTTTAGCAACCGCTCTTCACTAACAAAACTTCCATGGATTTCTCATGAGAGTTTTGAAATGACATAGCCGACTCCTCCTTAAGTTCTTTTAATAACTCCAGGACCCTTCAAGATAAAAAGTCTGTTGTAGTTTCATGAGGAGTTGCTTGAATCATTTGGCACTGTGGAGGTTGGTCTTGAAATGATGTGTCAAAATTGTCACAAGGAAATGTATTCCCTTTTTGACAATCGAGCTGAAATGGGGACCTCCACAGTTCTCACAACAAGAAACTGTTGAGCTTGGATTGGTGAATCATATGGATATTGGTCATAGCCAAAGTTCTGAGCATCATCGGAAAACTGTTCATATACAAACGAGTTTCAGTTGACATTCAAATCCTTGGTGAGGACCTCCACAAAATTGACAGCAGTATTGTTGATTATATGAAGATATGTCGGCGTGGTGGGTAGTTAGAAAAATTTGAGGGTCGTTAAATGAGTTAGGATCATAATCAAATGAATTCCTCGAACCACAAAACAAACAACTCCCGTTTCGAATATCATTACCACATTGTACACACGTACACCAACGACAGGGTGAACCAAAGAGAGGCTCACCACAACCGACACAAGGAATAAACGATTCTATTTGAGAATGAGAAGGAATCAGTTCATTCAAAGAATCAACAAAACCAACAGGGTGATCTGAATGACTATTTAGACTTAAAGAACATTTTGAAAAATCCGGAGGTGGGACAAGTGGTGTGCTCTGAGAGCTAGCAATTTCCACTACTTCCGTTATGGTCTCCGGTTCTGGTTCTTGAGAAACGTGAAGTTTAGGCAAGTCATTAGTCACCGGTCTAAACTCTGCATGTTTGCTTTTAACCGTAAATCGTGAAAGTGTAGGATCAATTTTAGACGGTTTAGGAGCAATCGAGGGGTTAGATTTTTGGATAACCGTAGGTTGGACGTATTTAGTACCTTCATTATCAGATGAAAGTACCTGGTCCTTTGTCACCTTGGTTTCTCGTTCTATTTCCCTACGCAGAATTGATGGATCATCACGAACAACTCGAATTCTAGACATTTGTGATAAAGTAGGAAGTTTTTCAACTTCGTCCCAGAATTCGTTCTCGAGAGATTCCATGAGAATAGAAGAAGTTAGAATCAAATGGATAGAGGGAAAAGGAATAAAGAATCAAAAAGGGTAAGAGGGTAAAGATGAATATTTTTGGATTTTTGGATAAATATTATGAAAAAAAACAAGGAATGAAAATATTTTTGGTGTTGTTAACACTTTAGAAAAAGTGTTAATGAACTTTTTGATTTTGATTAACTTTACAAAAAACTGTTTACAAAAAGGGTGGTATATGTGCAAGTACGGGTCTGGAAATGCTTAAAACACGCTTTCCCGGCAGCGGCGCCAAAATTTGATGCGCGCAAAACAGTCAAGCTAAATCACTCAAACCTGCCACTTGTGAATGGCAGACCGTAATCAGCTTAAAACCGCTCAAGCACGAATGCAATTTAAGATCAGAGGAATATAGTGTATTCCTGGGTCGTTAAGTCCCACGGAGGATGAATTGGTGTTTAAAACAACTTCAGATGATAGAATGATCACTAAGGATAGTGATCAGTAAGGTTTTGGATGGAAAATTACCTAAAGAAAAGATCTACAAATTATAGCGACTTAAATGCAAATTAAAAGAGATTAAAAAGTTAAAATCTATTAAATAAACGCTATCACTATTTTTACAGATCGATGAACGTTTATTTTATAAAACAAAATAACTTTAATAAACTATTTTAACTAAAACGTAACCTTAAATTGCTTAAAAACGTTATTTAAAACGGAAACGAGCGTTATTTACGAAAATGGCGCTGGAGCGCAAGATAAAACGTAAAATTTATGAAATAAAAGGCCTACGAATGTAAAACTAATTTTCTTACGTACTATTTGATAAAAGAAAATTTTAGAAAAAAGATTTATATTTTTTTGACTTTTATATTTTTTATTATGATTTAATTACTATAAAACACTAATTAAATGATTAAAAATACTAAAACTAATGAGAAAAATCCGAAACTTTTTTATAAATTACTTTATACTATTACAGATTTATGAAAAATACAAAACTGGAAAAAGCTAGTCTTAATAAGCTACAAATAAGCTAAATGGAACGTATAAGCTAATATGATAAAGTGTACTTATATATTAGATGTTGCAAACTAAAACCAAGACAAGTCCCAAGGGCGCTGGTCATGCAGGTACACTCTATCACTCTTATAAGGTGGGAGGTCTCAGGTTCGAGCCTGCCTCCCCACCTTTTTGCCAACCATTTTTTTTTTTGGATTTTTATTTTATAAACTAATTAAGTACATGAAGATAAGCACTTTCTAAAACTAAAGCTTTTTATAAAAATGACAAATAAGCTGAGAATAAGCACAAGATTCTTAACAGTTAACAAAGAAAATGAATAAGCAAAAGTTTTAAAGCTAAATGATTAATAAGCTACTTAATAAGCTAATGAAACTGGAAATAAACTGAGGAACTGTAAATAAGCTAAAATGAAAACTGAGAAAGCATAAAGATCTAGAAATAAGCACAAAATAAGCCAAAATAAGCATAAGCTTACTGTTGCACAGTATACCTTTTTGGTTTACTAGGCACTTTCTACTTTAATTTTAAGCACATGAATAAGCTACAAAATGGAAATGAACTATGGAGCTAACAAGTAGAGCTGGTGGGCTTTTCAAAAAGTCCAAGCTCATGCACTTTGGTGCACTGAGGAGCTTATGAGGGGCTTATGAAAAGTTACCATTTCACTTGAGTATGCGTTAAGGCAGAAAATGGGACAAAGCAAAAGCTTATTGCAGGCTTATCAAATAAGTTGCAAATTAGAAAATTAAGCTTGGACTCTCAAGCCAGCTAGACTAGCTTTCAAAAGAACCAAGTTACATAAGCTAAAGGCTACTAATAAGCTCTGTAGGAGCTTATAAAAAAGACAAGCTCAACTGGTGCACAGGGCACCATTTCAGAAATGGGGTCCAAAAGAAGCTAATTAAAAAGCTATCTATAAGCTAATTTTATAAAACCTAGTATTTTTATATTTTTCTTTAGCAGCTAAATATTATTTTCCCAAAAGGAATTAAGCTAAATCCTAATAATAAACTCACAATGAAATTCTAAAGTTTATTCAAAAACTGCATTTGGAAAAATTTTGACTTTTCAGTTATGAAGCAGTTTGACTTATTTGAACTTTGTGATTGATTTTATAAACTGATTGTGTTATAATAAGCTGAAATGAGATTATCTATGTCTATGATAACAGTTTTTAAGCATGTAAACTGAATTTAGCAAACAAAATCCCAACAGTTACTGAATTAAGTGCAATTACATGAGGTTTTGACTTTTTATAAGACAAGGACTAGATTTTAATGTTTAACTGAACTAGAAGATGCTATTGTGACACATAACAAATAAGTACAATCCCACAGTTAACCTCTAATATAATCTAACAAGCATACCCAAACACCATTTAACTTAAACTGTTTTAAGACTTTTGGTACTAAAACAAAGTTTTAAATCAAGGAATCCATTTATTAACTAATATTAACTAAATTGAGACAGGATAAAACTGGAATTAACAATATTTAAGCACTATTACTAAGAAATGTAAAATTTAAGTAATTGGCTTACAATATATATTAAGGCACAAAATAGAGAACTGAGTACACAAGATCATTCCTATATGCTCACCACTAAGCTCTAAACCAAGAACAATCCAATCCCAGCTCAGCTACACTGTCTTGATCATCATGCCCATGATTTTTTATTTTCAAGCTATTTTATTGGTATTTTTGGAAATTCTTCTGTTTAACTGTAAAATTACTTTCTTTTGTATCTGAAAACTTATACAAGCTTTTCAAAGAGCTTATAAGAGCTTTAGATTTCTTAGAAACAATTAATAATAACAATTAAGGATTTTGAAAATTTAGACAGTGAACTATTCATAAACTGAATTCTTATATAAGACTTGAAATTTAAACTGAAAATGAGTTATTGATATACTGAAATAAGATTACAAAAGGCTTTGAAAGCTTAAACATAAAACTGGTAAACTTAAAATATTTAAAACGAAACAAGTAAATTAAAATTACACTACTCTATTCTACTACTCTTTTTCATCTCTGCTTCTCCTCTATATATGGATGACCCAAATGTATCTCCCCACGTTCCTTGCTCTTTCCCAAGTCTCAATTTGACCATTGATGCAGTCAAAGTGATCCTACCCGTTTAAATGATTTTGGCGCCAAAAGTCATGCAAGTAGATTGAGGCGGTTTGGGTACAATTAATGCATCTTGTATGCTTGTAGAGGTGGAGGGAACAAGTTGAGAAGCTTTTTGAGCTTGGGGGTCAAGTAGATTGAGTTGCAGAAGAAAAACAGGGGAAAGGGTGAAAAAGTGGTGAAAAAGTGGTGGGGATGCATTTATTATGGAGTGGGTTGAGGTGAGGTGATGTAGGGGAGTAGTATGTGAGCTGTGGAGACAGGTGGAGGGGGGAGGTGGCACAAAACCATGGTGGTTTTGAGTTTACAGGTTGGGAGTGAGGGGTGAACAGTACCCCTGGTATTTTTGTTTTTAAATAATTGGGCCGGGTCATGTATATTGGGTTGGGTGTTGGGCTGGTCGGGTTAAGTTTGGTTTGTTGGATTTGGGTTAAATGGTTAATAACACCAAGGGTCCATTTGGTATAGCTAGTAAACACAAGGACCAATAATGTAATTCTGCCATACTTGATGGACTGATCCTGTCAACATTCCAAACTTCTTTTAAGGGGCCAAACCTGCCAATAATATAAACACAAGGACCAAAAATATATAATTATTGTATTTTAAAACTTTAAGGACCTTAAATGTAATTTTGGATTTTTTAGGGACTTAAGTTGTAAATTTCCAAAAGTTTATCATAAGGACAATTTTTGTCAAATATGAATAGTACAAGGTTTATTTTTGATAAATTTCACTTTTTAAATTAACCAAGGACTATATTTGACAATTTTCAAAGTTAAAGGACTAAAGTTGTCAATTTGTGATTTTTAAACTTTAAAGGGTTTATTTTGACAACTTTTGAATCTCATTGACCTTAAATGACATTTTACAAGTTTTTGAATTACCAGGGACTGATTTTGACAACTTTTATAACTTGGGGGACTAAAACTGCCAATTATGCAAACTTAATACGTTTTTCACCAGATTTTGATGTTTTTGCATTTAAAACATATAAAACACTTGTTTGTGATATTTTTATTATTTTGAAGCATTTCTGAGTGTTTTCAGATGTTTTTGGCATTCTAACAGTATAAAAATGATGAGTATTTAGACACTCATCACTTGAGAAAAACATGCAAGTCATATTGATGTATATACCACTTTTTATTGTTTTTAAGTGTTATAAATATATATTCATCATCCTATAATTACTCCTTGAAATATATCACTTTTGGTGATGTCTAGGAACCAATGACACCCTAAGAAGGTTTATGGTAGGATTAGAATAGCTTCGGCGTTGGTTTGAATTGGTTAGAATAGGTTTGGCCCGAGAAAAACTCATTTCGGCAACTTTATTTAGAGGTCTGATCTTATTTTCGAATTCTGGAATTCTCGACAGTAAATAAAAAATTTTGGGCTAGATATTTGGAAAATATACTTTAAAACGAAAACGTGACCGCTTGAACGGGTTAAAACGGAGTTATAACGAAGAAGTTATGCTATTTTTAAGTTTAACGACGAAAACTATTTGTTTCAGAAAATTCAGCATGTTATTTTAACTTGTTACGAGTTAAAAATGAGTCTTAAGCGTTATGAAGTGTATCGACTTATCAAAAATATATTAGTATACTTTGATACGAAGCTAAGGATATATAAAACGTAGAAAACGGACTTGTAACGATTAAATTATACACGTTTACACAAAGTTGCCGTAACTATATTATATAAGAAAAACTAATATATTTCTATTAGACAAATATTACGGCCACATGTGACCATGTTGAGGGTCGTTTTTAACATTGATGTAGTACTTTTATAACGTGATGTCTTCTAGTAAAAGTGAGTTCGCCTAGCCTATTTTCCAAAATGTCCCACCGTTAGTCAAGCGGAGTTGTAACGAATAAAATACGGTCACTTAAACTTTGCCGAAAACCACTCTTAAACAATATTTTGGATACAAGTACCATACTTCACCTATACTTTTCTCCATGATCGAGACCTCTAGGATGAAAACTTAAATGCTAAAACTTTGAGATAATGATACAAGCTTCCCAAAACCGTTGAGTTCGTTTCCTAACACTCGACGTGCACCATTTTACGACTAGCTTTTCAAGGCTACTTAGTCACTAAATGACTAAATGATTATCGTAGGATATCATTTCAACGTAAATACATGTAAAGTAATTTATAAATGGTCAAGACGTTATAAGATTATTTTTCGACGATAAGTATTATTTTCACAAATTTCACAAGTGGTATAGATATCATATGAATTGCATGCATAACATTACATCATAACTTATCATAGAGCATATCATTCATAATAGGTCACGGTCAGAGGTTACGCATTTCACATTGCCATTATATCGTCATAATCATTGCAACAGGTGAGTTTTCATAGCCCCGATTTATTCAAGTTTTACTTTATTTCAAACCTACGGGGAGAATACATTGCACATCATTTTTATTACGATACCAAGTATATCAAATTCATTACATTGCTTAAGTTACCTCATTGCCAGTTAAATGTCCCCATTTCATAATCATGAACCGTTAATTTCATAGAAGCGAGGGTGAGTGGATAGATCTATCGAAGGTGACACCTCCATCCGGGTTGGTGGATTCCAACCGGAAGGATGCATTTCATTTCATTATCATTATTTGAGTTGTTTGGCAAAACACTCTGTTGGGGCGAACATCAGTCAAGCTTCGGTGTCATGTGCTTAAGCAATTGTGTCATTTTGTGACATATTGTCATACATGGCCTATACTTGTGGTAGTCGTATTAAACATTTTTAACAACTCTATGAACTCACTCAACCTTTGTGTTGACACTTTTAGCAATGTATTTTCAGGTAACTAAGGCATTCACTTCATGGCATGCATGTGGACTTATCATAGAGTCGTGGTGACGACGCGTCTCTCATGGGATTTATACACTTTAAAACATTGTTTGAATTGTATCAAATTTATTTCCGCACATGATGATTTTCATTTGGGACCTATACTTTGTAAACTCTGATTATTTTATTAAATCAAACGATGTATTTTCCAAACGCCACTTTAGGTCGTTCAATATAACTGTGATTGTGATGCTATGACAGTCAACCCCCAGGAATTCCATTCCGCTGCAAAACAAGTAATTTGGGGGTGTGACACTTTCCACCTGCCATGCTTGATCGATTAATGGGAGAAATTCGTGCTTTCACACAAAATTCCAACGAATCACTTGTCGAAGTTTGGCTTCGGATGAAAGATTTGCTTCGTAGTTGCCATGGACATGGATTATCCAAAGGAACCATTATCCAAATCTTTTACCATGGACTAGATGAAATCTCTCAAGGAATCCTTGATGCTGGAGGAATTTTTCTCTATAAGACTCCTAACGATCCACATCAATTACTCGAAGATCGAGTACTTCTCAAACTCGATTGGTCTAAAGATTCCAAAACCAAACCTCTTCGAAAAACCGTTGCTTTTGTCGAAAACACCGATACCTCAAAACTCATGGAGAAAATGGAAGCTTTAACCTCAAAAATCGACTCGCAATACAAAGATATCAAAGAAGAAATGAAGGAAATGCGAGACGGATGCAACAATTGTGGAGGAAAACACCCATCGTCTGAGTGCGACGATAAACCCATGGGTGGACCTAACGAAGGAGAATCAAATTATGTCCAAGGAGGATATCGTGGAGGAGGATATCGTAGTTATTATTACGGTCAAAATTCTGGAAATTGGCAAGACCGCCGACCAAGGGATGACAACCGTGATTCTCAACCTCGAACTGACAATCCGCCACCATAAAACTTCGACAAAAAGATGGAAGAATTCGAATTCAAAAAAACCATGAGAGAATTCGTGGCTGCTCAAAAATCTGCAAATGATTTTATCAAAAATCAATTTTTTAATCTCAAAGCCAAAGTTGAGCAGGGACAGAAAAATCATCAAGCATCTATTCAAGATCTTGAAAATAAATTTGGCAGACTTTCTGACCAACATTCCTCTCGACCATCTGGTTCGTTACCAAGTAACACCCAATCAAACCCAAAACCATCAAATGATAAAACGTACCGTCCACCACAAACACGAAATGAGCATATCAATGTTGTCTTCACAAGAAGTGGCTCTCGTACGATCCACCACAAAATCCTAATGAAAATACTCCTATCAGCCAAGATAGCGAGGATGAAGCTGAGGAAACCAACACAACTCAGACCACCAAACAGAAAACCACCCCATCTGTCAAGGTGTACACACCAAAAACTCCATATCCTCAACGCCTTAAGAAAGAAAAAATGGAAGAACGTTATAAGAAGTTCATTGAAATAATCAAAGAGATTAGACTCAATGTTCCTCTCGTTGATGTCTTAGCCGGAATGCCCAATTACGGGAAATTCTTGAAAGAACTTCTTAATAACAAAATCAAGCTAGAGCAAATATCAGCTACTTTCCTTAACGAAGAATGCTCAGCCATTGTTCAAAACAAAATCCCGCCAAAGCTCGGAGATCCTGGGAGCTTTCTTATTCCATGTACTTTCGGGAATAATATTCAATGCGATGCTTTAGCCGATCTTGGCGCAATTATCAATTTGATGCCTCATTCGCTGTATTCCAAATTATGCAACAACAGCCTTAAACCAACAAAAATGAGCATTCGATTAGCAAATCATTCTTATCAATATCCTGTTGGTATTGCCGAGAATATGCTTGTTCAAGTCGGTAAATTCATTTTTCCCGTGGACTTTGTAATCTTAGAAATGGAAGAAGATAGTAAAGTCCCACTCATCTTAGGAAGACCTTTCCTAAATACCGCTGATGCAATCATTAAAGTAAAAGGAAAGGAACTCAACCTTGGAGTTGGAGAAGATCAAATCACCTTTCTAATCGATAAAGCGATGTGCTATCCACGTTCCAGTGATGACACTTGTTTCAACATCGATGTTATCGATGAAGTCACTGACAAAGAATAGGATGCATTACTTAACGAATCCGATCCATTCATGACTACTTCTAAAAAAATCAATGAAACAGACTTTGACAAAGAGTTTGATGATTTCATGAAAGTAGTGTTCGAAGGAGATAACACGGAGGAGGATGAAAATTTTTAAGAAATAACTTTCGATGACGATATGAGAATAAAACCCTCTATCGAAGAACCACCAACAGATCTCGTGCTCAAACCTCTACCTGATCATCTTGAATATGCTTACTTGGAGGAAAATTCACTTCTTCCAGTAGTCATATCTTCATTACTCGAGGCCAATAAGAAAGAAAGTTTAGTTTCTGTCCTCAAAAATCACAAACAAGCTTTCACTTGGAAAACATCTGATATCCCAGGAATTAGTCCCAATTTCTGCAAACAAAAAATCAATTTCGAGGATGGGATCAAACCTGTTGTAGAACGTCAACGTCGACTCAATCCCAACATGAAAGAAGTTGTCAAAACGGAAATCATAAAACTTCTCGATGCTGTTATCATTTACCCAATCGAGGATAGTCCTTGGGTGAGTCCCGTTCACTGTGTTCCCAAGAAAGGTGGAATGACGGTTGTGACTAATGAATAGAATGAGCTAGTCCCTACTAGAACGTCCTTTGGTTGGCGATTTGTATTGACTATCGAAAATTAAAAAGTCACCGAAAATATCATTTTCCACTCCCGTTCATGGATCAAATGCTTGAAAGACTAGCAGGAAATAAATTTTTTTGTTTCCTCGATGGATTTTCAGGATACTTTCAAATTCCAATCGATCCTAATGACCAAGAAAAGACCACTTTCACTTGTCCTTTGGAACCTACGCATATCGGCGTATGCCTTTTGATCTTTGTAATGCACCTGCGACTTTTCAAAGGTGTATGATAGCCATATTCCAAGACATGCTCGAAACCTCCATGGAAGTTTTCATGGATGACTTTTCAGTCTTCGGAAACTCATTTGAAGCTTTTCTTTCCAATCTTGTTATAGATAGAATCTTTCTCATGAAATCATCAAACTCTTTGTCAAAGTCTGTTTCATTATAAGACAAAGAGTTAATCATATAAAATGCCAAATTTGTCTACTTGTTATAATGATGATACTCACTTCGTTGGTGGTTTTATAATGTAAGTTAGGCGGTACTTCTTCTTGAACCCTAGGTTTTAAACAGATTAATTCTATCACAATTAACCGAAACCCGCATAAAGTATACCTTATTGATTATAATTTATCTGCTTACGATATCACTACCAAGGTGAACAATGAGGGCTTACATTACACATTTATCCCCTAACTTCATTACTAGTAGCCTAATCGTCATAGCACTATTGATCCAGTAATAAAGCCAAGTAATATGTGATCTTTCCGAAATAATGCCTATCATCCACTTTACACCTATGGTGAGTTTAGAACCTATTAAATAAACAAGAATCAATTGACCGAATAATCACATACGCATAAACATGAATCAAATGATAAACATAATCCATATACAACGAATGAGTAAGCAATCCAAATAAACAAATCAAAACATCAAATAATCATAAACTTGGCTAATACCTACATGTATTAGCCTATAACCTCAGTAATCATACACGTAAACATGTTCAGAAAGATTCAAGTATAAATCGTAAAGGAAAAATATGCTAACTGAACGATTATAGAGTAGCAAAACAATTAAGAGAATTATCCTATATAATTATGGCACTAGTAGGACCTTTTTGGTCTTCTTTAGTCTTTTCGTTTCGTACTTGGTGGTTAAAGATCTTTTGAAATCGGACTTTAGGTTTTCTATTTATACTTTTCGAATATGGTCGATATGGCGTATCGGATTTATCCAATACAACGTATCGATGTAACTTCACGTGGGGTCCAAGATTATTATATTCTAGAATATTCGTACACCTCCTTCGTAATACCCCATATCATAAAGATAAATATGGCATATCAGGTCTTCCTTATCTTGGATATCTGTTGAAGTCTTTGAGATGAATACTGCATATCTTCAGAATGTCATACAGCGCATCTGGACTAAAACAAGCTCATTCTTCTTGTTGACCAAAGTTTCATATACGGCGTATCCAGTATTTGGATACGGCGTATTCTTCAAAGTCAAGCAATGGTCTTGATAATCATCCAAGTATTGGCATACGGCATATTTGCCTAGAATGATGCGACGTATTCTTGTCTGTTTAGAGGACTTTATCGAACTTGATCCACTTTGCTTCAAAACACGTCCATTATTGCTAACTTTCACCAATTGCTTGATAATAACTGAGATTGAAACAAGATCATTTAAAACAGTGGAAATTTTGTTAAGTAAATTTGTACGCTGTTCTTCCAAAATTTAGAGATCTATGATAGTGTAATCCAAAACATGTTTTCTTTTAGGTGTATCATCCATTTCAAGTTGTGTATGTACTTTTTTGACGATGACATCCACCCATTTACCGTGTCTAACATCACCTTTTCCTACAGAGAGCTCTTCGTTTTTCATGCCATGAATGCCTTGATGGTTAGAGGAGTATCATCATCTGATGACGTTTCATCTTGACCCCAGTTGTATTTTTCTGCAATTAGTCTTTTGTTCTCCTTTTCTTTATCGAAGTATGAAGATGACTGAAGCAGTTTAGGTTGAAACTTGCTAGTTCCTGAGGAACTGCTTCTAGAACATTTATATGAGGGTTTTGAGGTGGTTTTAGAAAAATAATCTTTTGCAAAGTGACCCTTTTTACCACACTTAAAACGTTCAGTGCTTTCATTTACTTTAGAACTAGAAAAGTTTGACTTAATTCTTTTGATAAAACACTTTGAGTTTGCAAGGAGTGCCTTTTCTTGAAATTCAGTGTGTAAATCATTTAGGTACTCATCACTGGTTCTTTCATCAGCCTCATAATCATAGTTTTCTTGAAAAGAGCAACACCATTTGAATAGAATGCAGTTGATATGGGGGTAATGGTCAGGGCCTTTTTTGTTTCTTGAGCCTTTTTTGAATTAGGGTATCTCCTAGAGATTAAGTTGTCTTCATAGACAAACTTCAAATAGATTTCAGGGAGCTCAAGATTTTGAATGTGATTAGCATTCCTTAGACCTTGAGAGAAGCTTAACTACTTCTCAAGGAGACTGTTGACAAAGCAAAAATTCATCTCATGCCTAGACAGGGTGACACCATCATTGGACAGCTTATTGAGCAATTTCTTGTAACGGTTATACGTTTCTGAGAGACTTTCAGAACTTTGGCTTTGAAAGTGTTATACTCAAGTTTTAGGTCCATAATCCTGTTTTCCTTGGTATCTGAGGGACCCTTATGGCTATGAACCAAGTTTGTTTGGCTATTGAACAGTTAATGACTGATTCCATTATATCGTCAAGGAGACATGATATAATGATGCTTTTGAGGCGTTGGTCCTAATTGACCACCCTTCTCTCATCAGGAGTCCATTGAGCTTCAGTCTTGGGTAAACCTTTAGCATTTTTAGGATAAATTGACCATCTTTAATACACTTAATGTAATATGGTTCTATTCCAGTTAAGTAGCAAAGCATGCGCTTTTTCCACTTATTGGATTTTCCAACTTCCAGTCGGGGTTCAGAGTGGCGTAGCGGAAGCGTGGTGGGCTCATAACCCACAGGTCCCAGGATCAAAACCTGGCTCTGATATAAAAGAGTGGCTTCTGCATTAACCTTTTTTTTATTCACCGGGTATCGAAAACCCTTTACCCAAAAAATAACTTCCAGTCGGGGAGCAACAGGTGAATATCTTCTTCCCTTTTTGTCAACTAGTTAGGGTACATCATTATCAGCCATGGTAGGATCTTGATTTTAAAAACTTGAGACTCTGTAATTAAAAGTTTTATAAACCAGAGGCTTTGATACCACTTGTTGTTCCCTTATACTTGGTTAGAATTAACCACAAAGTTAATCTATCCAAGCTCCATGGCTTAGCAATGTTGATTGAAAAACAGTTTAACAAGTTAAAACGTAAAGTAAAATAGACACAAGTTTTTCAACATTTATATTCTTATTAAAAGTTAATCAAATAATATATTACCCAAGTTTTTGCGGAACAACACTTGGGATTGAATGACAATGTATGGTGTACTCCTCACTAAACTTAAGCTAAGCTTAAGTACAACTATGCTAACCAACTGCTCAGGGACTTATTTGTATTTGGAGGAGTGAAAGGGCTTGTGAATGTCTAAGCATTTAGTGTACAAGCTTAACCTTTTCACTCTACCTTATGACTGTTATTTATACAAGTATGAAATACAACCATTATCCTAAAATACAAGACTGACATAAGCCTCAGATGACAAAATACCTTACATATTTTATCTCTATTACAATAACCTATTTCTAGTAAGGGACAAGTTTACTTTCCTAGTGTCAGTGTTGACACACTCTTGGTCTTTTATTCATTCAGGGTAAGTTGACCTTTGCAGATAATGACACACACTTATCCTTCAAACTTATCTCGCTTCATCCCGCCTTTACTTCAGTCTTCAAGTCATCAGGCTTTAAGTCCTCATTCTTCATAGTTAGTGAGGAGCTTGGGGATTCAGTGAGCTATTGTCATCACTTATTGAATCAATCATCTTCTTCTTTGGCTCATGTATCATTCACTGAGTCCCGCCTCACTGAATGGAAAGCCCTTTTTCTTAGGCTTGTCCTGAGCTTCTTAAAGATGACTCACTGAACAACTGTTCATTCAGTAACTTGTTTATGTTTAAAGATATTAAACACTTAGGTTATCTTATCTTCAAATCCTTGTTTCAGGAAGTTTGGGGATTCACTGACCCAACAGTCTCCCCCTATTTGGATATAAACATAGCTTAAGTGTTTCTAAGTTCAATGTGAGTGAGCAAAGGTCTTCTTTTTACACTGACTATTCTATAAAGCAACTATAGGACACTGAATAACATAAAACATCATTCATTAGGAAAATATATTACAAGGTCCTAAGTTACAATTCAAAAAAAAGTAAAGGATAATGTTGATGCAGCAGATGTTTGTTTCAGTCCATCTAATATCCAAGGGCTTCAAGTTTAGGCTTCTTTGATTTCAGCTTGTCCTGGTCAAGGTGTTCACTGATCTTGAACCTTAAGTCATTGCTGAACCTTTTGTTTTCTGGGCTTTGGATTTGAGTAGCCATCACCAGGAAGCCAACCATTGCTTTAATCACTGCATTGTCTATATCACTCCATCTTTAGAAAGCATGCTCCCCAAATTCATCAATAAAGAATAGACCCCTCTCAGGTCGTTCAATGGACAGATGATTCATGAATCTAACTCCTTCAAGGAGGGCTCTGTTACAGTCTAGGCCATGGATTTTGATCTCTGATTCCTGTTCCAGGATCTTCATCTTTCTCCAAGAGGACTGAGAGGGGACAGGTTGGTTTGTTGGGGCTGGAAGAAAAGACTGAATGCCAAGATCTTCAGGCATTTGTTTAAGTTTCTTAAATCTCTTGCTCAGTGCATCCATGAGATTTTTGACAATTGTATTCTTCTTCTTCTCTATGACGACAGCTCAGTTATTCCAAATTCAGAAAAGTTAAAGCGATCATGAACCTCAAGGTTCGTTTGTCAGGACCTCTATAGACACTGAGGACTGCAGGTTTCGTGTTGGCATGAATTCTGATGTCAGTAATAGTTTCAGCCCTCTTTCTGTTTGTCATTACCCAGTTGTAATGATCGATTCTCTTCTGTCTTATTTCAGCCATCCTTTTCTCTCTTTCATCCCTTTTTTTCTTCAAGGCAAGCAGTTCAGCATCCTGAGCATCTTTAAAATTTTGACCTGCTTGACCACCTGCTAGTGACTTAGGATCAATTTCTATCTCTCAGCTTCTTCATGAACAATTCTGACCAGGGGAGCCTTACTCATCTTCTCTTCCTCAGCCAGTTTCTTAGCCTGTTCCTCTTTCTCAAGATAAGTACTCATTTGTTCCGCAGTCGGATAGTAATCTTTGCCATTAATTTCATATGGGATCCTGATAGGTTCATTAGGATCCGGCCTGACATTCTTGGAAGCAAGTACCAGAGGTTGTTGCTCAAGCTCAGGCGTCGTCAGAATACCATTGCCTTTGTCAAAAGGAGGGACTGATGATGATGATGGTGTTGTTGTTGGTTGGACCTGTGAGATAGGTACTGCTGGAGTTAGCTCCCCCTCAGTGTGAGAAGGAGTGGGTTCTTTAGTGACGTTCTCCCCCTCAACTGTTGCCTGAAACTCAGTGAGAGCAAGAGTTGGCCCGGGCACTGAGGTTGAGGGCGCAGATTGACCCTTGAAAGCTTGATAGATTTCAGATACCATAGACTTGATATCTGAAGTGTCCTTATGAAGACTAGTGTATTTCTCCTCAAGATTGGCCTGAGAGGTCTCTAGTGCAGTCATTTTAGGCCCAAGATTCCAGGCCATAGAGGATAAAGACTTAGCTAGTTCAGCCATATTTTTGTCCAACGAACTAAGGGAGGACTGGATTGCCTCCACTGATGAATTTAGACCATGAACATTGGAGTTGTTGAGCATGGTTCTTAGTTCGGTTCGGTTGTTTTTGGTTCGGTTTGGTTTTGGTTTTCGGTTTACTCGGTTATTTTGGTTTTTCTGCTCACCCCTACCGTTAATAAAAAGGTACTATATCTTTTAATAAAAGGGCCTCTAATAAAAATGTTATATTGTTATCTTAGAAAATAAATTATAGTACGATTTTGGTAAAAAAAAATAATACATTCTTATATGTAAACTTTATGTTATAAATCATTATATAAAAATGTCTATTTTCATCATTTTACCCCGTTAATTCATTTAATAATCTGATTTGCCAAACACTTAAAAATCTGATTATCTGATTGTAGGACCTTACTTTTATCAACCTTATCACACAAATACCCACGTTTTGCTTAGAACACGTTAACACACAAACAAACTATGCGTGAAACCAAAGAAATAAAGATGAGAAAGATGGTGACTTGATGTTATATGGATCGTGTATGTGAAGATAAAGATGAAAACAATAGATGTTTTATTTCAAAGGAAAAACATACACACACACACATTCAAGCACACCCCTCAAATGACATACTTGAGGGGTATTTATAGTAAGAGAGATGATGCCCTAAGGCTTGGCCATGGGCCGTGAGATGTGCTTGGACATGGATTGGGTTACATGAACTTATACAAGGCTAACTTAACTAAACGTCTAACCATTTAGCTTAGCCCAATCCATGAGCCCGTTGACTATTCTATCATGATATCTAACACACGTTACAAAGTTCCTAAATGTGAATGACCATCACTTCTAATAAAAACTATTAAGGCTAACAATCTCCCCCTAAGGGGTGGTCATTCAAAAGATGCTCCACTTGATTTGGTCTTTACTTTTCTCGAGCTTGAACTTTGTGCGTAGATATAGAATAGTCTTGATTCTTTGTTCCTTCATGCTTTGTGATCAGTTAATGTGGTTGTCTGCCATTGTCAACTTCGTTGGTTAGGTGTCTCCACGTCTTTCTCCACCATGCTCACACTTCTATTTGTCTTTTGGTTACCAATGATGTAGTTCTCGAGTCTTTAAACTTTGTAGATTCTTTGACATTGACGAAGAATCATCTTTAACTTTGTGTAGCCTTTGATTATGATGAGAACTTTCATGTGTTGTTGGTATGAGCATGTGGAGAACCTGCACGATCAATCCGCTCCGGAGCTTCCATAAGAAGAAAACATAAAACAGGTTAGTAATAAGCGGATTCCGGCACTTACAAGTTTGAATTTCGAGGGTGTTAACAAAGCATAGTGTGAAAACACGACTCTAATTCTTACAAAGGCCGTTCCTGAACCGGAGTCCCACAAGTGAGATAACGCGATGTACCGAGGTACATCTACGCTCGAATGAGTCAAGAGGTACACCGAAGCATCACCCCATCAGACCGTTTGAGACACACTAAGCGTAATCCACGGGGAGTTACCGAAGTGACATGCTGTCGGGTCGCTTGATGTTGACCACTGGCAGGAGTTTCCATTCAATCACAAGATCATAGATGTGAAACTTCTCATAAATGTTACGGCAGATTGCTAAGACTAGCGTAGGACTCTAGAATATATCACTTGTGTCCTTATTGATGAACAACAAGCGATGTCATGTCATGTGTTCCTATGAGATCTTTTGATGAATCTCGTGGCTCTAGACTCAATGGTGCATATTGGTTTTCTGGCGGAGACTAGGGAGAAGGTCTCCTTCTTCAATATCAGCAATCTCTAAGAGAAAGCCGATAGATTATGCAGGTTCCCGGTGAGAATGAAACAAATCCTTTTGAGAGGAATTGAGTGGCTAGGAGGTTTAGTGCAGGCGTCACCTGGGTCCATGACGTCTTTGTCTTCAATACTGTCATCTAGTGACAACCAAGAGTGCAGATGAATTGAACCCGGTTTGCCCCTAAGGTTGAATATGGAAGGCTATTTCTTTTCACCATTTCTTTTACTTTTCTTTTTAATTCTTCAACCCCTTCTTTCTCCTTTCTCACATTACTCCTTTTTTCAATCATACCTAAGGACTTCTAATACTAACTATGGGTATTGTCCTTGGGTAGATCCCTCCGGCTCTGGCGGATCATAGGACTGATTTCCTATCCTTAGTCACCTTATAACTCCATGACTGTCCTATTGTTGCCATAAAACCATTTTTCTTGAAAATCTCTCAGAGAGTTTATGATTGAAAACATGTTTGAAATACTCCGAGAGTTTTATATTTTCAGAAACACTCCCCCTTCACATGTGCTTATATTGTTTTAACTTAAATCTGCACATAGAGGGTGGAGTTCACACTTTTTGAATTGATCGCCTCATGATAGACAATTCCCCACGAGACACGGTTACGTTGCATAGTTAGAGAGTTCCATTGTCAGTTTTTAGGTGACAACTAGCTCTAATAACCACCTTGAAGTTGTAAACACTTCTTGAAAAGAAGGTTAGACCCATGTAAGTTCATGTATATCACAAGTTTCTCGAAATGGTACATTTACTGACTTTGATTACTCGTCAATTCATTGGTTCCGTCTGAGTCGAGCTCTTTTGAGATTCAAACAACGATCATTAAACTTTTTGATCACATTTTAATCACCTTTCTCCCCCTCAAAAATAGCATATCCATGATGTTTTTGAAACAAAATGATTAAAAGATATGTTTTTCGGAAAGCATTTGGAGATAAACTGATTTAGCATGAATTTTGGAACAATTTGTTTTATACTCCCCCTTAACGAAAGCATATTTTTCATACAGAAAATTTAGAATCAATTAAGGGTTTAGAGGGAGTTATCTTGGTACCAAATGTGAGAGGTTTTGAAAAATCTTTTTGAAAAATTTCAAATCAATGGTACTCAAGATGATGAAGATTTTGAAAATCTTTTGAAGATAATTAGAGAAGAATTATCTTCATTTGTTTTAGGATAAGTGCTCGATATTTATGAAAATCGATTTTGCGTAGCACTTTCCTTTCTTTAAAGATCGGGTTGCAAGCTGAAATACTTACAAGCCATTATGTTTTAAGGAATAGTGCTTGAAAAAATATTTAAAACCTTTGTTTTGGTAAAGCACTTTCCTTACTTTGAAGCGCGGGTCCTGAACTGATGTGTTCAGAAGCCATTATGTTGAAGACCAGGTTTCGTACTGAAGTATACGAAAGCCATTATTGAAGAAATTTTGAGAAACGACATGTTTTGAAAAACATTTAAAGAACTCTCGCTCAAGCATCTGTACATACCCGTATCATTGTTGAATGACATTTCTAGAAACGTGCAGAATATCGATTATACGAGAGACATGTCGTGAGAAGAATATTTTTGGATTTTTTGATTTTATATTGTTTTTGTATTTTTTGAAAAATTTTATATTTTTGTATTTTGTTTTTGATTTTATAAAAGAAATGGAAAATCAAAGATAGACGATAGAGAGAATGAAGAGGAAGAGTTTACAAAATTAGAACCCTCTGATGAGTTGGGTTCTGAGATATTTGATTCACCTGCAACCAAAGAAGAAGAGTTTTCACAAATAACATTGTTAGAAGTACAAGATTCCTCACGGTGAGGGTGATCACTATCAACGGTTGTAGTGGTTTCCACTTCCTTATCCTGATGATTTTCACTACTATCTGTGTTGGTGCAAGTATCAAAAATCTTACCTGTGGGAATCCATCTAAGACCTACTTTGTTGAAAACTTTGCCCGTGGGAATCCACCTAAGGTAAGATCTAGGAATTGTTTTCTTATCAGATGCAGCGGAAGACTCATTTTTAGAAAAACTACGTCCTGAAGAGATCCACCTATTAGGTTTCCTTTTGATGTTCATCTTGTCAACGGGTTTGTTTCGGTTTGGAGTCTTAGTGGATTGTGCCTTGGCCGACGAATTATCTTTCTTGAAATATTGTGAGACACATGCATCATGATTAGCTGAAAAGACACATTTTTTACATGTAGTACAGACAAATTCAATATTCTTGTTTAAAACATCAGCTTTAACTTTGTCACTACAGTCTTTTGGAAATTGATTCTTGTTCGAAAAAGACTTAGAATTCCTAGTGTTGTTTTCTAAGGGCATAGCATTTTCTTTTGTGCAACTACTCTTAGATACAAGCCAATCCCTAGTCTTTTGTAGAGTGTTCCTAGGTAATGGTTTACTACTACTAGCAGTGCCTTGAAATCTTGTAGAATTCATCACCCTAGATGTTGCACCTAAAATTCCGTCTTTTCGAAGTGCAGGCCTTTTTCCTAGCTTTTTCTAGATAGTGATTGTTGACCATGTTGTTAGAACCGACAGATTCTTTAACTTGATTTTTGGTCATATTCCGTGTACTATTCTAAGAAATGCCATGTGTAATCACTTTTTCTTTATCAAAAACAGGTTTTGCAAAGAACGTGCATTTTCTTTTTCAAAACCTTTGACAATTCTCTTTTTAATAGGCAGGGACTGTGGAGTGACTGTTTTTGACAAATCATTTTTCTCATTGACTTTTGGAGGAAACTGAGAAATAGACATTTTTGGTTTGGAAACCGGTTTGGGAACATTTGTTTTCTCCTCAGTCAATGGTTTTGCAGAACTTAGTAACCACAGCCTTTCCTTTTAGACTTTCCAGCTGAACTCTCAAAAGATCATTTTTCGCTTTCATGTCATTGTAGGCACGTTCATACGACAGTTTGTCATATTTGCATTCCTCAGTTTTTCGATCAAGTTGTTTAAAATATGAGACGTTTTCTTTTTCAAGTCTTTCCAGAGCCTTTTCATATTTTGAAACAATTGCGGAGGTCTCAGACTGGAGTCTTTCATGATCTTCAACAGAAAATGTTTGTAAAATAATGGACATGATATCAGTAGTCAGAACATCTTCGAAGAGAGAGTCATTTAAATTTTCCAAAACTTTGACGTGTTCAACACTGTCATTAGCTTGCTTTACCAGGGATTTATGGTCCTTGACAAAGTCAGCTGTTTCTTTCAAAAAGGCTTGTTCAAAATAAATTACCCTTGAGTTGATGTGATTCAGGTGAGGGCAATTTCAGTTTCAAAAAACTTTTTTTGTTCAATATCAAAACTATTAAACCGGATGTTGGTTGTAATATGAGTTTTAGTTTTAACAGTCTCCTGAAGTCGCCCAATTCTAGTTTTAACATCGTCTAAAATGCTTCGCGCATCACTTGTGTTAAAAGGATTGTTTGAATACATTTGTTCAATGTTCGAAAGAGATTTGGAGACAACAACTGGTTTTGAAACTGATTTTGAAACAGGTGTTGACACTTTGTTTGAAACACTTGGTTTGGTGGAAAACGTTGATTGAGAAACAAACGAAATACCATTAATTTTGTTCCATTTGTTATAATCAATTGGTTTGATTTCAGAATTCTTTTGTTTCATTTTTTATCTACTCTCCTCAGATAGTTTCAACGTTTCAAGAGAATCATGCACACTTATGGGTTCATGCAAAGGTTTTCCATTGTTCAACACATTCCGTTTTTCTGAAGCTTTCGAGGAAACCAGGAAGTGAGTTACCAAGAGCCATTTTATGTGAAGTATGAAAAATCGGATTTACTTGATTGGAAAGCATCTTGTTTGTCTTAGCGGAATGACCCGTTGTAAGAAGCAAATTATCCAATTTTTTTATTGTTTCATTTTTGTCCAGAATTTCATCTAGAAGAGAATCTTCTCGTTTTGAAAAATCGCAATCACCGTTTCTTCTCTTTTCAAGATCGAAAACAGTGCTTTTTGTTTAGAAAGTTGGTCATTTAGTTCAGAAATTTCCTTGTTTAAAGATTTTATTTTCAAGTTCAGATTCACATCAAGTGTATCATACTTGAGTTGCAATTGTTTTTCTCTTAAAACAGAATCTCGATGACCAATTTCTAATTCTGATATTTTGTTTGTATGAAATTCATAGGCTCTTGCATTCTCTTTGTAACTCTCAAGCTCAGCGGTCAATTTCGGATTCGCGGCCTTAACCTCGCGATTGACCTTACTCACTTTCTCAATTTCAATGCCACAGTTATTGATTAATGATTCAAAATAAGCACGGGTTTCATCGGTCTCAGATTTTGTGCCACACGTACCGCCATTAGGATCCACATCCGGAGTTTGAGTTTGTATTGCTACAACTCGGATTGTCCGGTATGTATCATAAGTAGGTGCTAATGTCACAGAATGTTGTTCATCATGAGTAAACTGATTAGCAACATTACTATAATTTGGTATCTCATTGAGTGAATATGTGTCATAGACTGGAGGTGTATCAAAAGTACCGCTTGATGTTGAGTCCTGGTGCTTGATTGTATGACTGGAGTTTGCAGTATTGATTGCTTTATGTGCCCGTCTTGGATTCATGAATTGTATTCTCGCATCATCAATTCAATTCCCGATTCTTCTTTCTGTACTAACATCAACATGTACTGGATCCTTTCAAGCTTCGTCAGTCGTTTGATACTGCATTCTGGATCAAAATACCTTGAATCTTTGTTGTGATTGTTAGAGGTAGCTTGCTGAACCGAAGTCATAAAACAGTTATTCCCATTTTGATATCCCATATCCTGATTCACATCGACCCCTTGATGTCCATCAAACTGTCCTGCATATTGCATATGATTCCCCATTTGTATACCCGTAGCAAATCCATCCTGATTCCCAATAACATCAACCATTTGTCCTCCTTGACCCATATGCATACTTGGTTGAGCAAACTGCGGATTATACGATGAAATCCATTGGTTGTTGTTATTTGGTGTAGTTGGACTAATGTTTAGGTCATTGAAGAATGAATCAAAGAAAGCAGTTTTGAGACGATCTGCCAGAGTTGCCATTGAGGAAGGTATGTATGATAAAGTTGATGTAGGATCGATTCAACGATAAAGGAGTTGTGTTTGAAGAAGATTAAGCTCGGTTGAGGTTTTTCCGAAAGTCGTACTCGTAACCTTGGTTCTTAGGCGTTAAAAAAATTTCTCCCAAAATTTGAAATTCACTATAAAAATCAATTCTAATGTCGTATGAAAATTCTGAGTTATGACAATTTTGACGCCAAATTTGACCCGAAAAATTTGAATTTAGGCCCAAAATTTTGAATTTTTGACCAAAATTTTCACAGTTAAACCAAAATTTGAATCTCGCGTAAAAATTGAACGTTTAGTCTCCTCAAAAATTTAAATTTTACTCAAATTTTCCCGCCAAAAAACTCCGCCGAATTTTTTTTTTTTTTTTTTTTTTTTTTTAACCTTTATGCGTAGAAAGAGTTTAGGCGTAGACCAAAGAAGTTACGAGTAGGATGGCTTAGGCGTAGGTTGCTTAGGCGTAGAAAGACCCTTACGCGTAGGATAAACTTATGCGTAGAACCCAACTTACGCGTAACACAAGAGCTTACGCGTAGGTATAGCTTACGCGTAGGAATAGGGTTTTGCCCAAAAATCTTTTACACTATCACAGTGTAAGAGATATCCAAAGTCGAAGTGTTCCACAAACTTATCCAAGTGAGGGAAGCACTGAGTAATCGTTGAAGCTCGAAGAATCTGCACCAAAAAGTTATGCGTAGAACCTTATGCGTAGAAATAGGGTGTTGACTTTCTTACGCGTAGAACTAGGGTTTTGACCTACGCGTAAAAAAATTCCATTGATTCAAACGATTTCTCTTGCACAGATAGCCTTAAAAACATTCGAATAACACAAAACTGTTGACCGTTTTCACCCAAAGTGCTTAGAAAGCTTACGAGTAGAAATGACCAATGAACCAAATACGAGCTTAAAAATGAAGAGAAACACGTAAAGCTTCGAACTTTTTGCAAAAAACTGAAACTTTAGCACCAAATAAACCTTAAACCACAAGAATCTTGAATTTTTAAGTGCAAAAATTAAAGCTTTAAGCGTGAAAACTTTGATAACGAAGCTACGCGTAACACTACAAAAAAACTTCAACCAAAACACTCCTAAACCATTGTTAGGCGATTGATACCAATTGTAGGACCTTACTTTTATCAACCTTATCACACAAATACCCACGTTTTGCTTAGAACACGTTAACACACAAACAAACTATGCGTGAAACCAAAGAAATAAAGATGAGAAAGATGGTGACTTGATGTTATATGGATCGTGTATGTGAAGATAAAGATGAAAACAATAGATGTTTTATTTCAAAGGAAAAACACACGCACACACACTTTCAAGCACACCCCTCAAATGACATACTTGAGGGGTATTTATAGTAAGAGAGATGATGCCCTAAGGGTTGGCCATGGGCCGTGAGATGGGCTTGGACATGAATTGGGTTACATGAACTTATACAAGGCTAACTTAACTAAACGTCTAACCATTTAGCTTAGCCCAATCCATGAGCCCGTTGACTATTCTATCATGATATCTAACACACGTTACAAAGTTCCTAAATGTGAATGACCATCACTTCTAATAAAAACTATTAAGGCTAACAATCTGATTATTGCGTTTTCATATAACATAACCGAATCCACACATTAAATTTAAAAACCACGTTTTGTAACAGCTGATTATCTGATTATCCGTTTTCAAAACACATAATCTATTTTCAATAAGCATCCCAAACACCCCCTAAGCATAGCCTAGTGTCGGTTTATAGTGCTATAAAAAAATAAGTGATTGCTACACCCCATCTCATAAATGATGGTTGGAACTGTTGGATTATGGTAGTTGGATACACACTTATACGTCTAGAAATGTGTGAGTCTATTAGGGGAACACACTTTAAACACATAGAGAGTGCTTTGGAAAAAAAAACCTAACATTAATAATACACAAAAATTCTTGCGTATTGTGCAATATCGTATATCGATAAAAAGACGAAAGCAAGGCCAAAACCGACAAACCAAGCACGGGAATGGAAAGAGCGTGAGAAATCAAAGCCGAGGATGTGGCATTGAAATGGGCCAACCCGTACCCAAGTTAATGGGTCGGATCAGCCCATTAAGCCTAAAAAGCCCAATAACCAAACTATAAGCCCTAACCATAAAGCTGTTAAAATATTACATTGGCAGTCCTTGTTTCTTTCACCGTTAGTCCTTTTTGCATTTCATCGTTAGTCCTCAGATCTTTGCACCATTAGTCCCCAACTGTTACATCGTTATTCCTTAATCCACATCCCCTTAACCCCGTGAACAAAATCAAACAATTATAAAAAAAAATCCACACCCACATTTTAACATTGTTCATCGCCTTCAACCCATTTTTACCCTGCGCCATTAACCACAAGGTAAAAGCCCGGTTACACCCACACTCGCCATTCTTGCCTTCCCTGACAAGGCCACGCTGGCAATCCTAGCTACACTTATTGGTGGTCGGTAGCGGGTTGGTTCAAACAACAATGATCATCAACCTTTCTTTCAATCAAACCGGAAAATGTCCTCTCTTATTGGGAGGTTGACATTGCCACTTCAGTACATGTGACTTCACATTTTAGTGATGCTAGTAGTCACAAGGCCTTTACCACTAGGGCACCCCCGAGTGGTTTTATAAATAAAGGTTTTTGATGTACTACTGAAGCACACAAGGTAGAAACTAAATATAGTAAACTTAAAACTAAGATAAAGTGTAACGCCTTTAAAAAAAGATAAGTGCTAACACACATTCTTAAATTTCATAGTACTTTGATTAGAAACGGAAATAAAACAAAACAAAACAACTATGAAATGATAACTTTTTGAAAGGAATTACTTCTCCATGTCGGTGTTCATAGTAACATTCTCCACGTTGTTGACGATATCTTTATATTCAGATAATGCGAAATTGATTGCTGCAATCTAAGTAATCAAGTAAAAGCAGTGTTTCCACGTAGGAACTCACAAGAAATGAGGTTTCTTTTGAAGAAATCCCAAGGTGGATGATGACAAATTATCAAGATCATCATTTGATTACTTTCCAAGTACACGTTGTTTGTTTGCTTTTGTAGCTAGTGGCTGTCAAGGTTTAGATGGTGGTTGTCAATGGTTTAGACTTTAGATGGTGGCTGTAAATTATGTTAAGTTAAAAAGAGATACATATGCCCTAATGAAAATACTATTACAAGGCCCAACTAACTATGAATAAAACATATAGTTTGCTTTGTTTTATATTGGGCCAACTACCACTTTTATCTAACAAATACACCGGCTTTCTTTTTTTATAAACTTTGACAGCATTGATAGGATGTTCACAGTTCTTAGGTTGGTTGTTCGGTTTATTTAATTTGGTTAGTTTAGTAAAATATTTAATTGGTAAAATCAAACCGAATTAAAAACTGAATTTGAATACAGTTTGGTTTTCGAGTTGACCCGAATAATCCAAATTGCATCATAAATATTTTAAAAAATAATAACTTTATAATTATTTAGAAAGAATATATTTTAACCATAAAATGATAAAAAAAATATTTTTGTATTAGGATATATAATAGATATTTATGTATATAAATTCGATTTTCGGTTCGGATTGACAAAACTATATACAAACCGAAAACCGAATTTTTATTCATTTCACTTAGGGGACGTTTGCTATGATGGAATGAAAATGTGAGAAACGAAATGAGAAAGAGTCTCTTCAAAGAATGAGCTTACAGAATTAAAATATGATTCTTTGGAAAGCAAATCCATTTTTTTTTTTAAAGTGAAGAATATTGAGAATTACCAACTCGAGAATAAAAAAACCATGTAAAAAAAGAGACAAATCATATGATAAGTTGTCTTAAGAAGTTTTTAAAAAAATTTAGTACATTTTAAATTTAAAATGAATTAAAATTTACATTATTGTTCGTTAAAAAAAATTTAAAGAAAAATTTAAAAATTTTCGTACTTTTTAAAATCTTAATTTTTTAAAATAAATTTATATTCTTTAGTACTTATAACTAAAAGTTACCTTTTTAAAAATTTAGAAAAAAAAAGTTATGATTAAGATCACAATCCAGCCGAAATTTAATTTAAAGTTAAAAAACGAGACTAGAAAATTATTACATGAGCATTTCGAAGCGTACGCCACATTTATGTGTTTCGTCAATGTAACAACCCTAGTTTTACAACACGTATGACGAACGCGTATTCGATGTCAATGTTGTTATTTAATTTGAACATGAGATTTAACGTCGACATTTAATATTTCAATTGTTGTAAATAGTTATCTTTGTATTATTTTACGAATATAATTTAGAATTTATAGTTTTCGGTCGTTTCGCGAATCAACATTTCATCGCGTGACCGCTAACCGTTTTGAGTATCGTAAAATTCTACGACATGTATCGATAGCATCTTGGAGTCTCAAATTATTAAGTGTACAAATGTTGTCCTAGTTCCTTGCCTCGTGACCTAAACTGCGACATAAGGACACACTTAGGTTTAACTTGTGTTATAATACCTTAAATAAAATGCATTGTATTAGTCCAAAAAAAATGAGTAACTATTAGATAAAAAACAAACGGGATAAAAAAGTACTGTGAATTACGTAGTATTGTATAATCTACTTACCAAAACTTGAATACAAGTGTTAGCCATGTCACATAATACAAGATTAAGACTATGACAACCACATGGAGTAACCAACAAATAAGGAATATTATCAGTTGAACTGCCTATAAACGTCATAGTTGACCAAAATAAAAGTCAACCCAGATCAGATTATCAAAACCCAACCTTTCTTTTGATCAAAAGAAACTGACCCAGATGAGGAATTCGATTTTATAAAAAAGGGTATTAAGGATTTAACTTAAAGATTAACAAAAAAAATGATGTTGATGTAATTAGAGCTCTATAATTTTTTATTTATTTTGTTGATAAGTGTAAAGAGGGTATATATTTGGAAGTGTGTACGGGTTATATTGGTATGTAATATATGTTTCAACAAGTGTTGTTACGAACACATGATTTTGACAAAAGTAATTTCAAATAACTAAAATGGATCTTCAAAAGTTGCATGATGAACCCTTTTGGCCAACATATAGCTGACGGTAGAGATACACACTCAACTTTTAAATTTTTGGTACTTCCCAGTTCCCAATGCTAGTAATGTTCACCTATGTGTTGCTTCAAAACATTGTATAACACCTCTTGTCAATCCTCATAAACACATAGATTGGTGTATAACCGCTTTCTATTCCTGCCGATACACCTCGAGCCAAATCTTAATCACCTTGAGCCAAGTTTAGGGTTTCAGATCCTTCAAACTGATATTGTGAGGTAGTTTCTTCCCAGTACTTGTGCATCGTGTTGTATTAGTTGCAATTAAGGTTTTCATGTTGTAGTATATGTTGCACGGGGACGGATATGGAAATGGGGACGGGGACTGAAACGGGTACTTAGAAATGCCAATATCCCAAAATTCAAAAAACGGGTATGGCTAGAAACGTTTGTGTGTGTGTGTATATATATATATATATAATAGGGAGGAGTTAAAGTAAAAAGAGGATTTTTGGTAAAAAGAATAAGAAGGATTTTGGACCCTTAGATTTAAAATTTATGGATGAGATTAAACTCTAAACTTAACTAGTGAATAATACCCGTGCACGCACGGGATTTTGACATAAAATTTTAATTATACAGTAATACCAAATATTGTTAGTTATAGGTAATTGTATATGATTATATCGTAGATAATTTTGGTTAACTATTTTTTTTTTTTTTTTTAGCCAAACAAATGACACTAATATAATGGTACCTGTTGGACTGAAAAGCCTAACCTTCAAAAATGTTGATGCCAACAATAAAAACCACATTTGGGATATGGCATCAAAACTTCAATAGTCCCATTTTCTTCCTCATAAATTTAACAACAGGTAAAGCTAATAATTGAAAAAAGATGACCCCTCTCATTTTCTTTTTAGATGGAAACACAAAAGATAACCAAAATAATAATTCCCATGGCTTAATCCAAATTAAACATCAATATATCTAAATTAAACATCTACAACCAATTAAGTCATGCTACAAATTCATCAACATTTTTCATGGCGTGACTTCAGAGCTAGAGGGAGCTTGGGATTGAAAATCTGAATTAGCTTTGTACTATACCAAACAGGCAAACACCAAAGATAGAATGTACAAAGTATAGTGTCCTTGCAATATCAAGTAAACGACCTGCACGAAAAAACTTTATCAGCTATATTAATTTTTTTTACAAAACACTCTACTCTGTTCAACTTGCCGCATCATTTACTGAAGAATCCCATCAATGAATCATGTACACATACAATTAGAATCCCTTCAATGAATCATGTACACATACAATAGCAGTAACTAACTAATCTTTAGTGTTTTATAAGTGGTTTATAAATACATCTTCGAATTCCCATGTTTATAATTGCAACTGTGAAACCCACCCACAAATACTTAAATTACCTTACCAATATTTGGGGTCTTCAATTACTCTGTTTTGCTAAGATTTAATAGCCACACTAAATGAAACTACAGAGTTGGCGGTAATCAAAAATAGATTACACAAACACTAATAATTATAATTCGTTATGCACATTAAAACAATCAAATTATTCATCTTCAAAAACTCAAACAGGAATGGGTCAAGATAGTAGGTCATCCTAAATATATTAAGATACTAATTCCTAAATCGTTTTTATATAAAGATTCAGATTATTATTTAAAAATAGTTCAAAAAAAAAAAAAAAAAAACAGATTATTATTTTAAAAAAATATGCCTTTGAAACTATATTAACACATACTCCGTATTATTTATCTTTATTTTCACAGAATTTTTTTGACAAAAGTGTTTGTGCTCAACTCAACCGGTAAAGGGTGTTTGAACATTTACTGAACTGTGCAAAGGTGTATAGACTCTACCCAATACAGTTACCCATTGCCCAACACAATACAACCTGTTTTAACCCGTACAACAATTTACCCATTCACACATTACCCAACCCGTTTAACCGTCCATTTTGCCAACACTACTATTCCTAAATCCTAGTACTAACATGCTGTTAGATTTTCTCTCAGATTGATTCCATAATCCATAAATAATCTTTCAAGAAACTTGACCTGTCATTACTTTAACTTCAGGCACACCTATAGAATCAATCTCAAAACCTTTTTCAATCATGTGATTTAAGTAATTCTAGCGACTCAGTCATCAGACCAGCCTTCGAAAGGCCCCTAAGTAGCGTGTGTTAAGTTAAAATAGTAGGAGGTACTCCTTCAGCCATCATTTGAGAAATTTTTTGAAGAGCCTCATGCTTGTAATACTGATGTTGCTCTTCTAGTCATGCCAAGTCTGCATAAAGCGGTTATTAGAACATTAGAGTTTTTAACTCGGTTTTAGTCTTGCTACAGGACGCTCATGCATCTATAGAATGTTCTCCCCGTCTTTACTTTTGCAGCTGCATTAACTACAAGTCTGTGAATAGTGAGAGTAGGGTAAAACCATACATTTGCCATTTCAGTCAACAAATCCATAGCTTCATCAATCTTCCCTGCTTCACATTATCCATTTATCATACTATTACACGCTATCTCGTTAGGCACTAACCCGTGACTCTTTATCTCTTTTCCATAAGTTTTGAGAATTTTCCAGTTTACACTCTCTGCAATAGGCAACAATGATTGTATTAAAAGTTTCAAGATTTGGTGCCAAACCAAGCTCTTTTATTGCAATATAAATAGATTGCACCTCGTATTTTCCAAGCCCTAACAGTCCGTTTGCCAAGACATTATAAACAACAGGATCAAACTGCAAAATTTTATCCGTCATCTCTTGTGTCATTCTAAGAGCAGCTGACTCGTCACCTAATTTAAAATACCCATCCATTAATGACGTGTAATTAGCACAATCCGGTAAAATTCCTTTAGACGTCACTTTCTCAAAAAACAAACCCGCTTCATCCGTCTTCCCATTTCCTTTATAATTATTGAAAAACGCATCAAGTATATAGTTGTTTTCCTCCAACCCACTCAACTTCATATCCTCATAAAAACTACTGTAATAGCCACTTCTTGTTTCCCAGCCTTAAAATGGCCGTCAATTTATCATCACCAACTTTACCATACCCGTATATCAAAGTATTAAAATTAACAACATCCATAACCCGAAACCAATCACCACCCATATCCAAATAACTAAACAACCCCATATCAACACACCTCTTAACCAATATATTCCGTGTTAAATCATCAAAACCGAACCTTTTTAACCATCTCAGAAACTAACCCAAACCCTTCTTTAACTAACCCATATTTACAAAACCCCAATATCATAAATATTATAGCTAACAACATCACATTCATGTAAACTACTCTCATTTCGCAACATTTTTAACGCGTTTTTGACACGTCTTGCTTCACACAAACTACATTAGTACTTCCAAAATTCCCATTAGCCCCACTGGACATCATCTCACTTCCAAAATTCCCATTATTCTTCACATACGTATAATATCATTTTGTAATCGCATTTTTCAGTATATAGGTTAAAGCATTTTGAAATTTAAATGGTAAGTTTACATATAATTTATATTGCAACCCTCAACACTTTATCTATTCTCTTACATACAGTTGCCAATCTACAGCTTAAGAAATTTAACAAACATTTGATAGAGAAATGTACTTAAATCAAGAACATATGATAGTTTTATATTTGACCCCTAACACACTTCTTTTTCTAAATGACCTCTTACCAAACCACTTATACATGCCAGTGTGCCACGTATAGTTACAACCAAGTTTGTCAATACAGATCACTAATATTAGTTAAACGCTGAACATAACTTTTTGTGGTACAGGTAGTGTGCTTACTTGAACCTTGTAGTCCTAAATCCTAATGACACATTAGAAGATTATTGCCACTACGATGGGTAGTTTCCTACAATGCTCTTATATATTTTACAAAAAAAAGACCAAGATAAACATTATGATACATGATCTATATAGATTTATGCAGTTAGATTTGATCTACAAATCTCAAGTTGTATAACGACGAAAATAGTTAAACGCTAATGCTAAATGCTTCCTTAAGAAGCTAAACACTAAAGGCAACAACTTTTTAAAGTTTTAATTCCAAACGCTAAACACTCCTAAATATTCTTAAATGCTCCTGGCCAAACATACGCTTAGTCTTACTTCAAAAGGCGTTGTTATTCACTTTTTCTAACTAACCAGATTGGCATATATACATGTAAAAAACAATGATATCAAAAAAACACAAACATGTAATATACCTGCAACGTTGCCAAGCATCTCCTACATATGAATATACTTATAACAAAACTGATCAACTCTCGGCAACAACGTAACCTCCCTATCCCACACATTCCTCTCATGGTTAATAACTTGCTCTACATTTCCACATCAGTATACTTCCTCTGTTGCCCAAAGTGTATATGTCTGTTATTAAATCCTAGAAAAACTCAGCAGAAAAATAACAGGTTAACCCAACTGGTAACTCTATAAAACCATTTTGCACATATAGTTACACCCAAGCTTTTGTGCCATGAGGCACAGGTAATTTCCCATATAATTATTGAGATATGTGAAAATTAGGTCACATAACATACATGTTATATTTTAGCAGATAGTTCATACTTCTAAAAACGTTATTTTACCAAATGGTTCATACCAATAAATACATAGCTACGAAACTATTGCTACACATCGTATGTTCAAACTATTTTTATTTAAACAATAGCAGTAGTAATTAGATTTTCTATCAATTTGTTACACGTCTCATTTTTATATTATTATTATTTAAACAATCGTGCAATAGTAATCAATTTTTCTCTATACAAACACTATTTCTATTCTACTTACTTACATAGTACTCATAATGAATTTTAATAAACCATCCAAAAACTATCTCTATCCAAACACCATCTCTGTCGTACCAACAAATTCTTAAAGCCAATATAATCCTTCTAAATATGCACATCTAAGCGAAGGCAATCTTCTACTTTAACAAATCTCATAAATTCAACAAACTGTAATTGAATTATCCATAATAAAACCCTCGAATTCAACAAAACATGCTAGTTTAGATAGTCACTACCTCAACAACAATTGAAGATCGATCTCGCTACCACACTTTTGATTCCTCATGAGCATCATGTATAGAACATTATAACCTAATTGAGCATATTGTAACAAAATAGCAATACAATAAGCTAATGAGTAATGACATAACATATAATTGGTAGAAAAAGTGCAATTTAATCAGATACACATAAACAAAATCAATTAGTAATTTCCCCCAAATTAATACCGATGACATTAATTAAAAAAAAATCTTATTTAGCATCCCTTTATATTCAAATACTATATAAGATTGTTGTTAATGTTGGTTTAGGGTTCATACCCAATTGTGTGACAGAAGACCTCAAAATTGGCCAATGAGAAAATTAAATTAAGATAATTCATTATACCTCTTATTCTTGAAAGATCAAATTTAAATTTAACACTTCTGATTGATCTGTTTCTTTTGAAAAATCCAATTGGATTTTATCAATTAGGGTTACAATTTCAGAGATGACTGGGCTTTGAAGTTCTGTTTCAATTTTTACTTTAACCCCTAAGTTTTTTGTGGAATGACTCCGCCTTCTTTAAAGTTTTTTTTATTATACTATTGACACACAGATTTTTTTTATACAATTTTCATGGAAAAACGAATACAAACGAATTTTTATAAATTTTGGCAAAATATGGAAATATTTAGGGTATTTTAAATAAATTTATATTTAGAAAAATAAAATAAAATATATAATTATTTCTTAATAAGGTATGAATTGATTTTTTTGAAATGAAAAATTCTCACTAAGAGTTTTGTTTTATTATATAAAAGATTAATGCTGGAAGGGCAAAAACGTCTTTTAGTAAAAATACATAAACACTCACCATCTGTTACATTCGTAACAGATTTCATCCACGACCTCCTCCATCCACTTTTTCTCTATAAAAAATTCACAACTCACTATTAATCTTTGCAGAATTCATCAAACCTTCACAAATCGTCAATGAAAACCATGATCTAAAGTTATTCAAGGCTTCAATGTTTATTTTACAGATGAAGATGGTGTTGAAAGGCGACGGTAGGTCAACTAAATCTAATTTTGTTCATATTATCATACAGGTGCCCGATTTTTATGAATATTATTTGTATAAATTAGCAGCAACAAGAAGAAGTCGAAGGAAAGTATCAATAACTATATGTGTGTCAGATAATAAAGAGCAACTAGCTAATAAGAGGTTGAATATGCGCCACGATCGTCCCTCAAAAGCTCCAAATTCTATAGGTAATAATGTAATTAGATGTAAAATTGATTTATTAATAAGATTTGTTTTTAGAAAAATGTGTATCTGATTTGATTGAACATAATTTGTGAATTATTTAAGGGACAAATGTGCATAAGTTTCATATAATGTTGGCCGAATGTGACATGTTTGTGTAACCATTATTTGTTTGAGGTTACATTGTTTTGTGCATTAAAAATGAGCTAAACTCGCATTAGTTTTCAAAGTGATAGAAAATCATCGTGTTTTCAGCTAAAACTTACTCGTTTTTGTGCATTAAACAAGGGCTAAATGCACATTAGTTTTCATAGGAATTTAGGCAAAGTAATATGTGCAGGAAATCATCGCAATCTCAGTTAAAACTTACAAGTTTTTGTGCATTAAATTTGGGCTAAAAGAGCATTAGTTTCACATGAATTTAGGCAAAGTGATAGGAGATAGAAATCAATGTGTGCTCGGCTAAAACTTGCACATTTTTGTGCATTAAAAAGGGATCAACACGGATTAGTTTTCACATAATGTTAGACAAGGTGATAAGTGTAGGAAATCAATGTGTTCCTAGCTAAGACTTACATGTTTTTGTGCATTAAACATGGGCTTAAAAAGCATTAGTTTTCACAGAAAGTTAGGCATATACTGATAGGCATAGGAAAATAGTGTGTTCTTGGCTAACGCTTACATGTTTTTATGCATAAAACAGGGTTACACGCGCATTAGTATGCATAGGAAGTTAGGCATAGTGATAGGAATTGGAAATCAGTGCATTCTTGGCTAAGACTTACACGTTTTTGTGCATTAAACATAGGCTAAACGATCATTAGTTTTCACCGGAAGTTAGACATAGTGATAGGCGCAAGAAATCAGCGTGGTCTTGGCTAAAAAAACATGTTTTTGTGCAGGAAATCAGCATGATCTCTGCTACTTGAGGTGTCTCCCACTGGACATTATCAGTTCCTCATAAGGTCACACTAGCCTGAATTTGATACCTAGTTGGGTCAAACATGTCAGACAGTCAGGTAACATTCTTAATAAAATATATAATAGAGATAACCGGGGATTGTTGATTGAAACTGTTTATCTAAATGTTTATGAATTAAATATTCTTTTTTGTTAAACCAGATGAAGATTTTGCGTGAATTAGTTTTCATAGACAGTTAGTAAAATTGAAAAACGTTTGGATAAACTTGAGTTGTGCGAAATACACCATATTGTGCATTAAAAAATGGGCTAAACGTGCATTAGTTTTCGTAGGAAGTTAGTAAAAGTGCAAAATACATTTGGATAATCACGAGTTGTGTTAAACTACATAGTTTTGTGCATTAAAAATGGGCAAATTGTCCATTAGTTTTCACAAGAAGTTAGTAAAATCATGTTTCATTTAGATAATCGTGTCTTTTGTGGAATAACAGTGTTTTATGCATTAAAAAGTGGCTATATATGCATTATTTTTTGTAGGAAGTTTGTAAAAGTGTTATATGTTTGGATAATTATGGGTCGTGTGATATAACACTTTTTTGTGCATTAAAAAGTGGGCTAAATGTGCATTAGTTTTTGTAGGAAGTTAGTAATAATTTGAAATATTTTGATAATCGTAAGTTGTGTGGAATAACATTGTTTTATGCATTGAAACACTTAATGTTTTAATAGACACTCTTTTGTGCATTGAAACAAGCTAAATGTACCTATGTTCAATTATGTTCTTTGCAGAAACAACTTTTCAGCGAGTACTTGGCATACGAGGAACATCCAAAACTTTGTTCTGTGAAGAAGAAAGCTTTTGTAAGATTTAAAATGAGTTGGAGAACAAATAATAACCATATAGATTAGGGTATCTTTATGGTGCGTCATATGAAGACATATCCAAGACATGCAACAAATAATTGGAAATGTGGATTGAAGAATGAGGGGGTAAGAACCGCAAAACTAATATAAACATCAAAAGAGATTATGTGGGAAATATATCGGATGAATATCTCAAACTACTGACTAACTGGATATTGGACTTCCTTTTGTCTAACTAGAAGTTGCAAAAAGTGATGATGCCGAAGAACAAGTTTTTGGGTATTCAAGACTGTGTTGACATGTATTAGTTTGACTTCGTTTATTTAAGAAATATAATGCTTATGGAATGGTTATATATTTTTAGAAATGAGATGTTAGATAATGCTGATACATTCACTTAATTGTATTCGATTTGCATAATTTTTTTGTGAAATGGGATTATGGTACTGAATTGATTTTTATATATCTTTGTTGTAAAATTTTAGTGATTTTCATTACATATTAGGTTTGTTTCATTAATCGACATGAGTTGCTTAAAATAAAGTTGTTTTGTGCATGGCTAAAGTGTTTTGTTTCACTAATAAAGCTGTTTTGTGCATGAAAATTGGGCAAACTGTGAAAGATAGTATTCTGATGAACATAAAAAAATGATAACAACATCAAGACAAGCATTTAATGAATTAATATCCATGGCACTAATACAAGTTGTCACTATCTTTGCTAAAGAATTAAAAAAAATCAAGAATGACAACAACGCCAAGCAAGCACTTAATGAATTAAGATCCATGCCACTAATACATGTTTTCACTATCTTTTCTAAAGTTGTAGTTGCCTCAGATGCTTCATGTTCCGAAGGAATTCCCCCAAATAAAAATCTTTAAGTGACAAAAAATGGTCACTCATACCATTCACGCAAGCTTACTACTTGGGGTAAGAAGTTGAAGGTATCTAGACACAAGTTTCCGACCTTTCGGAAGAGTTAACACCCATAAGAATACAATAGCATCTTTAGGAGCCATCCCGAAGACTAGGCGGGTCTGGGCCACTAGCTAAAGAGCTGTTGTAAGACCTTCCAACAGAATCTGTCGCCTTTGCCTAGCCTGAGAACCTCCATCTTGTGGCTGAGTTGTTTGCTAAATACATTCAATATCGTCTACATCGAGAAGTACATAAATTCCATCATCGATCTAGATTCTAGCTGCAAGCATTGGCTCTTTTTCTAACGGTTTCTCAGACACCCTTTGTTTTCAGACTATTATACTTACTTAAGCAATACTTTTTAAGGAGCATAAAGAACGCATCAATCAAAGATTGACAATGTGTCGGATTCTTCAAACTCGAGTTTGCACCACTTAATAGCTGAGTAGCTCTTTCAAGAACTGATTTCAGGATGATGGATGCACCATCGCTTGATAAGCTCCCAATCGGGTAAAGTGGCGGTTGTTCTAGAGATCATCAGCAAGACAAGCACTTAATGAATTAATATCCATTGCACTGAACAACACCTAATGTTTTAACCATTTTTAGGTGATCAACATCTAATAGTTGGAGTTGCAGACGCAACAACTATGAACAAAAAAATATAAGTAGATGAGAGTAACATTAATAACACAAATATAAGTATAAAATAAAATATAACACTAGTTAGTGCATCAAATTTTATTACAAATACAAACTTTCATCAGATGACACTAATAACACAAATTTATGATACACCAATGCCGTTATTTGTGCATCAAATTTTACACTGATCAATTTTCGACCAGATCACACTAATAATGCATATTTATGTACTAAATAATATATAATACTAATTTGTGCATCAAATTTTACTATAAATATAAATTTCCAGAAAATCACTAATAACATAATTATGTGTCACATAAACACTAATAATGTGAGGTTACCCACAAGAATTCAAATAAATTTCAATTCATTTACATATATGTATCTATCTGTTAAATAGTAGTACCATACAAACAGTTTTGTTGCATAATATTTCTAGACAATAGTACGGAAGTATCTACCTAATGCCATAACGAGAGTAAGTATGCAAAAATATTATTGATCACTGCGTGAATAAAAAAAGTATATAAAATCTTTGATGCAGAGATGTAATTATCTGTATGTATACAAGTCTAGACTCTTGAGTTTCTGCATACGATATCAAGTATGCATGTAATTCAGCTCACACCAACTAATAACCAAATTTAATGGTTCCAAATCATAATCAAGTAATACACTACTAACACTAATTTGTGCATCAAATTCCACTACAAACACAAATTTTCATCAAATTAGACTAATAAAACAAATTTATATATCAAAATACAATATAACGCTAAATTGTGCATCAAATTTTACTACATATAAATATGCATCAAATACACTAATAACACTAATTTATGTAGCCAAAACACTAATATGTGCATCGAATTCTACTACAAATACCAATTTTCATAACATTAAACTAATAACACAAATTTTTATATCATATTACACTACTAACAAAGATATATATGTCTAGTTACACAAAATAACATTAATTTATGTATCATATACACTAATTTGTGCAAACAATTCCAATAAAAATACATAACTACAAAAAAGAAACTTAATATAATGTACAATATCGAAACGAAATAATTCAAATCAACAAAAAAAAATATTGTGCTTTGCAGTCATTATTAATCAATAATATTGATCAAATTACATATAAATGCGATTAATTGTGATTCTGTGGATTAAATGTTGAGATATCAATGAAATTGTTAATATCCTGAAAACGCAAACCTGGTATGATCGAAGATTGTGGAAACGCTTGAAGATTTCAATTGTGTTGATTAAATATTGGGGAATGGATTGTGATTATGTTGACTGTCTGTTATTCTGTGTGTAAGGGAAGATGGAAGAAGTGGCTTTATGATACAGGTTAGTTAGAATATTTATTATATAAGTTAGTTAGGATTAAAATTGATTGTGAAATTACTAGTACACCTTTATAGTTACTTAGGATTATAGTTAATCTCATCCATTGATTTTAAATCAAGGGTCCAAATTTCTTCTTATCCTTTTTACCAAAAATCATCTTTTTATTTGATCTCACCCACATATCTATACATTATATATAAGAGGAGGCATGCTACATAAAATGCCACTTGGCATCCCATAATGCCATGTCATATTTCCATGTCATCATTCATAATGCCACCTAAGCAATCTTTTGGGTGTTCATAAATATTTTCTCAAAAAATCATGTAGCTGGATTCGAACATGGGTCTATTAGTCCACAAACAAACATGATAACCACTAGACCAACATATTTTTTGGATTATATCTTGCAAGTTCAAGTCTATAAACCTATAAAATCTACAATAATAATCCGATATAAAGCATATTATCCATTATTAAAAAATATATATATACGTACATTTTACACAAAAGAAAAACCCTAATCATCATACCTCTCAAAATCCATCACGATTTTAGGGTTGCAGGCAGTTTGGGCATTAGGAAACATTGCTGGTGATTCTCCCCAAAAGCGTGTTGTTAATATAAACCCTTTACGAATTACATGGCTTTTAAATGTTTTTCTCTAATATCAGTCGATTTTCTATACACATAATGTCATTATGTATGGTTTATGAATCTGTGTTAATCATCAACCTTGTTTTGCAGCTTGTCGGAGGAGTGGACCAGGTACAACAGAGCATTGCTCTTGGAAAACGACCACACATTGTTGTAAGTTCCAATCATCTTAATTGTCTACTTTGCATATATTATTACACTAAATATATTAAATAAGTTTCATATTTATCACAAACCAGTTTGTAGTTTAAAGGTTGAATGGTCCTTATTTACTCCTCAAAAACATGCATGCTTTGGTCACTTGCTGTATCTTATATGAGTTTCTCTTGATTTAGGTTGCAACACCTAGTCGTCTTTTGGATCATTTATCTGACACCAAAGGCTTTTCTCTTCGCACAATTAAGTACTTGGTATGAAATTAGCATACTGCACGACTTCTTATTTTTCTTCCACTAGGCTGATGAAGAGTACTTGATTAATATCTGCATTGGCATGATGACACATATTATTTTCTTCTGTGATAATGTTTGTGATTTTTTCTATCATAATTCTTGTCATACTTCTAATGCATGTTCGACAGGTGTTGGATGAGGCAGATAGGTTGTTGAACGAGGATTTTGAGAAATCTCTTGATGAAATCCTAAATGCCATTCCTCGTGAGAGAAATACATACTTGTTCTCTGCCACTGTGACTAAAAAGGTACGGGTGCTCTTTCTGCTGCATTTCAAAAGTTCTATTCTCGTGTTTGTTTTGGCAGATCTTTTGTTATCCTTTAATGAAAGGTCCTATAAATAAAAAATTGTGTTGCTAATATAGTTCAACCATTGCAGGTGCAAAAGCTGCAAAGAGCTTGTCTAAGGAATCCTGTAAAGGTAGCAATATAAACCCTTTACAAATTGCATGGATTTTAAATGTTTTTCTCTAATATCAGTCGATTTCTATAATGATTTTTTCAGATTGAAGCAGCATCTAATTATTCCACCGTTGACACCTTGAAGCAACAATATCGCTTTGTTCCCGCAAAGTATAAGGTATGTTACAAAAATAGAACTTATTATAAGATAGTATAGCATCTTCAACATGGTTCTAAGATATAAATAACTTTTTGTTTTCAAGACTGCTATCTTGTATATATCTTGATTGAAAAGTCTCGAAGTACATAGAAGTGCTAATGTTTTTTTCTTGTATATGTTATTGTTGTTTTGTCACAGCTTCTAAAAAATTCTGTAGGAAGATCCCTTTGCAAGCCAACATAAGGCACCTGTTTCATTTGCTTTAGCTTATAAGTTTGAAAACAAAAGTGTACGCCCTAAGGCCACAGACAACCAAGGTAACAGTTACCTTTTTTTTCAGTATGCTTAAATATTAGTTGGTTTCACAGAACTAACGGACTCCAACTGCGGTGATTGCAATATTCACCAGAATGTCGGAATGTGTGTTGCAGGAGTTTCTTGCAACGTAAGTAGACTACCATTTGTTTGTTCAATTGGAGAAAGGTCTAATTCTACTGTAAACGTAGGTATGCATTTGAAACCATGTTCACATTGCTGTGGTTTTTATAATTCTCATTTATGTAGCTGCATTACTATCGTTTGACACCTTAGTTTTGTAATATAAACAACTATCCCCATTTGTGCTGATTCAATTCGACCATCTACAAAAAGACGAGCACCAGGAGGCTTGCCAACATCTTTCTCATGACTCAGGGCACCTCATGTAATATGCGTCGGCGTGTTGGCAAAGGCACTTCAGACAATTCTGCTAATCCATCTGTAGCTTCAGTCGAAGGACTCAGTTCAAATATAAACTACGGTATACATCTTTATCTTTTTTAAAAAGCTTTATTTTCCATTGTCGGATATGATCTTCATATGCATAACCCTGCTTTTTTATTTGTTTTTTTACTATTGTTTGGCACCTTATTTTTTCAACATAAAAAGGTAATTGCACTTCTCCTAATTCAGTGCCAATGTCTTCAGAAAGGCGAGTATTAGAAGACTCGCCAAAATTAGGAAACATTGTTGGTGATTCTCCCCAATGCCTCTCTAAATCCATCACGATTTTAGGGTTGCAGGCAGTTTGGGCATCAGGAAACATTGCTGGTGATTCTCCCCAATGCCGAAATACCATTTCAATAATCATACTGAGATTTCTATGATAAAAATGTCACATAGACATTATCAAATTTTCTTCGAGGAAAACCACAGCCCCCATGTAAACAGGTTGTTTACTATGGGTTAGTTATTATATATCATACATATTGTTTCATAATTTTATTTACTACATGCATGCCTCCACAGCCTCTAAAGTAATTTGTTTTTTAATTTGAATTGCAGACAAGGCCAGCTCTTCTGGAGCTTCATTGCCTTTTCATTATGATAATGAACAGATATATTTCTTATGTAAACCTGTTGTGTCATATCTATTGGTGAATCATACTTTTCCGTTATAGCCACCATATTTTTATCTGTTTGAATTGATAATTTCTTTAGAAGAATATATCGGGAAACATTCGTCAACTCATCATACTTCTATTATATTGCATGAATTTCTTTTTGAGTATGTGCCAAACATATCACGGCTGTTAGAGCGGTGTAATAGTTCACCTCACAAAAGCGGCTCAAACGTCTACACTTCTCATGAAGATCATTGCATTGAAGGATAATGTCACAAAGGAGCATAAGACTGCAACGGATCTAACCATGTCTGTAACCAGTACACAAAGTAGCTTACAGAACCTTGATTTATAAATGAGAAACATGGCTGCAGAAGATGCTTAGATTACTCAGAAGCGTTTCAACTTTAGGAAAAGAAATTCCTTATATGAATTTGTGAAAGATAACCCAGAAACAGCCCGAGCTAGAGTGAGCCTTTGATCTAGAGAGAGAAAGAAAATTGTAAGACATTTTATTATTTTTCAGTTTAGTTCTTTTCATTAAACTAACTTACGTATTATTTATTTTGTTTCTCACAGTAATGAGGCTGTTGTGATGACTAACATTGATGAGATGTATGCGAGAACATTTAAAGATGACACAGACTTGAATGTGGACTTAAAGAAAATCCAGGTTGGTGTTATTCATTTCTTGTGTTACGTAAAGTCTTCAAGATGGCATTAAGTACAACAGAAGCCACGTTCCAAAACCTTAACTCATTGGAGATTTCATTGACTCACGTGAGTCATTATAATGCCTCCTGATATTGGTGCAATTATTTGAGGCAACACCATATTATGCTGAGCAAATTTCCGTAACTATTACATGGCCAAACAAAGCAGCTATATCTTGCATTACGCCACACGCGCCTCAACTGATCTCAACCTACAACAGCCCTTGGAAATTGCTAACTCTGCATTTTCTTACTATTTTTATTGTCATGTGCAGATTTCCCTCTTTGGTTTGAACGAGTTTATTGCAGAGGTAGCGAGAGGGAAGAACCTGCTATATAGAAATGGAAGTGTGGGGGGTCATTTAGACAAAAGATATTTATAGTACTGAGATAGCATATTGATTATCTTATTTTTATTAAAGCTTACGTATATGTGTTGATGATGTCGATCAGGTACTGAGGTATATGGATGTGATGTTAATAAACATATTTATATGTTCAATTATGTAGCTTCTTCGTTTGATGCCCTAGGTTCTAGAAGCTGTAGTTGGATTATGGAGTCGCATAAAGCGGTTAAATCGATATTAGCATCGTTTCGAACCTTCCAGTTTTTATGTAGTAATCGATCTTCCCATGGTAGTTTTTTTGCTTCTTTTAATAGCTTCTCGTCTTCTGTAGACATTGTGATTTTATATAATTAGTTGTTGAAGATCGATTGAATGAGTGTGTGTGTGTGTGTAAGTTACAGTGTGTGTGAGCCAAAAGAAGCTGTAGCTAAATTGACTAAGCTTGCTTCAACAAATAGGATTGCTCCTGTAGATTTTTCAGAAATATGCCCTACACTTAAGAAGCTTATTACGGATGTAAATATTGCTGTTGGAGTTGAAGCAGTACAAGCCATTGGGAATGTTGCACTGGGATTAAGAACTAATTTCTCTGCAAGTTCATGCTTTATTCTTCCCGTTTTACTTGAAAAAATGAAAGTGCAAGTTCATGCTTTATTCTTCCCGTTTTACTTGAAAAAATGAAAGAGAAAAAACCGACTATGACGGAAGCACTTGCTAATACTCTCCAAGAAATCCACAAGGCAAGATGTGTGACACTTGCTGATATTGTTGAAGATATTAAAGCAGTGGTTAAAAGTAAAGTTCCACTTCTGCATTCACTAACACTAAATTGGGTGACCCATTGCATCGAAACAAGCAACAAGGCTGCCATTCTTAAAGTGCACAAGGACTATGTTCCTATTTGTATGAAGTGTCTTAATGACGGGACACCTGATGTGAGGGATGTTGCATTTTCAGTCTTGGCAGCAATAGCAAAGTTGGTTGGCATGAGGCCTTTGGAAAAGTCATTGGAGAAACTCGATGATGTCAGGCAAAAGAAGCTTTCAGAAATGATTGGTGTTTCTGGAAGTGGGGCTCCAACCGTGACAGGCTCAGTCACATCATTAGGTGGAGCTGCTTCATCTGCACTGGCTGCTAATGGAGGTCCTGTTAGAAGGTCAGCAGCAAGTATACTTAGTGGGAAGAAACCTGTTCCAGTAGCTCCTGCTGCTAAGAAGGCGGGTGGTCCTACGAAGCCTCCTGTTGGCAAGAAAGCAAATGGACCAAGTCAAAACAAAAAATTTGAACCTGAAGATGTTGAGCCAGCTGAGATGAACCTTGAAGAGATTGAAAGCCGACTAGGATCTCTCATTCAAGAAGATACTATTACCCACTTGAAGAGTGCTGCTTGGAAAGAGCGACTTGAGGCAATTACCTCACTCAAAGAACAAGTTATTGCACTCCAAGAACTTGACCAGTCGGCTGAGATTCTAATCCGCTTACTCTGCACCATTACTGGCACATAAACACTTTTTTAGTGTTTATAACTGCTTTATTTGTGTAGAATATTATCGGGTGAACATTTATTGGTGTTCTTTCTTAATGCTTATAACTCCTTTAATCACAATTCACAAACTAACCCATAACTTCTTAATGATATTCACAAGTTAAATTTAAAACTAATACCTTCAAGCGATATTGAAAATGCAGGAACTAATTTCGTAAGTCCGAATTTATATTATAGGGTCTAAGTTACATGATGCCTAAAATGTTTTGATGCATGGTAACTGCAAGTTTTATAAGCTATCTACTGTGTGCTGCATATGAAGTACTTAAAGCTACAAATTGGATAGCCTCGGAGTAAGAGGACATGGAGAAAACAGTAAGTTCTCATATACTATATACGTTTTCACTGGAGGTGGTAAAATGGGCAGGTTGGGTAATGGGTCAAAATGATTAGTTTTTGGTAAAGCAATTAAAAAAACATTCCCATTATACCCAAACTCTTTTATTTGTTCAAGTCAAGATTGCGTATTCAAAAGAGATGCATTTTTTACGCAACGGGCAACTAAAGCGAACAGTTTCAAAGAATCCCTTATTTCATTGAGATGAGAATTTCTTAATGCTCAATTCCACTATCTCTGAATACTTTTCTTTCTGGGTGACCCATCAATTTTTCTACAAATAACCCGACAATACATACATATTCTCATCACAACAAACATCAAACAAAACCATAAATCCATTCACACATAATTCAAATTCGTCAACATCATCTAAATTTGGTAAAATAACAGCCGGAAACACCTATATACAATAACTAAATAAACATAATTAACAAAAACAAAATAATAATAATAAATGTTAATAATATTATCAAATGTAAAAGATGTTCATTATTAATATTGTTTATAACAAAATGTTAGAAAGTATTTACATGCCTTTAGCAGTTTTATGGATTATGGTAACATCAATTATAGTTCTTAACCGTTTAATTTGACTTTTAATTACTTTTTACTATATAACTGTTCAACTAAATCCTAAAAAAAAACCAAAAATCAAAATAATTACATGCTTTTAGCCGTTTTATAGATTATGGTAACATCAATTATAAATCTTAACCGTTTCATTTAACTTTTAATTACTTTTTAGTATATATTTGTTCTATTAAATCCTAAAAATAAAAACCACAAGTCATACCCGTCCATCGGACGGGTTTTGCCACTAGTATATATATATATATATATAATCTAGATCAAATAAGATCAAACTTAAAGTTGTTAAAACGAGATCGAACTAAAATTTGACAAGAGATACTCTCCTTACAATAAAAATAATTTTTTTATTTACTACAACTAAAATTGTTAAAGTTTCGATAGATTTCTTTTTAACATTTACGAAACCTAGGTGATACACTTTGATTAGAAGTTTAATGTGTATCAGGTTTTTGTATGTGTATCAGGTTTTGGAATATTTATTAGTGTAATGTGTATCAGGTGTATCATTAATCCAAACTCATGTACCATTTGGTTATTAGTTGCCAAAATGTTAATTTGTATTAAAATATTATTTTTTTATGTATGATTGCTAAAATTGTTATTCATAAATATTTTAGTGGCTTTTTAGATTTGATCTTATTTTTACAACTTTAAGTTTGATCTCACATTAACCTTCCCCTATATATATATATATATATATATATATATATATATATATATATATATATATATATATATATATATATATATATATATATATATATATATATATATATATATATATTTGGGATCAAATGAGATCATTGTTAAAGTTCTAAAAATGAGATCATTGCAAGAACCAATAGGAGTAGGCCAAGTGGAATTTAATTATTAAAAAAACTGAAAATTAAATCTTTAGCCAAAAGGGTATTCTAGGTATTTTACCATCAAACCCTAAATAACTTTCAATCCCTAACAAATAGCTCCATCTCATCCCTCCCATAACTTTCAATCCATAATAAAACTGCCTCATATCTTTCACTCTCTCCTCCCCACCATCCTTTTTTCCGGCGAACCAAAAGTCGCCGTCGCTGACAATCACCCTTTTTCAACCTTTAAAACTCCAACACCTTTAGCCTCATGAAAAATCCATACACATTCTCTTTTAAATCAGGATCCGGATTAAAGGAAAACCCCAAACCTCTGACGAATCTGGTTCAAACCTCACTGGAATCCTTACTTCTACCACCACTGTTGCGACAAAAACCATAACCTCCGTTGTATCTCAGATCTGATGTATCACACTTTTTCCGGCGAGGCTTCGTTATCCCATCGGAAAACCCTAAGTGTCGTTGTGTCACAAAAAACCTTCTTGTTGAACTTGCAGATCCGTTTTTATAAACACCACCTCCGAAATCATCTTGGTTTTCAGTGTCGGCGACCGTTTGGCTAGAGTTGTAGATCCGGCGACCGTGTGGTTTGTTTTCAGATATGTCATTATCGTGTTTTCAATCATAAACAATGATAACCGCCGTCGCCATCTTTTAACAGGGTGTTTGTTGTTTTAGATCGTGCCATGAACGGAAAAATGGTATGTACGAGTTTGTGGTGTTTGTGTTTTTTATGTCGCGTGATTTTTTCTTTTATGGTTTGTGGTTACAAGATGGTGGAATCGGTGTACAAGATGGTGTACCAAATATGGGTACAAGATGGTGGAATAGGTGTACCAGAATCTGCGTAAAAGATGGTTATGCCGGAAAGTATGGTTTTGCCGATGTACCGGAATCTTCTTATGTATCACAGATCCGTTCGATTTGCTCTTTATACATAGATCTATTTTATATCTGTTTATGTACCAGATTTGGTACACAATCCGGTGTACCGGAATCCGCTACTTTTTGGTTTCGATCTATTTCTTGGTACATCGGATACACCGGATACATTCTGGCATTGTCGCCGGTACACCGGATACATCGCCGGTGTATCGGAATCTGCTGTTGATTGTAAGATTTTTGGAATAGGAAATTTATTTTGTAAATTTTTTTTGTAAGATGGTGTAATAGCATATTTTTTGGAATAATAGATTCATTTGGTATAGCAGATTTTTTTTTGTAGTAACAGACTTTTTTTTTTTGTAGTAGCAGCTTTTTTTTTGTAAGATTATTGGTGTATTTCATGTTTGTAAGATTGTTGTGATACATCTAATATTTCCGATTGCCGGAATCTACTGATGTACCCTTGGATAGGTTGCCGGATACTGGGAAAAAAATGTGGACCAGATTCTGGGTAAAATGCACAGATTCCGGTGTACCGGAATCTGCTGTTGTACCATTTGTATAGGTTGTGTTACAGTTTAATGTATACAAAATGTTTACCAGATATTTGTAAAAAAAAAAAAAAAAAAAAAACAAAAACAAAAATTTGAAAAAATAGACCATATTTGGATTTGAATTCTCCAAAATACCCTTGAAACCCTATTTAATTACAATAATGTTACTAATTTAATGTTAATCTCATCCAACACAAATACAATGATCCAACGGTCCATATTGGGTCTTACTTTTATAACTTTAAGCTTGATCTCACATTAACCCTCCCCTATATATATATATATATATATATATATATATATATATATATATATATATATATATATATATATATATATATATATATATATATATATATATATATATATAGCAGGGTAGCCGAGCAATGCGGCGGCGGGTACCCGGTGACTAATTTTGTTGCGAACAAATATTTTTCATTTATACTGTGCGTTGCAGCAGGGCTGATTTATAGCCGACGTATGTTTTCTTTTTTCCTATTATTGTAGCTTTTTTGTTTAGTAATTTTTATGATGTTTTAGTATTCATTTGTTTTTTAAATCTTTAGATGATTGTTATGTTATATTTTTTATTGCTAAAAGTTGTACCGTTTTTTTTTTTTTTTTTTTTTTTTCTTTAAGCCCATTCTTATTGTTATACTTAATGTTACCGGACCAAACAATCGAAGCCCAAAAAGTGTTAGCTCCAAAGTTGTCCACCAGCAGCCCAGTATCAAAACGACATCAAATGGTACCGTTTTTGAACGGCTTGTAGTATTATGTATAATGGTTGTTAAAACAAAATAAATTATCGATTCAATCATATTCTTTTCACGTGCAGTGAGAGGAATGTGAGTTTTTTTTATTCAGATATATACGGACTAATTGTGATATCCATGTACTGGTTTCTGTCTATTTTTCTAGCCACTTTGCAATATTTGTTTAAATTTAAACCATAAGCCACTCGTAAAGCATCAATATTCAATAAACATGTCACTTTGGTGGTGGTCGAACAATTTGATAATAGAACCTCATAATTAGTATAGAAGTAGAAACGAAAAAGAAATGAGAATTTCGAAAATAGTTCTTTTAATGTGTTCACAGGTGTTTATATAAAAAGAAAATAAAAGAAAAACATGAATTAAAATCGACAGATGACATTCGCGGTGCTGTTTGTGATAGCGGTGTGTGTATGCAAAGGTAACGTATATAAATGCATGTATAGTGGGTACAAATAATTAATATGAATACATACTGTATATACCATTGTCTGTGCCTGTATAAGATAATATAGTTGATTATGTGATGCCAAATTGTAAAGTAAGCCATGTAATTATTTAGTCAGTGCCTTTTACTATCAACTATTTACTAGTACAATTTATTAACGCAAGAGTAGACAAAATGTTAGTGTGATGAATGGCAAGCCTAATGTTAGTGGGCTTAAAAAACACATGAGCCCAGAAAAAGAAGTAGACAAAAAATAAACAGGCTTTAGTATATAAGAGAATTAGGGTTTTAGCACCCACGTTTACAGCCACCCCTAAAAGGTATTCGTTTTCAAATTTCTCTCTATCTCACGACTGCAAGCACATTGTGACAACTCGAAAATTCCTCGATGCGTCGCTATTCGAGAAACATCAATTAGAGCGATCGTTTTAACTAATTTGAGACACGAGTCGTGTTATATATCATTTTTATTGTAAATATTATTTTATAAACAATTACGTAACTCTCGAATCATGAATCCCTCGTTTACTAGGTTAAACGAGTCCCGAACCTTATATATTTAAAGTTTCAGAAAGTTACGTGTATAAATACCCCTAACCTCCCACCTCTCCTCATTTTTTTTCCTCCCTCTTTCTCTCTCTTAAAATTCACACACTCCTCTCCTCTCTCTCTCTCTCTAAAATAACCCGGCCACTGGCCACCACTGCCGCCACCAGAAACCGCCACTGCCGCCGCCGGAAAATGCAACTTAACACCAAAAGATAGATCGTGAGCTTGTGGTTCCAACCATGGGCAACACGCGCCTCAAATCCCCATAACGCACCCTAGATCTCAACTTTTAGTTTCGGAATATTGGGGTTTCGAATAAAACAGAGTCTAAAAAGAGTCAAGCATGGATGGTTACGGGTTGTACCCGTAAAAGACGTCATCACAGCCACTTCTTATTCACCTCTTCTCTCGGTAATGCATAACTCGAATATATATTATTATTTTTGATTTTTACAGATTTATATATATTGTTGTGATTGTGTTTCGTGGATAAAAATATGGGTCTAAGAACATTTGTATCTCGTTTTGTCTTAAAAACCGATTATAATTTGTCAATGTGAAAGTCTTCATGGTTACTAAAAGGATTAAAAACGGGTTGTTGTAATATGGACTGAGTTGACCGGTTAAAAGCGTGATTTCAAACGTGTTTGGTGCTAATTCGTGTGGTAAGAAAACATTCCCATGGGTGTTACTTGGTTCTCTGGTTCTCGGTCGAATGTGGAAACCCACATGATTCATGGTTTGTCTCGAATTGTGCCTCGGATTTGATGGTTTCGGTGTTTAGTACTCTTGTTGTGGTGACAGTTGAGGTACGAATGACTCACTGAGTCGCGTTGACTCAGTGGGTCGGGTCAACTCGTGGGATTAGTGATTATTTTGGGTTCTCGGGTCAGTCGTGGGTTGGGTATCTTAAATATTTTGGTTTGAGTTCGTGTATCGTTTGCCTGTTTGATACCAGCTTTGGTTTGGTAGCAAAGTAACCAAAGAGGGTGTGTTAGTCTCGCTAACAAGATAAAAGTGTTCGTTTGGTTGACTTGTGAATGAGTCGGGTTTGACTCGCGTCGGGTCAAGTGACCCATGTTGGTATTTGATTTAAAATGGTTAGGCATAAGTCAAGCGGGTGCAAGAACAATATAAATGAGTAATTAGTTGAAAGTAAATATGAGGTTTACTAAATAATGTGGTAAGTTTGTATCTATTAACAAAAATTGTTATATCTATTAGTTATTAAACATTGGACATTAAGGGAACCTAACGGATCTAAAATACGGTTTATGATTCGTTAACATTGATTTTATCAGATTTGATATTCATACAAATTAGACACGTTAGGTTTAATAGATCATTAATATTGGATTGGGGCGGATAACGATCAAGTTGTGTATAAAAAGGAATGGTAAATAGTAAAACTAGATACGTGACTTATAATTAATATTACATATTACGTGTACATTATAGAATTTAACTACATTTTTATAAATTGTGTTAGGAATTAGAAATTCCCGGTATTAAAGAGTCGGTCACCTCAAGTATATGTAATCGTTAGAATGCTCGTAGTCATAGTTATATTTAGTTAAGTAGTATTTTGATAAGTAACACTGTGGAGGACGGACGGGTCTTTACCCACTGTATGCCTGATCCACAGCCCGTTGTGTGGCGTTTTATGTAAGACTATAAATACTCTCTACCTCCCAAGGTAGAGAGTTGGAGCTCATAATAATATCTTTCACTTTCTCTCACTAAGTTCCCTAAACCTCTAACTTTCTCTCTAGAATTCCACTTATACTCACTTGTGTTAATGGTTTGATGTGTTTGTGAAATTCAATATCCTACAATTGGTATCAAGAGCCATGGTTAGATCATATCTTACACATCTTTGGATTTCTAGTGGTTTTTGAGTTTGAAAAAGTTTAGTGGTTTTTGCATCATTTGGGTGATTTCTAGTGTTAAAGTTTGGATTTTGATAGTACTTTTATGTTTAGAATCATCACAAGTATTTAGGTTTTGATTTGGTAAGCTTGAATCATCGTGGTTGGGTAGTTTTGGATTGAAAAGTGACGTGTTTTGTGGTTTTCTTGCTAGCGACTTGACATTCGGACTTCATTCTTCGTAGCGACTTGCTTTGCAATTTTGTAGCGAGTTACAGTTTTGGAGCTAGCGACTTAGACCTAGCGATTAACAGTACAAGTAGTGGACTCTCCACTACGGGTAGCGACTTACTTGGTAGCGACTTGGTCGTAGCGAGTTGCTCTTTAGCTTACTTGAAGTTTTAGCTACTTGAGTAGCGAATTCTTCGCCAAAATTTTGCTAGCGACTTGAGGGTTAGCGAGTTACTACTTAGCGACTTGCATTTTTCTAGCGACTTGGGACTTTAGCGACTTGGGGTGTAGCTTAATTAGGTGTTAGCGACTTGGTGCATTATCTTCTAGCGACTTGGACCTTAGCGAGTTCTGAATTGTTTAGCGACTTGAGCGTGTAGCGACTTGGTTCTTAGCGATTTGGTGATTTAGCGAGTTGCTACTTAGCGACTTGGTGCTTAGCGACTTGGTTCAAGGGTTATAGCGACTTGGTTGATTTTCTCAAGAAGAAGAGGTTTGAACAAAGTTGACTTTTTACGTCAAAACTTCAAACGGCCATAACTTTTGATCCGTAACTCCGTTTTCAGCGAAATACCACATTGTCAAAACGACCGAATAAAGCCTGACTATTGTGAGATTTCACCACGATGTCATGAAACGAATTTTTCGAGGCCCAAATCCTCTCTGAAAGGAAGTTATTGAGCTTTTAAGATTTTAGATCTAAATTTCTCCATAAAATCGTGCAACAACCAACCCAAATCACAACCAAACAACATCTCTACTTATCCCACAAACAATCATAAGACCTAACACACAATTTTCTATCATTGTGTCGATCCATCAGTCATCTTAACACATTCCATTAGTCATTGCTTAACGGTTTGGTCTTGATTTTAGTAAAATCCGCGAAAGATTCTATTTCTCGGTTTAAATCATAGACTTGTAAAATCCCGTGCATTCTACCACATCATGTCTTACTCTAATGACCCGTGATTTGAAGTGCTTAAATTGTATGATGCTGTGGACAACAATGATAAAGTATGCTATCCTGAACGGTTAAAGATGTTTGAATTGAACAATGAGGATGTGAGATCTTCATGTTCAGAGTACAATGAGAATGCCAATAAATGGAATGCAGCATTGAGCCATATCGCCTACTTCATCCGCACCTCATACAGTTGTTATCCATAGCTGGGGATCGAACATGTAGTGCTCTTTTCCCCAGACTTACCTACATTGACGAGAAGCTTGATGTTGAACTTAGAACATTTAAAGCTGCAACTTACCAATAAAGAGGTTCAAAAGGATGGTTCCAGTGCAACTCTTCAAGTAATCTACAAACAATTTCACCATTCATCGCTGGGGAATATTCAGTTGACGATCAACACTTGACAGGAATTTCCTTCAAAAACATACTGGAATGGAAATTCAGGAATTCATTGAGACATTTATCCAACTCATGGATAATGTGAAAAAGTACATTGAAGAATCGGCTCAAAAGAATGAAGACGTGAATGAGTGTCAGGTGCAATTGAAAGATTGTTGTGATAAGTTGGGTAATGTATCTGTTGAAGAATCGGGTGTCTTTGAATGCAATGTCAGTGACAACAAAAATTGATGAGTCGGATAATGAAAAATGGAATCTTCGTGCTCAAATTCACAAGAGAGAGAGGTGCACCAGACACAACCCGTGCAAGTTAATGCAAAGGAACGCTCCATGGAAGCTTCGGATGTACCCAAGATAGAGATGCACCCGTCACATCCTGTGCATGTCAATGCTGAGGTAAGTTGCATGGAAGTTTCTGTTGTACCTAGTTGTGCATCTTCTACTCAAAATGATGATTATGAACCTGCATGAGTACGCTTGCATTTGTGCCCGATGATTCCCACCACCGAGCTTAACATATATACGGATCAAGTTGCTATTTATGAACAGCGTGCTAAGTTTGAGTTGACCACCCGTGGCGGAAATGGATGTCCAAATACGCACAACTATTAGAAAAAGTAGGTTTAGAGAAGAAGTATTAAAACAAGAGTTAAATTCCTTACAAGAAAAGCTTTCTAAAACTGCTAAGCAAAACAAGAACTTCAAGAAAATGTTAAAATGCTTAAGCAAGAATTTAGTGCTAAGGAGTCAAAACTTTTGAATGATTTTTCTAATCTAAAGACTTTGAAAAACAAGCTTGAAAATAAGTTGTATGTACAAGGAAACACCATTCAGACGCTCACATGATCACTAAGCATAGAGTTCTAAGTGACAAACATAGTGTGGCCTTAGTTGATGAACCAAACCCCGAGGCTTGTAAAAAGGCTAGAGAAGCTCATAAGGTACTGTATGATGGTAATGAGATCCTTAAGCCTAGACAAAACCTAGTTGGCTGAGTGCACTGAGGAAGATAAGAAATCAGATGAAGTCACTAGGGAGAAAATGAATAAGAAGCTAGAAGATCCCGAGTGTAAAAAGAACAAGATAACGATAAAACCCCATGATTACACTAAGGAAAATTGGATATCCTTAAACATGTTTAAGCCTCGGACTCTATTGACCCCGAACAAGTGTTCGGAAAAAGGATATGGACTTGCAAAAAGTCGAAAATCTTGTTGAAAAGAATCCCCTTGTAGGAAATTCCCTAAAGCGACTGTGTATCCTCCAAATACACCAATGCATTTAGTTCCTAGAACTATTGCCACTAAGAGCAAGACCTTAATCAGTCAATATGTTATTCTTCAACTATTTGCCGATTTTGAGAAAACTTGTAAGAAAAGGATCACACCCACTAGGATAACTGAAGGGGAAAGGGGTTTTGAGCAAATGAAAGAATGTTATTTAACTGAGGTCATGCCTTTCTTTAAACAACTAAAAGATCATTTTGAGAGTCTTAAAATGGGGATAAAATCAGATATTAAAGAAATGGAAAAGGAATTTGATGCAATGATAGTTGAGGTTAGTGACTATGAGCGAGAATTAAAATATAATGAGATTGAGAGGAAGAACTTGCATACCTTGAATGAGAATCTCATTTCTGAATGTATTACTCAAGATGTGTTTTACACCGCTACGAATTGTTCCATTAATGCTTCTCAATTTCATGAATTATCTGTTGCTCTGAAAGTCTCCCATGATCATGTCATTGAGCTTGAAAAAACTAATTCTAAACTATCTGAGAAAATTGAACTGGATGATCACGATAATTTGGTTAAACATTTGTCTAAACTAGAAGTTGAGCATTTTAATTTACAACTAAAATATCAACATCTTAAAGAAAATGTCAAAACTTCAAATATCAAGACATCCTCAAATGCTCCAGAGTTTGATGCAGCTTTTCAAATTAACAAACGTGATGAACAGATTCAAGCTCATTGCAACACGATCGGAAAGTTGAAAGCCCAAATCTCTCAATTAAAGGGTCAAAAGAACAATATGACAGGCTCCCAAATGCCTCCTCCTTTAGATTCTCTAAATTCTCAAACTTTTCATCTTCAAAACTTAGTTAATGCCTTACAAAAGGAAAACGAGAGTTTCTAGAAGAAAATGAAAAAGTTAAAAGACATTTTAAAGAGTTATATGATTCAACAAAAGTCACCCGTGACCAAAACAACGAAAAAGTAACGTCTTTACAAAAGGAAATTGAGAATCGAGAAGTCGGAAATGGGAAACTGCTACTTGTTTTCAATAAGAATGTTGTCTCAAAGTCACCCTTAGATTGCAAATACACTGTGATAGTTAAATATATTCCTCCTCATCTTAGGAATAATGAACATGCTTTTCATGACTACTGTGCTCACCTTAAGGATAGTCTAGAATGTCTCGTGAGATTGTCGAAGAGGATTTCATTAACAAACCTCTTGATAGTGAAATTAGGTTTGCTTGCCTCAGGCCAAACGATCTCAAGAGCTGCTTGAATGTGTAATTGCAACATGTCCAAAACCCTTAGGTGAAAAGGGCAAAGCTGTGAAGCCTTGTTCTATGCCTAGTGCCAAACAGGAAATCCGTTCTATGCCTAAAGCCAAGCATGTGACCCTTGATATGCCTTGTTCCATATCTAAATTCAAGCAAGCAACCCGTGATGTGCCTCCTAGAATTTCAAATCCAGACTTCTAGACCAGGATTGCAGAAAGTAGTGAAGCCATGTAATGTTCCCATCGTTACTTCTACAGATGTTAAGATTGACACTAAAGTTAGCGGGTCAAAACCTAGAAGCTATGCAAAGAAGGATAGGATTACGAAAACTAAAAGTGATCATGATAAGGAAGTGAAAGAACACCATAGGGACAAGAAGTTTGATTTGAACAAAAGAATCGTGTTAGTTCTAGTATTAGCTCCAAGCTTACTAAAATTAATTCGAGGCCTTATCTTGTCTGCAAAACATGCAATAAATGTTTAATTTCTGGTAATCATGATAAATGTGATGTGTTATTTCGAGGTCTAAGATTCATAACCCAGTTAATAAAGTTTGGAGAGCGAAACAGATTAAGCAATCTCGAAACCTACAGGGAAGGATTTTACCAATGTAGGATTTCAGTGGAAGCCAACAGGTCGAATATTCACGAATGGCAAACCTTGCCCCTTAACTAGATCCACTATGCCTAGAGTAGTGCTAGTTAAGGTTTGGAAGCCAACTGGTAGAATAATCCCATTAAGCACAAAATGTCCCTCGACTAAGTCTAATGCTTCTACTAGTTTAGCTCCTAGTGACAATGACATTGCACCTAGGGTTTCTGGTGATTCAAAGATTGTTTGTGCTAACCAAAAGGACCCCATGAGCACGTGGGGATCCAATGTTTCCAATTCTATGTCTTCGTCATTTGTCCAAAGCAGGTCGTACACAAGTCGTCCCTTGGTATTTGGATTCGGCGGCTCTAAACATATAACGGGCTCTAAACAATGACGTCTGCTCACATCGGCTTCAGGCCTCGTACTTCATCATTATGGCGTCTGCAGATAACTCTTCAGCCCCGTTCCTCAAAGAAAAGAAAAGTGTACGCTTCAGGGCGCTTTATCTTCAGAAGAAGAGAAATCTTCATGTTTATGACCATTCTCATCGACATTCTTCATCAACAAGCTTCATGTTTCTCCCATGCTCATTCAGTCATCAAGTGGATCTACATTCATTAATGTATATTCTTATTCACTTGCTAAATCAAAATGGCAACTTCGGATGCAATTTTTGAGGATGAGAAGAGTGAATATACTAAATGATGATGGATGTTTGAATAATGGTTATACGAATTAAAGTTTGATGACTCTCCTCCAACGCCTAATGTTTCACTCACTAAGGATAAATGGGATTTATTGTTTGGGATTCATTGGTTCAAGATATGTTTGATGAGTATTTACAACCGCTAGCGAATATTTGATGATCATCAAAGAATATGTGATTCATGAGTTCAAGATATGTTTGATGATCATCAAAGAAGTAAAACTCGACTACTCAAAAGCCCTATCTCCAGTTATTCCTCAAGGCGTTGATAATGATTATCATAATATTGCAGTTGCACTCATGAATAATGATCCGCTCTTTGGTATTCCTTTGCCAAATCTTCACGGATTATTGTTCATGAATAATGATCCACTCTTTGGTATTCCTTTGCCAAATCTTCATGGATTATTGTTCCTCACATCGTGCATGCTATAAATCAACCACATGAACTTCAAGGAAAATGTCTACCTCATCCTCTCGAAGTTATTGGTGTATCCTCCAGATCAGTCTCTACATGAATACTTTTAGGAAGAATACATTGATGTTGAGGCATCATTTGTTCCGGTTCATTCAAAGGGTGAATGTACATCCGGTTGTATGTTTATTCACATGTTGGGCATTTGACACAAGTTGATTACTTCGGAGTTACTCTTTTATCACTTATTTGAGGTTGAAGTTGACGTTCACAAAGGCGTGTTCTTATTTGATAACTTGCTCGAGCTTAAGAATTAGAGTTGAAGTCTTGGGTTATCTAGTTACCAGCAGTCGAGGTGGATGGTTGAAGACCCGGTTAACTATCACTATTAGGAGTTACTTTGTTTTACTCAGTGTCACGCGTATATTACGTTGTGGATAATCGCAAGAGGTGTTAATGTCTCATACCTTGTTTGAGTGTGAGTACTTAGAGATTTGCTTGAAGCATAGATTCTCGACACCGTTCTTCCATCTTTAAGTGCAAGCTTAAGACACAAATGCGGGAAAATTCGACTTCAGTTTCAAGTTTGGTATATTGGGTTTTTCTTCAACAATGGTCACTTCAAATTGTCTACATATGGGTTGATAAAGATAGTCGGAGAGAGTTTATGTAGCAGTTGATTCTCACAGAATACATTTGGGCTATTTGAGTTCTTCTCACAAGATTTCAAGTTTATGGATATATTATGTTTTGTGATTGAGGTATCAAAACCATTTGGGGGAAGGATATATTATTCCAACTATTTAGGGCAAGTGGTCTCTAGAGACCTTTGGTTTATGTTACTTCCGTGTTCAGTTGGAAGAAATGTGAGAAGAATATTTGGAACGTGAGATGATACTCCCTATCGACATCTTATATACGGTTTATGATAAAGTGCTTCCGGTTATATGCACAACATGTTCACTTGATCGAGCTAATTCAGTTATTTCAGAGTTGACATCCACGGAGATGATTAGTGACTCAACATGTTACATGGATGTCATCGTCTCTACTCTTGTTGGGTACATGTGTACATTATGTATTGATTGGTTATATGTTATATAACCGGAATGCACTTGGTAAAATGAAGATGTTGATATATTGTTCCCCTAAATAGACAACCGGTCAATCTCGAAGAGTAAGGTGTACATCGGGGATGCACAGCAGGTTCATGTGATCGGTCGTAATCGGTTAATCCGGATTTGATAACCACCGAGGCGATCATTGTTTCAACTTGTTACCGGTGTTCTCGTGTTCTTCGTGGTGCTGAGCTTCAATCAATGAGACCGCTTTGTATTCAACTATACTTCTTAGGGAAATGGTCTTTATTCGATGTTTGTCGGTTTGGGGGGAGAAGCTACCAAAGATTCAAATTGAGAAGGCTCATGTCCAGACGATTTTCTTAGAAGCCTCGAATGCTTTGGTGGCGAAAGTTTAAGAGATGTTGATTCCTTTCTTCTACAACGCGTCAACGATATCTTTATCGCGGTACTCATTTCATCATTCTCTTAAACTAATTTATCTCTTGTATATATCTATTCAAAAAATCAAAATACAAAATTATAAAACCTTCAAAATCCATAAAAATCGAAAAATTCAAAAATTTTCAAAAATATTGTCATTTTGTCATGCGTTTTCTCGGTTCGATAATATCTACGGTCTTTGTGTTGTCATTCAAAGAATGACACGGGACTTTAGATGTTGTTCGAATTCAAAAAAAAAATCAAAAAATCAAAAAATTATTTTGGGAGAAGAGAAACTATGGTTTATTGTCATTTGCAAGTAACCCGCTTTTTCATGGAAAGAACAGAGCCATACTTTATCATGTTTTCAAAATTCCATGCTCTGATTCTTTAAACATTTATCTGCCTAAAACTAACTGCTTTGAAAAATAACTCAGTCTCTATTTTTGATAATCATTTGGACTTATTTGTCAAAATATCAATCTCTCAATCAACAACCTATGTCATTGATTGAGGGGGAGAATGATTTCAATTAAATTAAAAAGTTATTTGGCATTAAATTGTTTTTCAAAAGATATTCATGCATGTTTTATCAATGGAGTTTAAAGTCTTAAAATCCGATCATTATCAATTAAAACGCTTTCATAATCAAGTCACAATTCTCCTTAAAAGCTTTCAAAATCAATTTAAATCTATAAGAGATCACAAATCTCAAATGATTTGATAATTGTGATCGGGGAGAATGTGTGATTTAAATTGGATTTAAACCGATAATTTGGTAAATGGTTTTATAAGGATGTACAAGCTCTCCTTCCCACATGTGACAAGCGATTTCAAATTTTCCATGCACATGTTGAGGGGAGCATCTATCTTAAACCTATGATTTGAAACGTGATAACTTATCTCAAGGTGCAGGTTCCCTCTAGTATGTGCAAAACTCTTTTCAATCTCGAGGCACATATTGAGGGGGAGCAAAATCATGAAAACCTCATCCTTCCCCAAAATGCTTTATCTACTTGATTCGATTAGGAAAGTGATGTTGATATTTTTTAAAATGGTAATCAAAGAAGTTAATTCTTTCTCTTGCCTCCGTGTGAAAACTATTTCAAATACTTGATTCACATGTTGAGGGGGAGTTCTTCTTCTAAAAATATCAAAAACAATTCGGTACAAAATGCTTTGATAAAATATCATAAGTATCCTGATTGATTTTCAAATAGTTTTCAATTGGTTCCTATGGCAGATGAACAATACCAAAAAGACCGACCAACTTTACATTATGTGTGGTGATATAAGGACGATAAGGTTAGGTATGTGTTCCCATGATCCGCCAGAACCGGAGGGATCTACCTAGGGACTATCCACTAGTTAGTGTAGAGTTCTTAGGTATGATGATAAAGGAGAAAAATGAGATATGGGAAGAGTGCGGACTGAGACTGAGCTAGTAATGGAATAAACCCAACAAGGTTCTTGCTATGAAGTCTCGGTAAGCACCAAGGAGTTGAAGAATTAAAAAGAATTGAATGAGAAAAGGGTGAAAACAAATAGCCCTCCATTTATTCAACCTTAGGGCGTAAAACCGGTTCAATTCATATGCTACTGATGGTAACATCGGTATTGAAGACAAGACGTCATGGACCCAGTGACGCCCTGCACTTCAACTTCCCAAACCACTCAAGTTCCTCTTAAAAGGACTTGTTTCATTCTCACGGGAACCGACATTATCTATCGACTTTCTCTTAGAGATTGTTGATATTGAAGGAGGAGACCCTCTCCCTAGTCTCCGATATAGGATCCAAATATGCACAAATTGAGTCTAGAGCCACGAGATCATCAATAAATCTCATTAGGACACTTTCAATGAAGACTCTCTATTTCACAAAATGTGGAAAGAGAGATTATATCTTGAGTCCTACGTGATTATCCTTGTGGTATTGCGTAACATCTGAGTGATGTGCTTACATATTCACAATGAAGATGGAAAGCCTTCTTGAGCCAACATCTAACAAGCTCCTGGTAGGTGGCATGTGAGATCTATTATATAGATCAACCATGTGACAACCGAACGTAAACAATGGGGCGATTCATTCTTTTGAATCAATCTGGTTCAGGTTATGGATTGACGGATACCTTTGAAAAACCGGTTTTGTGCTTTAAAACTCTTTTCATTAGCACGCCGAATCGTACTAATTTTTCAAAATCAAAAGGTGTTTTATGATTGATAATTGATTTTCATTAAAACCTTCGTTATATTGCAAAACAATTTCTATTGAGCAATACACGATTGTTTTTCAAATCTCTTTTCATCAATCGACGTAAATTCACGGGTTCACTCACTCCGTGTTGTCTTCTTTGAGACGTTCGGTTTGAGAATAGCTAGAGTACTGCGAAACCTCAAGGAAATTCTTGAATTATACCGATCACGCACTTGTACCGATCAACGGGAACCGTGGGCCGTGTAATTCAATTCATCGAAAGTGATCAAAGACACTTTCGCGCTTTATTGCTAACTGTCTTATGCAGGTACACCCCGACGTTGTAATGATCGTAATGAAGCGGTCAATTCATAGCCGCATGCTCACACAACACATTCATATCAAAAGATATCATGATTGGTGCATCAATGACTCGGATATTCTAACTCCATGCTTCTCGCTACGCCAATATCATGAATCAACTAAAACTTCCGCTACTCTGATGAGAATATATCATGATCCAGAATGTGAGCATGTCGGTCCGAATGTCACAACATCACATAATACCAACACCACAATGGATGTATCGAGATTTTCTATTAGCCGATGATCTCAAAAGCTGGCTCAACATTATTATCACGTGGATCAGGAAAAGACCTCCACTTGGATTAACCAAACATGCAATGAGTGGAATCAATGACTACGAGCTTGGGAGCAAAGTACTACATCAAGAATGCAAGATCAATTGTTAATGTAATATCCGATTGTATTCAATGTCATTTTAGTATATGGTTGAGGTGACCTCCCTTAGGGAGAGATTGTTAGGAATTAGAAATTCCAGGTATTAAAGAGTCGGTCACCTCAAGTATATGTAATCGTTAGAATGCTCGAGTCATAGTTATATTTTGTTAAGTAGTATTTTGTTAAGTAACACCGTGGAGGACGGACGGGTCTTTACCCACTGTATGCCCGATCCACACTCGCCGTTGTGTGGCGATATATGTAAGACTATAAATACTCTCTACCTCCCAAGGTAGAGAGTTGGAGCTCATAATAATATCTTTCACTTTCTCTCACTAAGTTCCCTAAACCTCTAACTTTCTCTCTCTAGAATTCCACTTATACGCCCACTTGTGTTAATGGTTTGATGTGTTTGTGAAATCCAATATCCTACAAATTGAAATAGCAATTGATAACAAGTTAGATCGATATATAAGTTGAACTATATTAAACGTTTTTGCTTAAACGAGTATGATATGTTAAACTCGGAAATGAGTTTGATATATTTGTTTCAAGATATGCCTAAGTATTCCCTTTTCACATTTTAACTAATAACGAGATATCTAGTTAAATATTGTCGATGAATATGATTTTATTTAATCGTAAACTCTTATTGATTTAAGATAGTAACTCATGTTTTATAAATACAAGTTAACTTTTATAAACTTGTCGGGAAATGCTGTTTAGATAAGATGACTTATTAAAGTCGTAATGGTGGGAACGTTGAATAAACAAACGTGTCATTTATAATACACTACTTAGTATACCCTATATGAAGTACTTTCTTATAAACTTCTATAATTACGAATAACGATTAAGAAACAATTATTGATTAAGTGATAAATGGAAACTTATCTTTTATTGTTAACATATACGTTGGGATTATGGGGAGACAAGTTAATCTATTGATATTTAAAAAGATGTCGTCATTTCCTAGTCTCGGATTAGCTTGAGTATTGTCGGTATTTCTTGACTTTGTCAATTTCTTTTCTCTTTTTGGTGTGAGTTATGGTCTGTATGTCGCGACTTTGTCGTCGTCCTCTTCTCTTTCGCGTGACTTGTACGTCGAGTCTATGTTTCTTACCACCACACGAAGCGTTAAAACTAAACTTTTGAGATATTAATTATAAACTTTTGGGAACGATAATGGACTTTTGAAAGTAACGACATGAATGATCCATGAAAACTACGACACAATACTTTTATCAACTTCCTTATCATATGAGCTGTATTTTAAGATTTTCGTATACGCATTAGGTTGCGTAACTTCTATTCTATCGTACCCGTCGTACGTTCTTTTGGATGTCGTGGAGATTAGCTTTAGATGTCAGTCGTATCAATAGTGTATAGTGCATTGATGTGGCTAAGGTGAGTTTCATAGCCCCATTTTTATCTACGTTTTTAACTAAATTAGGGTGAGAATCATGCTACTATTTTTGGACCTTTAAAACTATTTGGATTTGCTTATGTGCTTGACTGTTTAGATAGATGTGTGGTAGTCGTTGCCTTAGACTAGGGTAGCAATCCTAATTGCTATAACTGTTGCCTAGCTAAGAGTAGACTTCTACCTCGACCTAGTCCGGGGTTGGCAATTGTTCTAGACTTTGCCATGACAATGCTGGACTAGAGTCGCTGGGCCCATTGTGATCACTAGATGCGTGATATGGATTGTGATTTCGGATATGATACAGTTTGTAATTGATGTATATCTATCTTAAGCCTCACACAGCAAATCAACTTCTATAGGTTCACTATGTTTTTATTGAACTTAAACCTATGAACTCACCAGCGTAAGCTGACCTTTTTAGCAAGTGTTCTAAGGTTTAAGGCGATAGCTCACTAATGGAAGACGCTTGGCAAGGGGCATGGTCATAGGTGACTCTGATGAATAAACGGGGCCGCTTTAATTATCTTTTGGTCCTATTTCCGCACTACTACCATTAATTTAAACTTATGGTTTTCAATTAATGACTTTTACTTTAACTAAATGGGATAAAAACTATTCTTTGTACCTTATGTTGTGATACCAAGATTGTAGCACCCAAAGGTTCGTATGCTTCCGCTGGACCCAAATTTCGGGGTGTTACAAATTGGTATCAGAGCCTAGGTTATGAAGAACTGGGTATTTTCAAAACTTAGACTATAACCACTTTTTCAAAGACTTAGCCCTATGACCACCACGTGCCTGCCTGCCAAGCGAAAGCCTCGCGTATGACTAGTTTAAGAGTATAGATAGTTGAGAACACATTAGACGAATTGATTGATGAGATGATTGATGAGATGTTATTGGCTTATTTGATGAACGGTTTGATTGGACACTTGTTGAATGTGTGCCCTGTTAATAGACGATTAAGTATGCCTATCTTAGCAGTTCACCATAAGCATGTCCTTATGCTTATGCACACGCTATAAGCATGCCCTAATGCTTATACATGCACAGAAAAGCATGTTCTCATGCTTAAGCACACCTAGTAAGTATGTCCTCATGCTTACGCGCGCACTATGCCTTTCACAGAGTTACGTAAATTCCTTGCGTAATCTCATTATGCGATTTAGAGCTCGCACTAGTAGTAGCCTTGGGAATGATTTGGGATGTAGAGGACATGGTGCTAGTATAACTAAGTTGGGTATATCAAAATTCATTGAACCTCGGGTGAATATAGACTAATCACCTATATTCAGCCAGGGACAGTGGGACATGGAGTGATCACCTATGTCCGACTCAGAGGTGAATTTTGCGATACTCGGAGTAATTATAATAGAATTATGTCTGGGATAGAGTTTGGTTTTGGGAATGATGAGATTTAGGTGAACACACACACACACACTCACCGAACATCACGAAAGCCCGCACTCACACACGACACACTGGCATCGCAACACCTCTCGAACTGTAACACTTCTGACATCGCTATACGTCTCTGCGTATGTGGAATTCCTGATTTACGCCGTCATGCGTAGTTCTCCTTAAGTCGGGTTAGACCCGATTGACACTGTTTACATCCGAGTTGCTTATCGTCATAAGCCTCGTCGATCTTACTAAAGCGTTTGGAATCGTTTTGGCTACTTTTGGATTTGGTCTAGACTATTTTGGATTCGGTTTTGATTTTGGTTTTGGGGGATTGTTGGATTTTGTGATTTTAGACCTCGTTCCGAGTTGTTAACTTATCATTTCACTTCGAGTCATCATTTAGCCTTGAATCGACATTCGGCCTCGTTTCGCTAGTAATCTTGTTGGAATTATTATTCCTCGCCGTTTCGTTAGTAACCTCGTCGGAATTATCATTCCTCCTCGTGTCATTGGTAATCCTGTTACCGACACTTCTACCTCCAGCCTCGTCTCAAATCAACTATTGGTTAGACTCTTGAAACCTTACCATTCACTCGATGTTGATTCAAATAATGTCACCCAGTTGACATTGTTCACTTCTCTAGACTAATGTCTTCTCGACATTGCTTCGTCAACAACTCACAGTTAAGGTTGTACCTTACGTACTGTTGGTGTTGTACCTTATCCTCTAGTTAGGTACCCCTATCGATAACGTTCTAGCAACCTGTTTTAGTGAAGTTGTTCACCGAGGTTATCCTGTAGATATTGTTCTGTCAATGTTGCTCTAACAACATTGAACTCTTGACGTTGTTCTATTGATGATAGTCTGCTGACGTCATACCACCGATTGTGGTACTATCTGTGTTTTCCTAACAATGTCATACCTTATACTCTATCGATGCGAACCTAGAGCCGTAGACGTTTACTCGTGTTAAGGAAACTGATCTGATATCGATTAGTAGTCGAACTTCTTTTGGGAATTAGGACTTTGGGTCCGAATATGACACATTTCTACGTTAGGTATCAAGTGCACTAACGAGTCAATCGGCTTATTGACATCAGCAATCAATACTCTCCATCAGAGTATTACTTTTCGCCTCTAACTTAGATATCATGCTAAGTCAAACCAACTGATTGCTTGTAGCAATCAACACTTTCTAAACGAGTCGTACTCTGAACTTCCTAGACTTCTCGTCCAGTAGAGATTCCGTGCCTAACGGAAATCTTGAAATCCTAAGGAGTAACCTAAACCGCGTTACTTGGTACAATCACCTAACCGTTCCCTCGCCCTTCGAGAAACACCTGATATCCTTTTGGTTCTCTTAACCAATCGATAAGCTACACCGTAGATGAAACCTTGAAAGTAAATCCCGCACCATTACCTGTGTGGTTATTGGTAATCCTACCCAACCTATTCACCTCCCGCTAATTAGTAAAATGGAAAGTATGGACGACCCTGCTCGCCTCTCCGCATATAGTTATGACAATACTAGAGAATCCCTCCATCCTCTTTTAAGGAGGTGGGAGAGTACCCTTTCTCTCCCTCTGTAGAGCGGCTTTGCTCCGATGAGCTAACCCACACTTCTGAACTTTAGCTCATCACTTTCTGTCTCACAGTAGAACACCAATCGACAAGGGAAAGCTCCCCTTGATCCGCTTTCTCTATTTGAGATTTATCTGTTAGAACACATTTGATCCTTCTTTCTTAACTTTCAACCTCTTCCGATCCTATTTAAGGAGGAAGTGCGATCGGAAGGCCTAAACTAACAAATAGGTTTCTTCACACAAAAAGGAAACCGTGTGCATTAGGAAATGCTGATTTCTATCCTTTCGAATCGTGGCAACTGCCACACACCCATACTTCGTCTATCACTTCTTAGAGCCGAGAGAACAGATCTGGAGATGCTTACAGTGTATCACCTCCAGACTGATGGCTGAAGTAAGGAAACTATTCGAACATTAGTGGAACACATCGCATGCCTATCAAGTTTGGCAACGGTTGGGATAGACACCTTCCATTGGTCCAATTCTCCAATAACCGTATTGAACACTTTAGTACCTCAAGGCACTGTAAGAAACCCTATGTGGTCATAAGTGCCGATCCCGATTGTTGGGTAAGAATGGAATTACCCAACCCATCAACCCCGAACCTATTTGAGAAACTGCCAAAGAGGCCGTTCTAAGTTGAGATGGATATGCAAACTACTCGAAAACCATTAGGAGACACAAACAACGTAAACCTCTTGACTTCCCGGATATGACCTAGGTTAAGCTTAGAGATTCACCATGAAAACATGTGAAGCGTTGGTAAAACGCGGAAGCTTGGTCCTCGTTATATCAGTCTTTACGAAATCCTTGTTGAAGTTAGACCAGTAGCTCAGAGCCTTGACCTATCGTCAAGACTCAGTAGTACTATCGACATTTCGTGTGTAATAGGAAGAAATAACTCTCCGATGAGGCAATCGTTATCCCTTTGAGAAATCCTAAACTTTGAACGTTTAAACTTCGTTGACCAATCGAAACCATAGATTATGAAACCTAGCAACTTTAGTAAGGTTGCATCTCTATCTTCGAAGATCGTAGAAACTCGCAGTAAGATCCGAAATTCGCGTAGGGAACGTGAAGATGAATCCTCGTGCTTATGCACTCGCCTCTTTTAAACCTCAACAAGTAACTTGAATTGAAGCGCGAGGACGCAATTCCTTTTAAGGAGGTGAGGCTGTGACAACTCGAAAATCTCTCGATGCGTCGCTATTCGAGAAACATCAATTAGAGCGATCGTTTTAACTAATTTGAGATACGAGTCGTATTATATATCGTTTTTATTGGAAATATTATTTTATAAACAATGACGTAACTCTCGAATCATGAATCCCTCGTTTACTAGGTTAAACGAGTCCCGAACCTTGTATATTTAAATTTTCACAAAGTTACGTGTACGGTCCCTTTTGGAAGTTACACTGCCGCCCCTTTGTGATTACACTTGCACATGTTTAGCCCCTCCAGGGGTATAAATACCCCTAAACCTCCCACCTCTCCTCATTTTTTCCTCCCTCTTTCTCTCTCTTAAAATTCACACACTCCTCTCCTCTCTCTCTCTAAAATAACCCGGCCACTGGCCACCACCTCCGGCCACCACTGCCGCCACCGGAAACCGCCACCGTCACCGCCGAAAAATGCAACTTAACACCAAAAGATAGTTCGTGAGCTTGTGGTTCCAACCATGGGCAACACGCGCCTCAAATCCCTATAACGCGCCCTAGATCTCAACTTTTAGTTTCGGAATATTAGGGTTTCGAATAAAATCGAGTCTAAAAAGAGTCAAGCATGGATGGTTACGGGTTGTACCCGTAAAAGACGCCATCACAGCCACTTCTTGTTCACTTCTTCTCTCGGTAATGCATAACTCGAATACATATTGATAGATATTGGATTTCATAAACACATTAAATCATAACCAAGATAGGCGTATAAAGATGGCTTTAGAGAGAGAGAGTGGGATATTCTAGAAAGAGAAACTCATGGAAGGTTAGATTCCAAATGAACATCCGACCCTCTCCCTTATGGGGAGAGGGCTATTTATACAAAACTACTACACCCTCCGACGGGCTGTGGATCAGGCATACAATGGGTAAAGACCCTTCCTTCCTCCATGGTGTTGCACTAGACTAAACTATGCTAATAACTAACTAACAATAACATAATAAACGATATGTCTACGAGCTAACTTAAGCTAGATTATACATAGGGTGACCGATGCTTCACAATAGAATTTCCAATTCCTAACAATCTCCCCCTAAGGGAGGTCACCCCATGATTTACATTATGAATCCTAACATTCTATTTGATCTTTAATATTGAGCTCGTAGACATCAAATCTTCAAGATATTCAAACATTGTGCTTCCGTGGTGATATCATCATTGTCCAAATTCAATGTATATTTCGTGGAGGTTTTAGAGCTGATCCACATTGATGACCTTTGAGCCTTAATAGAGATCATCAGCCACAGTTAATCTCAGCATCACCCATTGTTACGTTACCAGCATATGATGATGTGAAATTTGGACCGACATGCTACATTCTGGATCATGATTTCTTCTTATCAGAGTAGCGGAAGCTTTCGTTGATTCATGATATTGGCAGCAGCGTAGCAGAAGCATGGAGTGAAAATATCAGAGTCATTGATGCACTTAATCATTATTTCTTTAGAAATAAATGTGATGTGTGAGCATGCGGCTATGGATTGACCGCTTCATTCTGATCAGCTGCAAACGTCGGGCGTACTCGCATACAAATAGCTTAGCAATAAAGCGCACGAAAGTGTCTTTGATCACTTTCGTTGAATTGAGGTACACGCCCACGGTTCCCGTTGATCGGTACAAGTACCGCCGTGATGATCGTATAATTCGAAGAATTTCCTTGAGGGTTTCGCAATGCTTCTAGCTGTTCTCAAACCGAACGTCTCAAAGAAGACAGGATTGGAGGAGTGAGTGAACCATTGAATTGAGATTCACTGATTGATGAAAAGAGATTTGAAAAACAATCGTGTACCGCACAATAGAAATTGTTTTGCAATACAACGAAGGTTTTAATGAAAATCAATTATCAATCATAAACACCTTTTATTTTGAAATATTAGTACAAAGTCGATGTGCTAAAGAAAAGAGTTTTTAAACACAACAACCGGTTTTTCAAAGGTATCCGTCAATCCATAACCTGAACCAGGATTGAATCATAATTATGACTCGCCCTATTGTTTCTGTTCAGTTGTCACATGGTTGATCTATTGGATAGATCTCACATGCCACCTACCAAGAGCTTGTTTGATGTTGGCTCCAGAAGGCTTTCCATCTTCATTCTGAATATGTTTGCATATCACTCAGATGTTCTGGCAATACCACAAGGATAATGCGTAGGACTCATAAGATATAATCTCTCTTTCCAGATTGTGTGAAACAGAGAGTCTTCATTGACAGTGTCCTAAGGAGATTTATATGATGATCTCGTGGCTCTAGACTCAATAGTGCATATTTGGTTCCTATGCCGGAGACTAGGGAGAGGGTCTCCTTCTTCAATATCAACAAACTCTAAGAGAAAGTCGATAGATAATGTCGGTTCCCCGTGAGAATGAAACAAATCCTTTTAAGAGGAACTTGAGTAGCTTGGGAAGTTGTAGTGCAGTGCGTCACTGGGTCCATGATGTCTTGTCTTCAATACCGATGTTACCTTGGTAACCACCAGTAGCATATGAATTGAACCCGGTTTCTGCCCTAAGGTTGAATTATTGGAGGGCTATTTCTTTTCACCCTTTTCCACATTCAATTCTTTTTCATTATTCAACCCCTTCAGTGCTCACCAAGACTTCATAACTAGAACCTTGTTGGGTTTATTCCAGACTAGCTTCTCCGATCCGCACTCTTCCCATATCTCACTTTTCTCCTTTTTCATCAAACCTAAGGACTTCTACACTATCTAGTGGATTGTCCACAGGTAGATCCCTCCCGCTCTGGCGGGATCGTGGGAACGAATACCTAACCTAACCATCCTTATAACACCATGCATAAAGTAAAATGGTCGGTCTTTTGGTACAATTCATTCCTTCTCAAAACCAATTTGAAAAATCATTTGGAAAAACAATCAAGGTACTTGTGATACGAGATCAAAGCATTTTGTACCTTAATAGTTTTGATCATTTAGAAAACCTCCCCCTCAACATGTGCATATGATTTAGAAATTGTTTAGCACATGGAGGCAAGAGGGCTTTGAAATATTTTCTTTGATCACAATTTTCATAGAAAAAGCCATTTGATTTTCTTTGGTAAATTCTCCCCCTCAATATGTGCATAGGATATTTGAAATTATTTTCACACATAGAGGAAAGAGATTTTTTGAAAAACAACCACGATTACCAAATATTTAGAAACCATTTAACACACAATCAAGGTACCTTATGTCAAAACATGGATATATTTGTACCTTGAAGATTTGAATTTGTTTTGAAATGCTCCCCCTTAATATATGCTTCGAGATTCGAAAAATAGTTTAGCACATATTAGAGAGCGGTATACTCTTTAAGACAAAAATGGTCATCTTTTATCATCTTTCATATTTATATCACATTTTCTCCCCCGATCAAAAATTTCAAATCCTTTGAGATTTTGGATCTCAAGTGATTTAAATATGTATGAAACAAAACATTTGTTGGAGAAAAATTTGTCCGGTTTATATGATCTCAAGTGGACAACATCAAGTTCCCCTTTAGACACAAAGGGAAACCTCAATACATAACCTAACACTATTACATACATTATAGTTGTTCATAGTTCATACACCACATTTTACACATAAAAAGTACAAAACTAAAACTACTTAGGAAGATGTTCTTCATTCAGTTCTTTGAAGCAGTGTGTAATGACCTTCACGAAGTCTGCCACCAACAAAACTTTCAAGGCGGGGAAGATCATTCGAGTCTTAAGTCTTCGCCTGATCGCGAGAATGAAATCTTCACACCTCTTCAAATCCTCATCAGACCAGAGTTTTGTTTTGTTCCACTTTCGCAGATCAACTTTGATTTCTTTCACTCTAGAGTTCAATTCTTCTTCGACCATCTTGAGAGTTCCATCACTGAATTTGTAGAGCTCGCACAGTCTCATTAGCATGCGTGTCCCGTATCTGTCGGTGAAGAGGGCGGCTCTAGGGGTGTCCGTAACTCTATATTCGTGACGGAATTCATGTCCTGAGGCATCCCATTACGGCCTTGTAAGGTTGACCCGAGTCTGGTAGCTTTCCATTCCTAGTCGGAAATCCTCAACCCTTTTCAATGACTAAGCCCCCGATCCAAAGGTTGACAGCGAGAGAGCCTTCTTCTCACGAACCGGAAGATGGTCAAGGTGTCCTTGTAGGTTCAGAAGGTAGAGATCTTCAAAGTCATTTGGCATCAAGTGTTTGAAGTCGTTCTCTTCAATAACATGCTCTTTCAAGTTGCTCTTCAGAGAACAATCTTCTTCAAGTAATCATAGCCATAGATTGAGAAGATCTTTATACTGATGACACTTAGAATGCGAAGCTTGGATCTAACGACTTTCGGCTTTATCGACTCCATGTCTCTCAATGTAGAATTTCTTCTTTTTGTACCACTAATGAGAAATACCATATGAAGCGGCAATGTCATAATTTTGTTCTTTGTCGCCCGAATTGATTAGGAACCATCTGCTCAAGACCTCGATCGGTGTATGTAGCAGCTTTCATCTTTAAATCGATAAAGTTGGTCTTCTTTCAGTAGAAAGCACATAGATAGTCAGTCACGGTTGAAGAAGAATTCAGACCGAATAGTCATTTGTCCGGTTCACCACCGAGAGGAAGAGGCTTGTTCATATTGAAACGACTAATCCGCTCACCGACTTGATCACTTAGCATCTTGTGGCATTCTTCCATCCGATATTGAGGTGATTGGCATCTAAGTGAAAAACTTTGATAATTTCAAAAGCTTGTCCTTCAAGATCCTTTGGAGTGATGGACGAGATTCCTTTCGTCACAAAACCACTTAATGAAGCTGCCCATATCTCCAGTGACATGAAGGAGAGAGTCTTCATTTGGGGTTTCATAGTTAGTAGAAATTTTTGAAGCCCAGTTGTTGTCGGGGATCATCGGTTGTCAGTCTCGGATGGACCATGAAGGTTCGGAGTATGAGGTCTCTCTTCGGTGAGCCAACTTTGAATTGTGTCTTTTGAAGGTGCAACTCTAGATGGGTTAGAGAGTTCTCCTGACACGTATGCATCAAACCAATCACCTTCCGATGGCTTGGGGATATGCTTGGTAGATGCATCATCGTCATCGGATTCAGACTCTGCCAAGACATACGATTCTTCATGAAGTACTTGAGTTTCTGGGATAGTAGAAGATGTTGGTGTGAATCTTGAATCAAAGGTGGTCCAAGCTGCAGATTTCTTATGAGTTCCTTGATCCTTTGGATGAACCGGGTTGATTTGAAGGTTTTGGTGGTGATGATGGTGGTAGTGGTGGAGGTGCAGAGGTTTTATTAGAAGATCCTCCAGCCCCAGATGTTCCAGCTCCTCCAGTTGGAGGTGGAGGAGGTGGTGGTGGCTTGGGACCTCCAGACTTATCGATTAATTTCATTGGGCGGTCTTTCTTTTCTTCTTATCTTCTCTTTCTCATCATCCTCTACAAATGGCGATAATTATCAAGTCTCATAGATTCCTCGAGTGCTTCGTATAATTTCTTATGCGTATTGTCCAGATGCTCTCCTGCCATACATTCTTTCGAGAGAGCTGATCCATGTCGAGATTGGAAAATCTTTGAATCGTTGAAGTAGTGGAGCCTTCATTGCCCATTCAACTGCATCTTTAATATCTGCTTCTATTGCCTTAGTAACAATCTCATCGAGGTTAAGATTCTCCATCTTTTTGACACGACTATCAAGATTATTGGCGCGATAGGAAAATGCTTCTCAATAGTTGCAATACGTGACATAGCCTCTTCAAGCACTTGCTCTCGTAGTTTTGGCGGAGGAGGTGAAGCAGGAGGTGGCGAGGCAGGAGGAGTGACTCGGTATCACGACATTAACAACTTGTATGGATCAATATTGGGTTTGGGTGGTGGAAAGTGCGGTTGCTTGAATAGGTGCGACATTGGAGGAGTGGTAGATGTGTCTTGAATATCAACATTGTACATGGACTCGCCTCTTTCTCATCATTTTTCTTAAACGGCTTGTTATCTGAGGGTTTGTCATTTAAGAACTGATCACCACAAAAGATAAGTCTCGTATCTAGATTCTTCAATGAGGATAGAGAATCAATAGATGATTTGGTTCTTCCAAATGCCAGTCTCATCGGATCTTGATTCAAGGTTCTCTGTGAGTCTTTTTCATCTCTTCATCAACATTTTGATCGGACGGTATCACTTGATGCGGGAGTTTCTTCTTGTGCTTGGATACTCCTTTCCAATCCGTGATTGTTCTTGAGAAGATGATTCAACACTTTTCTTGGTTCAAATTGAGTGGTAGTTCTTGATGGTGAAGAGGAGAATGTCGGGCATGTGAGCAACTTGTTCAAGCATCAACACCAATAATCCCTTTCCCTTTGTCTTGTGTGTGATTGGATTTGTATGGTGCAATCTGGTTCAGTTCTCTTAACACGACACCCAATTGGTGGTCTCATGTTGAGCTTTCAGAGTTTGTTGAATTCCTTGTTGCAAATTAGCCTCCATCTTTGTCAACCAATTCTATCTGTCACCCTTTGGTGTCTCGGTGCCTTCAACATTTTCCTTTTCTACCTCCTTCTTCTTTCGTTTTCAGTCAGTGGTTGTGGTGTCAGGTTGTGATCTTTCACGTCTCTTCTTTGGAAGGCGACATATGAAGACTTTTGAGCCAAGTAGACTTAGCAGTTTTGGGTTGTGGTGGAGTGGGAGAGACATCAACATTAACACTAGATCGGGAAGCCTCTTTAATACAGTTTAGTGATCCGCCTCTAATATCGTGAGAATAATATCGTGAATTGGCGGTCAAAGATCTCTTTATTCACACCTCTAGCAATATATTTGAGGTTGCCGAGAACAAATTCATCCTTAGCATAGTGTAGGGCTGATTCACTCCTAGGGTTGAAGTTATGAGTCTGCGCAAGTAATCTTGGATAACAAGCTTCAAAATGATGCTAGGAATCACAAGCTTGTTTACTTTCTTTCGCCCCTGAGCATGTTTCGCAAATTTGTTCTATCGTGGTAATGAATGTGTTCATTGATGTAGAATTCTTCCGGATACGTTTTGACATTAACATTCACCCATTGACGAGACCCCATAGGATTTGCAAGATGGGAATCCCTCACTTTATCGAACCCGATGTTTTGTTCGATAAGCATAAGTTGAGAACTGTTGTCATTGCTCTCCGTGGTTGATACATGTGTCCGTGATGATGTCGAAGCCCTTGATATGCCAACTTGATAACCCAAACCAATCAAAAAGACTATTAGCTCTTCCGCACTAGGTGGAGGTTCAGATCGTATGGTGAGGTTACAGGGTGTGATTCCTAAGGCCTTCTGAGAATATGCGAATTGATCACAAATTCTTATCATCTAGCTTGCAGGTATATTGATTTTGTCCCATTCATTGGTGTTCCAAAATTGTTGTAGGTAAATGGTGGGAATTGTGCATTGTTTGGTTAGAGCAATCAAGAAATTTGTGTTTTTAAAGATATCAATTGACACTCTGAGGATTGGATTTTGTTGCAACTTTTCCATATCTACATAATAGTTACTTTTTCCTATCTCTACCCATTTATCTTGGGAAAGATTTCTGTTGCAAAGAACTTTGGGTGGAGCGTAAGATGTAAGGTTCTCAGATGAAGTTGTGTTTGCCATTGAAGATCTAAAGATACACACATACAACAACAACGATTGATAGCATGTTAGTTTAGATATGGTTAGTTAAGCAACATTGAATGCAACCTCATGACATAGACACAACAAGTAGCAAATTTGGTGAGTTCCATAAGCATTGAAATAGATTTAGTGGTATTAGAAAGTTTTCAAGGTAAGCGCTCCTTTTGACATAGTTTTAGAGACAAGTTGTTTTTGAATCAAATTATTTAAAACCACAGTTGCTATGAAATAATTTCATGAGACAAGATACTATTATGTAAATGTTATAATGGGTTGTTAAAACAAGTTTTCATATCAAGTTGCTACAAGAGAAACCAGATACAAATTGCTTAAACAAAAATGTTATAGCAAGTCGCTAAGAGTAAATTGTCAATACAAGTCGCTACAAGAAACTCAATCAAGTCGCTAACATAAGATTATAATAGCAAGTCGCCTTAAATAATTTAATGAAACAAGTCGCCACTTGAAAATTGAACCAACAAGTAGCTAACTTGTAAAGACAAGTCGCTATCAAAACTGTCAAGGCCAAGTCGCTACATTCAAAGTTACTAAGTTGCTAACTTGTAAAGACAATTAAGCCATAAAAACAACAAGGCCAAGTCGCTATATATTAATAAAGTAAGTAAGCTAAATAGGAACACTGTCATAATAAGCAAACCAACTAGCTCAAGAACACATGTGTAAGTTACAAAGAACATTTCATATCAAACATACCAACTCGCACTAAGAACACAGTTAAGTAAGCTACAAGAAAATTTCGAATCAACGGCTAACACCACACTCAAATCAACAAATGCAACCATTTAAATCCTGCAATCTCACTAAGATGCAACCCATAACAACAAACAAACAAGAAACACAAGCAATGCAACCATATACAATCATATTAAGCAATCGCTTAAACACACTTTACAACTCATAAACTACATAAGCAACTATAATCCAAGTGAATCCCATTCTGCACAAAACCCATTAACACATGTAATATTAGTTTCAATGGATGAATCCTTTAACACACCTAAGCGAGTGGAATGAAGAATGATCAATCAAACACAGTGGGATCGATAAAGAATCGTGTTAGGATATGCACATAAGTATATCACATATAAGGAATGGAGAAGGATAGATAAAACATGTACCACAATCTGTTGCAAGAGAGATTTGTCACGAGAGAAAATAAACACACGAAAACCTTTTGATTTTGAAATTATGAAAAGTAAACAATAAGTCGCTAGGGTATGGAATGATTTTTCCAAGAATACCAAGTTGCCACTTTAAGTCCCTGTAGTTTTGTGAGCTATTAGTAACTCGCTAGCAAAGTGTATTAACAAGTCGCTAAGACTTTACATAACAGGTTGCTAACCCAAATTTAACATGCCAAGTTGCTAACTCTGTTAAAGGTAAGTTGCTATCTATTATTTCAAAAGCAAGTCGCTATCTTATCATATTATGTATTATAAACACTTTCAGTCCATGAACTTATCTGACAGTAAACCCACATGGATAACATATAAGATAAGCAAACTTAACAGGATAACAATAAGGTAACATAATAAGATAAGCAAACTAACACAGAGGACACCATGAAACAGGACAATACAAAGACATACATCTGAGCACAATACATATCCAACAATGGTGCAGAGAAAAATAAGATAACTTGTAAAATTCTCCCCCTCATTCAATGTTACCAATGAACATTAATTGAATTTAACCCACCCATTATAAAACAAGAGTATATCAATTTGTTCGAACTTCATCTATGATCCCGTGTCATTATTGAATGACATTTCTAGGACCGTAGATGTTATCGATAACAAGAGATATATCTTTTATTAGTTTGAGGGAAACGATTTAAAATATGAATTAAAAAAATGATTTTTGATATTAAAAATATGCATTTTTTTTTAATGATTTGTACACAGATTTAAAAGAGCGGGTCCTGATTCAAGTCGAATAGGATTCAATGTACGAGGTACATCAATTCTGGCAAGCTACAATTCTTGGGTGAGAACAATATTCATTTCATGGAAACCAAGTCATAATGTTCCGATTGAATTGAGCATTGTACCGAAAAAGGCTGAGGACACATTGCACAAGAAGCACATGTAGTATTGCAAATAGATGAGTTAGTGACATGAGTAATCTCACTATTGGATACACAGTTTGATCTTGAAGTGTCATTAATAGAAATCCATTTAGGTTCAATATTCTTGAAGAGTTTTCCTGTGGGCATCCACTTAAGGCAAAAATAGGTAAATAAGTCCGTTTGGATCCTTTCAACTTAAACAATCTACCAGGGGAATCCATTTGAAATGTACCGCTAGTAGATTTGGATGTAGACACTTCTCTTTTGAAAATTGGTCCTTTTGTAATGGATTTGGTTTCTTAGGGGATTGATCGCCATTTGATGCTTTTATGAGAACTAGATGAACTCCTAGTATTCACGATCTTAGAACTTTGAACATTAACACGGGTTTGTTATTCATCATATCGGAATGAAGTAGTGAAGACTGGTTTTGTCAAAACAAGATACACATCAACTTGGGAGGCAAGCCTAGATTTTGATGGTTTAAATCTTTCAGTGCTAAAAGCATTGGGTTGCTGATGTGCTGGTTGTGTACAAGTTTTAAATTTATAAAAGGTGATTAATTAATAACACATACGAGCAAGTATACTCGTCCATATAGCAAGATTATGAAGGTAAGTCGTGATCGCCGCAGATTTGAGTGAATCTAAGCACAAGTTTGAATCAAGTGAGTCTATCCAAAAAGATATAACAAAGCAAATAGATATAATGAAATTCAGATGATTAAAAACTACACTTGCTTAAACTAGTTTCATATCATAGATTAATTTGATTGTGTTAACCTCTTAACATGTTGGTTACGGTAATTAGCTGGTGGACTAATATATTGTTCTTATAAGTTAAACCTTCGTCAAGATTTTAGTTCATAAAAACAAGCATTAAGTTTAACCAATCAATTCAAGATCAATTCAAGTTTCATAAGTCTACATACATAAACTTAAACACAAAACATCCACTTGTTTATCAAATTGCTTAAGAAATGGTCAATACAAAAGGTAACAATCATAGACAAAAGACTACAATTGATTCTCAACAAATAATATTACGACCTTTTAGATGTTTCCAACCAATCCAATTTGATAATCAAAAGCGTTTCTATTACAACCACACCTTAGTTCCTTTGTATAATCAAGAATAATGGGTAAAACAATCATCCATAGACAAAATGATTATGACTAGTTGAATAACAATAAGTTTCATTCGACCTCAACAATTACTATCAATTAGCCAAACTTGATTAACAAATGTCACTATGAAACTTTAGCACAATTGGATCTTAGAATCAACTTGAAATTGAATTAAAACATGTTAACACAATCACTAACTAATCATATGATAATCAACATCATTTAAGCAAGTGCATAAAGAAACTAGCCACTCATAGCAAACATGAACATAAACTCAAAACTTTAAACATTAGAAAACATGATTGAAAGTCTTACAATGCTTGGAATAAGATTCCAAATGGTGTAGTAATGATTCCCAAAGTATTGGGGTAGACTTCTTGGTGGTTTAGCCTCCAAATGTGGAACTTCTGGAACTCCAAACTTCTCTGGACTTCTAAGGACGAATTATGAGAGCTTAAAGCTTTGTTTGATGAGTAGAGAGATTTGTATTTTAGGTGTGTCTCATATGCTCACAAATGGCCTCTATTTATACTAGTTCCAAAGCCTAGGGTATTAATTGCTGAACTTGGCCTCCAAGGAGTAAGGAAGGGACTAGAATACACCAGGAGAAGGTCCTAGAATCATTTGGATGCAAAGGGAAGCTTAGTGATGAAGATTTGGCAAATCGCGGCTTCTCCAACCGGAATAATATGTACGCCAACCCATCCGGTTGGTCTTCTAAAGTGGCCAATCGTTCCGTTGCGGGTTGGGCGACCGAACGGTTGGTGGTGGCCATAATGTTGTTTGGTCGTTTTCTAGCCGATCCGTTCTGGTTGTAACCGATCCGGTTGGATCTCTTGAGATACTGGAAACTTGATATTTTCTTCTCTTTCTCTTGTAGAACTTGGTTCTTCAATCACTATGGTCTTCAAAGGTCCTTGAGATACTTGATTTAAGCTTCACTGAAACGGGAATCTTCTATTTGCTAACATTTCTTTACTTTCCTTCCGTTTCCCTACACTTGGTTATAAACACTAGGCAAACATCTTTTGATGAATACAATCTATAATCAATTAAATATAACCAAATATCATATATAAAAGCACACATAACGCTACTAAAAACATGCACAATCTGAGCGTTATCAAATTTCCCCACACTTAAACTTTGCTTGCCCTCAAGCAAATCTAGGAAAAACATCCTTTGGTACAAGATGCGTGATTATGAAAAATATGATGCAAATCAACCAAGTATAAATACGAGAGAAGATTCATCAATTATGCTTTATAAAGGTGAAACATCAAGATGTTTGACAATATCAATGATTTTCTCGTGCATGATTAACATTTCAAAACACCTCTACTAAAAGGAACGAAATATTATTCACTCAATCACTCATTTTTAGTGGAGTAACAAGATAAATCACACTCATTGCTCGGTCATGATTAGAATTATTACCATGCTTGTACATAAGAAACAAAACTCCACCGACGCGTGAGCACCAAGTAAAAACATCTAAAGAGGACTTTTATTTGGGTTATAATGATAAGGCTAAGGGTTAAGGGTATGGATAAGGCATGGGAATGTATATGAAATTGTGTTAAAATAAAAATTAAATCAAGTCTCTACCCCCGTTGCTAGCTACCAAACATTCCACGAACCAAATAAATGATTATAGCTTCAATTTCTTCTTTTTCGCTTTCCACAACTTTTTGCTTTGCCATGACAATTGTTCTGAACATAGCACATTGGCTATTATTTTCATACTTTCAACACATATATATATATATATATATATATATATATATATATATATATATATATATTTTAATAGCATGGCTCAATCAATCTTCATAGGATGTGGTACTCATAATCATTTGAACAATCTTCACTTTCCGGGCGACTAGCAACCAACCGTTTAGACATTGATACGGGTAGGCTAAGGTTTAAAGTGTAAAATCTTTTTGTATTTTCTGGGTGAAGCAAAAATGAAAAGGATGGCCTGGAGGGTGTAACTAGGGGTATCTAGTGCTAAAAAGGAGCACTACAAATGGGTCCATGTGGGTGGCTAACTAACCAATGCGGATAGCTAATATATCATTAGATGCAAAATGAAGGCCATTTTAGGTTAAATCCTAAGGTGCCTCTTTTTTATCACATCTAATTCACTCTATATCGCATCAATGCTGTATCTCAATCGCTGCCGTAATGATTTACAAGCACAAGTTCTGTAAATAAAATGAGCACATCCTGCAATGGAGTGCAGAGTAACTTAACACATCCTCAAGTTTCCGGGGCCATTACTAGTTTTACCAAATGGATTGATCCAGTTATTCATAGATAATCCTAAAAGCGTGAAAACAACTAGACACAAGGGCAAAACAAAATTTTAAATTTAAGCATAAAAACTCTAATTTTTCCTATTCACCCCCCACACTTAAGTTAGACATTGTCCTCAATGAAAAATGAACTTCAAAGTATAGAAATAGGAAAATAGAGATGAAACAGTATATGTCACGAGTTAGAAACTTAAAATCTTCCTTCATTCCCCGCTCACTAGAGAAATCACACTGCACAAAATCTTATAAACAAACAAAAGGTTTTATTAAAAAGGCACCCCCACACTTAAGTTCAACCAAAGTTAAGACTTTGGGGAGTGTCCACAAAAATCAAATCTAAAACAGCGGGTTGCTCGGAGAAGCGCTTGTTTTATTACCGAAGTCAAATTTAACTGAATCTTCCAGGGTTAGGATACTTTGACCATACGGTTCAAATGGGAATTCAGCTCTTAAACGTTGAGGTATGTGGATCTTTGGTTTGTACCCACTTGTGGATGGGAATACATTTGATTCTTTTGTTTGACCATGTTATAGTCTCCTTTCAAGTTATATCGAACGTTTGGTCAATTTCATTAGAAATGAGGACAGTGGCGGATCTTTTGATTTTCAGAGGTCATTGATTTTCCACTCCCAAAGGAATATTGCATCCACATTCTCAAAGTGAGATGTAGGAGTGCTTAGTCCTACCATTTGGATTTTGTGGTTCATACCATTTGTCTATCTTTCTTTCCAGTTCTCCATTCCAGCTGTCATCAGTTTTGTTGAACTTCTTATCACCAACATGATTTGGAAATACATTGTGATCCTCAAGAAAAGGTAACACGGTTGGTGAGTTAGACATGATTTGGTTCAGATTTGGCATGGTTGGAATGTGCTCGGTCTCGTCCTCTTCGATAAATTCAACCTCACCCTTATCGTTCTCGTATTGAATTGAGGTGGTTTGTAGACAAATTCATGTCTCGAGTTGGAATATGTTGTGCAAGGAAGAGATTCAAGTGATGGACTTCCTGTTCTTACTTAATCTTTCTATCCTCTACTCCAAGTCTTGGCTTATTGCTTGTTGGTTCCTTCTTCCTTAATCGACTTTATGTTCCAATTCAACCAACAGGTTCACATATTCTCATTGGTTTTTGTTTGACCGCCATCCATTCTCTCATCATCTCCTCCGGTGAGGTTTTAAGAAAATGTTGTGATGGATGTGGTTATTGTATTCCATGGTCATATCATGATATGTATGGGTTGGTTTGTGGTATGGAAAAGTATGCAATTTCGGAATTTTGTCATAATATCCGCCGTGATATCCCAGGTGATACCGCAACATGGCTCGCTTCCATGGATCACACACGTTATCCTCGCATCGTGGTTTGAAGCGTGGTGATTATTTCAGCTCCATCATCTCCTCAGATGCTTAAGGAATTGGGTATCGATATGTTTGTGGAGAGTTTCCACTCTCGATCAATGAGGCATGATCGGGCAGATGCTGTTTCCACCTACGAAAACTACTGATTGGAATCGCTCGAGAGACCACTTCTTGTGAAGATAGCATTGACATACCTGTCGCTTGTGGTGGATGGTGGTGCGTCTTATCATTTGATGGTTTTGGGTTGGATTGGGGTATTACTTGGCAATGAACCGGAGATGGTCAGAGGGAATGTTGGTCGAAGTCTCAAACTTGTTTTCAAGATCTTGGATAGATGCTTGATGATTTTTACATCCTTGCTCAACTTTGGCTTTGAGATTGAAAAATTGATTTTTGATAAAATCATTTGAAGATTTTGATGAGCCACGTAATTCTCTCATGGTTTTCTCGACCCGGTTTCTTCCATCTTTTATGCGGGTTTTGTGGTGGTGGGTCGTCTGTTCTTGGTTGAGAATCACGATTGTCATCCCTTGGTCGGCGATCTTGCCAATTTCCGCAATTCGACCGAATAATTACTACGATATCCTCCTCCGCGGTATCCTCCTTGAGCCGTAACTTCGCTTCTCTCCTTCCTTCGGTCCACCCATAGGTTATCGTCGCGACTTGACGCATGGATGATTTCCTCCACAATTGTTACATCCGCCTCGCATTTTCATTTCATCTTTGATATCTTTGTACTCTTGAAGTGATTTTTGAGGTTAACGCTTCCATCTTCTCCATGAGTTTTGAGGTATCAGTGTTTTCGATAAAAGCAATGGTTTTGAGAGGTTTGGTTTTGGAATCTTTTGACCAATCAAGTTTGAAGTACTTTCGATCTTGAGCAATTGATGTGCATCGTAGAGTCTTATAGAGAAAAATTCCTCCGGCATAAAGGATGCCTTGAGAGATTTCATCTAGTCCATGGTAAAAGATTTGGATAATGGTTCCTTTGGATAGTCCATGTCCATGACAACTTGGGTTAGAAATCTTTCATTCGCCAAGCCTCAAGTGATTCGTTTGGATTTTGGGTGAAAGCATCGAATTTCTCCCATTGTCGATCAAACATGGCAGTGGAAAGAATCGCTTACAAAGCTTGCCTCTATCTCCTCCAAGTATTGATGATTCACGAGTTAATTCATTGTACCATACTTTAGCATCTCCATGAAAGGGATGATGGAAAAGTTTGAGTTGATGGCACCGATGACGGTACATATACCTAACATGCCGCAAATTTCATGAATTCGCAATGTGCTTATGCGGATCGTCGGCCAGCTGCACGGCCATGAATTGGCGGTCTTTGATCATAGAAAGGTGATGTCCCTTCACGGTGAAGTTGTCACCAAGATTGATAGCAACAATAGCACTTGCCGAGTTGGTGCACGGCCGGTTGGTTCCCCACAAGGGTTGATCGTCCGCCATGGGAAAAGGTAAATTGGTGAAAGGGTTGTAAACAACTTTTTTCTTCTGGTGGTTATCAAATGGTGGGTTTGGTACTCTTGGTACACGATTTTCCACTGGTATGAAAAGTGTTCTTCTTTCTTCTTCAAATGTCGTCTGGTTGGTAAGAGGTGTAATTGGTTCTATTCACGTTGCTTCGAGTGTTCATACAATGTCCTAGAGAATCGGGCAATATCTAAACACACCTACAAACAACGAAACAGCTTTTATGGGTAGAGTAGTAACTCCATCGGGTTATGGGTCACGTAATTCCATCTGCTAGGATTGGGTAATGGTAAAATCAGAACCGATTCGGTTGAGGTAACCGATCGGTTAAGGTTTCGAGAGAAAATATTTTGTGAATCGACTGAGGGAAATTCAAAAACTTCTTTGAAATACAATCAAATCCCCGGCCGCACCCAAAACTTGATGTCTTTGGTTTTGTACAAGTTTTAAATTTATAAAAGGTGAATTACCAATATTACCAATAACACATACTGAGCAAGTATACTCGCCCATTATAGCAAGTATGAATAATGTGGGACGTGCTCAGGATTTGAGTGAATCTACAAGTTTGAATCAATAAAAGTCTATCCAAAACATATAACAAAGCAAATAGATATAATGAAATTCGATGATATAAAAACTACACTTGCTTAAACTAGTTTCATATCATAGATTAATGTGATTGTGTTAACCTCTTAGTATGGTTGATTACGGTAATTAGTTGGTGGACTAATCTATTGTTCTTATAAGTTAAACCTTCACAAGATTTTTAATTCATAAAAACAAGCATTAAGTTTAACCAATCAATTCAAGATCAATTCAAGTTTCATAAGTCTACATACATAAACTTAAACACAAAACATCCACTTGTTTATCAAATTGCTTAAGAAATGGTCAATACAAAAGGTAACCGATCATAGACAAAA
>OU343223.1:267818329-268167645 GCA_910596185.1 Chrysanthemum makinoi
ATCTGAATCAAAGTCGCTAACATGAGATTTATAATAAAGAAGTCGCCTTAAATAATTTAATGAAACAAGTCGCCACTTGAAAATTGAACCAACAAGTAGCTAACTTGTAAAGACAAGTCGCTATCAAAACTGTCAAGGCCAAGTCGCTACATTCAAAGTTACTAAGTTGCTAACTTGTAAAGACAAGTCGCCATAAAACAAATAGGCCAAGTCGCTATATATTAATAAAGTAAGTCGCTAAATAGGAACACTGTCATAATAAGCAAACCAACTAGCTTCGAAGAACACATGTAAGTTGCTACAAAGAACATTTCATATCAAACATACCAACTTCGCTAAGAACACGTTAAGTCGCTACCAAGAAAATTTCGAATCAACAGCTAACACACACTCAAATCAACAAATGCAACCATTTAAATCCTCAACTCACTCAAGATGCAACCCATAACAACAAACAATAATGTGAAACACAAGCAATGCAACCCACATACAATCATATTAGCGAATGGCTTAAACACACTTTACAACTCATAACTACATAAACAACTATAATCCAAGTGAATCCCATTCTGCACAAAACCCATTAACACATGTAATATTAGTTTCAATGGATGAATCCTTTAACACACCTAAGCGAGTGGAATGGAGAATGATCAATCAAAGACGAGGGATCGATAAAGAATCGGTTAGGATATGCATAAGTATATCACATATAAGGAATGGAGAAGGATAGATAAAACATGTACCACAATCAAGTTGCTAAAGAGATGTCACGAGAGAAAATAAACACATGAAACCTTTTGATTTTTGAAATTATGAAAAGTAAACAATAAGTCGCTAGGGTATAGGGACAGATTTTTCCAAGAATACCAAGTTGCCACTTTAAGTCCTCAGTAGTTGTGAGCTATTAGTAACTCGCTAGCAAAGTGTATTAACAAGTTTAAGACTTTACATAACAGGTTGCTAACCCAAATTTAACATGCCAAGTTGCTAACTCATAGTAGGTAAGTTGTTATCTATTATTTCAAAAGCAAGTCGCTATCTTATCATATTATGTATTATAAACACTTTCAGTCCATGAACTTATCGATTGCAAACCTCACGATGATAACATATATAAGCAAACCTAACACAGATAACAATAAGGTAACATAATAAGATAAGCAAACTAACACAGAGGACACCATGAAACAGGACAATACAAAGACATACATTCGAGCACAATACATATCCAACAATGGTGAGGAGAAAAATAAGATAACTTGTAAAATTTCTCCCTCATTCAATCAATGTTACCAATGAACATTAATTGAATTTAACCCACCCATTATAAAACAAGAGTATATCAATTTGTTCGAACTTCATCTATGATCCCGTGTCATTATTGAATGACATTTCTAGAATAGATGTTATCGATAACAAGAGATATATCTTTTATTAGTTTGAGGGAAACGGTTTAAAATATGAATTAAAAATGATTTTGATATTAAAAATATGCATTTTTTTAATGATTTAATACTGATTTAAAAGATGGGTCCCGATTCAAGTGAATAGATTCAATGTACGAGGTACATCACTGGCAAGCTACAATTCTGGGTGAGCAATATTCATTTCGATGGAAACCAAGTCATAATGTTCCATTGAATTGAGCATTGTACCGAAAGACCGAGGACAATTGCACTAGAAGCACATGTAGTATTGCAAATAGAAGAGACTTATGAGTAATCTCACTATTGGATGTTACATGCTGATTCTAGGCGTCATTAATAGAGATCTCTTTAGGTTCAATATTCTTGAAGAGTTTTCCTGTGGGCATCCACTTAAGGCAAAATCTAGGTATGGGTCCGATCCTCGTCAACTTAAACAATCTACCGGGGAATCCATTTGAAACAAATGCTAGTAGATTTGGATGTAGACACTTCCCCTCTTTGAAAATTGGTCCTTTTGTAATTAGTTGGTTTCTTAGGGATTGATCGCCCATTTGATGCTTTTATGAGAACTAGATGAACTCTAGTATTCCTCGATCTTAGAACTTTGAACATTAACCGGGTTTGTTATTCATCATATCTAATGAAGTAGTGAAGTGACTGGTTTTGTCAAAACAGTATACACATCAACTTGGGAGGCAAGCCTAGATTTTGATGGTTTAAATCTTTCAGTGCTAAAAGCATTGGGTTGCTGATGTGCTGGTTGTGTACAAGTTTTAAATTTATAAAAGGTGAATTACCAATAACACATACGAGAAAGTATACTCGTCCGTTATAAAGATTTAAGGGAGAAAGGATCGCTCAGGATTTGAGGAATCTAAGCACAAGTTTGAATCAAAAGAGTCTATCCAAAACATATAACAAAGCAAATAGATATAATGAAATTCAGATGATTAAAAACTACACTTGCTTAAACTAGTTTCATAGATTAATGTGACTGTGTTAACCTCTTAACATGTTGGTTACGGTGTAGTGGTGGACTAATATATTGTTCTTATAAGTTAAACCTTCGTCAAGATTTTAATTCATAAAAACAAGCATTAAGTTTAACCAATCAATTCAAGATCAATTCAAGTTTCATAAGTCTACATACATAAACTTAAACACAAAACATCCACTTGTTTATCAAATTGCTTAAGAAATGGTCAATACAAAAGGTAACCAATCATAGACAAAAGACTACAATTGATTCTCAACAAATAATATTACGACCTTTTAGATGTTTCCAACCAATCCAATTTGATAATCAAAAAGCGTTTCTATTACAACCACACCTTAGTTCCTTTGTATAATCAAGAATAATGGGTAAAAACAATCATCCATAGACAAAATGATTATGACTAGTTGAATAACAATAAGTTTCATTCGACCTCAACAATTACTATCAATTAGCCAAACTTGATTAACAAATGTCACTATGAAACTTTAACACAATTGGATCTTAGAATCAACTTGAAATTGAATTAAAACATGTTAACACAATCACTAACTAATCATATGATAATCAACATCATTTAAGCAAGTGCATAAAGAAACTAGCCACTCATAGCAAACATGAACATAAACTCAAAACTTTAAACATTAGAAAACATGATTGAAAGTCTTACAATGCTTGGAATAAGATTCCAAATGGTGTAGTAATGATTCCCAAAGTATTGGGGTAGACTTCTTGGTGGTTTGGCCTCCAAATGTGGAACCGGAACTCCAAACTCGACTTCTAAGGACGAATTATGAGAGCTTAAAGCTTTGTTTGATGAGTAGAGAGATTTGTATTTTAGGTGTGTCTCATATGCTCACAAATGGCCTCTATTTATACTAGTTCCAAAGCCTAGGGTATTAATTGCTGAACTTGGCCTCCAAAGAGTAAGGAAGGGACTAGAATACACCAAGAGAAGGTCCTAGAATCATTTGGATGCAAAGGGGAAGCTTGGTGATGAAGATTTGGCAGCTCCTTCTCCAACCGAATCGTTATACGACCAACCGATCCGGTTGGTCTTCATTAGTGGCCAATCGCTCCGGGTATGGGTCATAAGCGGGTTGGTGGTGGCCATAATGTTGGGTCGTGTCGCTTTCGATCCTTCACAGCTTGTAACCGATCCGGTTGGATCTCTGAGATACTGAAACTTGATATTTTCTTCTCTTTCTTGTAGAACTTGGTTCTTCAATCACTATGGTCTTCAAAGGTCCTTGAGATACTTGATTTAAGCTTCACTGAAACGGGAATCTTCTATTTGCTAACATTTCTTTACTTTCCTTCCGTTTCCCTACACTTGGTTATAAACACTAGGCAAACATCTTTTGATGCATTTAAGCACTATAATCACGCTATAACCAAATAACATATATAAAAGCACACATAACGCTACTAAAAACATGCACAATCTGAGCGTTATCAAATTCCCCCACATTTAAACTTTGCTTGCCTCAAGCAAATCTAGGAAAAACATCCACTGGTACAAGATCGTGATTATGAAAAATGTGATGCAAATCTACCAAGTATAAATCAGAGAAGATTCATCAATTATGCTTTATAAAGGTGAAACATCAAGATGTTTGACAATATCCAATGATTTTCTCGCATGATTAACATTTCAAAACACCTCACATAAAAGGAACGAAATATAATTCACTCAATCACTCATTTTTAGTGGAGTAACAAGATAAATCACACTCATTGCTCAGTCATGATTAGATTATTACCATAAGCTTGTACAAGAAACAAAACTCCACCGACATGGCGTGAGCACCAAGTAAAAACATCTAAAGAGGACTTTTATTCGGGTTATAATGATAAGGCTGGTTAAGGGTATGGATAAGGCATGGGAATGTATATGAAATTGGTGTTAAAATAAAATTGAAATCAAGTCTAATTGTTGCTAGCTACCAAACATTCCACGAACCAAATAAATGATTATAGCTTCAATTTCTTCTTTTCTGCTTTCCACAACTTTTTGCTTTTGCCATGACAATTGTTCCACGAACATAGCACATTGGCTATTATTTTCATACTTTCAACACACATATATATATATATATATATATATATATATATATATATATATATATATATATTTTAATAACTATGGCTCAATCAATCTCATAGGATGTGGTACTCATAATCATTTGAACAATCTTCACTTTCCAGGCGACTAGCAACCAACTGTTTAGACATTGATACGGGTAGGCTAAGGGTTAAAGAAGTGTATTTTTGTATTTTCTGGGTGAGAAAAATAAAAGGATGGCCTCGAGGGTGTAACTAGTAGGTATCTTGCTAAAAGGAGCACTACAAATGGGTCCATGTGGGTGGCTAACTAACCAATGCGGATAGCTAATATATCATTAGATGTAAAATGGAAGGCCATTTGGGTTAAATCCTATTGTGCCTCTTTATCACTCCACTTACTTATATCGCATCGAACGCGATCTCACCGCTGTCCGGTAATGATTTACAAGCACAAGTTCTAGAATAAATAAAATCACCGGCACACTCATAGCAAAAGATCCAAGCATAAAAGATGTATGTTATTTATGAAATAGGCTCAAATCCTCACAATTTAGTGGAAAAGTGTATAATACGTGCTAGCAAACGTTTATCGATCCTAATGGATTGCAATAGTAATTCAACACATCTCGAAGTTTCAAATATTACTAGTTTTACCAATTGATTGAGCTTATTCTAATAGATAATCCTAAAAGCGTGAAAACAACTAGATCACAAGGGCAAACAAAATTTTAAATTTAAGCATGAAACTCTAATTTTTCCTATTCACCCCCCACACACACTTGTTAGACATTGTCCTCAATGTGAAAAATGAACTTCAAAGTATAGAAATAGGGAAAATAGAGATGAAACCATATATGTCAATGAGTTATCGCCTAAAATCTTCCTTCATTCCCACGCTCACTAGAGAAATCATTACCGCACAAAATCTTATAAACAAACAAAAGGTTTTATTAAAGGTGGCACCCCCACTTAAGTTCAACCAAAGGTTAAGACTTTGGGAGTGCCCACAAAAAATCAAATCTAAAACACACGGGTTGCCTCCCTAGAAGCTTGTTTTATTACCGAGTCATCACCGACTCAATCTTCCCCGTTAGGATACTTTGACCATACGGTTCAAATGGGGAATTTCAGCTCTTAAACGTTGAGGGTATGTGATCTTTGGTTTGTACTCCACAATGGATGGGAATACATTCTTTTGGTTTGACCATGTTATAGTCTCTTTTTCGTTATATCAACGCGGTCAATTTCATTAGAAATGAATGTGTAGGATCTTTTGATTTTTCAGAGGGTCATTGGATTTTCCACTCCCAGTGAATATTGCATCCACATTCTCAAAGTGAGATGTAGGAGGTGGCTTAGTCCTACCATTTGGATTTTGTGGTTCATACCATTTGTCTATCTTTCTTTCCAGTTCTCCATTCCAGCTGTCATCAGTTTTGTTGAACTTCTTATCACCAACATGATTTGGAAATACATTGTGATCCTCAAGAAAAGGTAACACGGTTGGTGAGTTAGACATGATTTGGTTCAGATTTGGCATGGTTGGAATGTGCTCGGTCTCGTCCTCTTCGATAAATTCAACCTCACCCTTATCGTTCTCGTATTGAATTGAGGTGGTTTGTAGACAAATTCATGTCTCGAAGTTGGAATGTTTGCAAGGAAGAGATTCAGCGATGGACTTCTCCCCTTACTTAATCTTTTCTATCCTCCTCTCCAAGTCTTGGCTTATTGCTTGTTGGTTCCTTCTTCCTTAATCGACTTTATGTTCCAATTCAACCAACAGGTTCGTCATATTCTCATTGGCTTTTGTTTGACTGGCCATCCATTCTCTCATCATCTCCTCCGGTGAGGTTTTAAGTGTATAGAAATGTTGTGATGGACGTATATGTATTCCATGGTGATATCGATGATATGTATGGGTTGGTTTGTGGTATGGAAAGAGCACGCAATTGAATTTTGGTCATAATATCTGCCGTGATATCCCGGGTGATATCCTTCATGTGATGCTGCTCGCCTATGGGATCACACATCGGCGCGTTATCCTCTAAGATCGTGGTTTGAAGCGTGATTATTTCGCAGTTCCATCATCTCCTCCCGTATGCTTATGAATGGGTATCGATGTTTGTGAGAGAGCTTCCAATTTCTCGATCAATGAGGCATGATCGGTATTGATGTTGCTTCACCGGCGAAAAAACGGCTGATGGAATCGCTCGAGAGACCACTTCTTGTGAAGATAGCATTGACATACTCGCTTTCGTTTGTGGTGGATGGTACGCCTTATCATTTGATGGTTTTGGGTTGGATTGGGTATTACTTGGCAATGAACCAGATGGTCAAGAGGAATGTTGGTCGAAAGTCCGCCAAACTTGTTTTCAAGATCTTGGATAGATGCTTGATGATTTTTCCGTCCTTGCTCAACTTTGGCTTTGAGATTGAAAAATTGATTTTCGATAAAATCATTTGAAGATTTTTGAGTACCACCAATTCTCTCATTTTTCGAATTCGGTTTCTTCCATCTTTTGTCTGGTTTTGTGGTGGTGGGTCGCCCGTTCTTGGTTGAGAATCACGATTGTCATCCCTTGGTCGGCGATCTTGCCAATTTCCAATTTTCGACCGCATAATTACTACTATATCCTCCTCCACGGTATCCTCCTCGAACTTCGCTTCTCCTTCTTCTCGTCCACCCATAGGTTTATCGCCGACTCTACGATGGATGATTTCCTCCACATTGTTACATCCGCCTCGCATTTCCTTCATTTCATCTTTGATATCTTTGTATCAGCGAGTATTTTGAGGTTAACGCCATCTTCTCCATGAGTTTTGAAGCACGGGTTTTCGACAAAGCAACAGCTGAGAGGTTTGGTTTTGGAATCTTTTGACCAATCAAGTTTGAAGTACTCGATTCGAGCAATTGATGTGCATCGCTGGGAGTCTTATAGAGAAAAATTCTCCAAACATCAAGGATGCCTTTAGAGATTTCATCTAGTCCATGGTAAAAGATTTGGATAATGGTTCCTTTGGATAGTCCATGTCCATGACAACTACGAAACAAATCTTTCATTCGCCAAGCTTCGCAAGTGATTCGCTTGGATTTTGGGTGAAAGCATCGAATTTCTCCCATTAATCGATCAAACATGGCAGGTGGAAAGAATCGGCTTACAAAAGCTTGCCTCATCTCCTCCCAAGTATTGATGATTCCTGGAGTTAATTCATTGTACCATACTTTAGCATCTCCAGGGAGTGATGATGGGAAAAGTTTGAGTTTGATGGCATTGACATCGGTGTCGCCATGACAGAACATGCCGCAAAATGAATTTAATGCTTATGCGGATCGGCGCACGGCCATCGAATTAACGGTCTTTGATCATAGAAAGGTGATGTCCCTTCACGGTGAAGTTGTCACCAAGATTGACAGTAACAATAGCACTTCCTGAGTTGGTGCACGCCGGCTCGGGTTCCCACATGGGTTGATCGTCCGCCATGGGAAAAGGTAAATTGGTGAAAGGGTTGTAAACAACTTTGGCTTCTACGAGGTTATCAAATGGTGGGTTTGGTACTCTTGGTACATGATTTTATAATGGTATGAAAAGTGTTCTTCTTCTTCAATCAAATGTTCGTTGGTAAGAGGTGTAATTGGTTCTATTCCCACGCTCGAGTGTTCATACAATGTCCTAGAGAATCGGGCAATATCTAAACACACCCGGACAAACAACGAAAACAGCTTTTATGGTAAGAGTTGGTTAACCGATCGGTTATGGTTGCACCGATCGGTTAGACCGCTGGTAATGGGTAAAATCAGAACCGATCTGGTTGAGGAACAACCGGATCGGTTAAGGTTTCGAGAGAAAATATTTTGGTGAATCGACTGGAAATTCAAAAACTTCTTTAAACACAATCAAATCCCCTACAATGGCACCAAAACTTGATGTGTTGTTTTGTACAAGTTTTAAATTTATAAAAGGTGAATTACCAATATTACCAATAACACATACGAGCAAGTATACTCGTCCATTATAGCAAGATTATGAAAGTAAGTCGGGATCGTCGTAGGGATTGAGTGAATCTAAGCACAAGTTTGAATCAACAAAGTCTATCCAAAACATATAACAAAGCAAATAGATATAATGAAATTCAGATGATTAAAACTACACTTGCTTAAACTAGTTTCATATCATAGATTAATGTGATTGTGTTAACCTCTTAGCATGTTGGTTACTGTAATTAGTGGTGGACTAATCTATTGTTCTTACAAGTTAAACCTTCGTCAAGATTTTAGTTCATAAAACAAGCATTAAGTTTAACCAATCAATTCAAGATCAATTCAAGTTTCATAAGTCTACATACATAAACTTAAACACAAAAACATCCACTTGTTTATCAAATTGTTTAAGAAATGGTCAATAAAAGGTAACCATCATAGACAAAAGGCTACAATTGATTCTCAACAAATAATCTACGACCTTTTAGATGTTTCCAACCAATCCAATTTGATAATCAAAAAGCGTTTCTATTATAGCCACACCTTAGTTCCTTTGTATAATCAAGAATAATGGGTAAAAACAATCATCCATAGTCAAAATGATTAGGACTAGTTGAATAACAATAAGTTTCATTCGACCTCAACGATTACTATCAATTAGCCAAACTTGATTAACAAATGTCACTATGAAACTTTAGCACAATTGGATCTTAGAATCAACTTGAAATTGAATTAAAACATGTTAACACAATCACTAACTAATCATATGATAATCAACATCATTTAAGCAAGTTCATAAAGAAACTAGCCACTCATAGTAAACATGAACATAAACTCAAAACTTTGAACATTAGAAAACATGATTGAAAGTCTTACAATGCTTGGAATAAGATTACAAATGGTGTAGTAATGATTCCCAAAGTATTGGGGTAGACTTCCTGGTGGTTTGGCCTCAAATGTGGAACTTCTGGAACTCCAAACTTCTCTGGACTTCTAAGGACGAACTATGAGAGCTTAAAGCCTTTGATGAGTAGTAGATTTGTATTTTAGGTGTGTCTCATATGCTCACAAATGGCCTCTATTTATACTAGTTCCAAAGCCTAGGGTATTAAATGCTGAACTTGGCCTCAAGGAGTACAGGGACTAGAATACACCAAGAGAAGGTCCTAGAATCATTTGGATGCAAAGGGGAAGCTTAGTGATGAAGATTTGGCAACTACAGCTTCTCCAACCGGAACGGGGTCGACCAACCGATCCGGTTGGTCTTCAAAGTGGCCAACCGCTCCGGGTTTGCTGATCGAACGGTTGGTGGTGGCCATAATGTTGTTTCAGTCGTTTTCCACCGATCCGTTACTAGTTTAACCCATCCGGTTGGATCTCCTGAGATATGGAAACTTGATATTTTCTTCTCTTTCTCTTGTAGAACTTGGTTCTTCAATCAGTATGGTCTTCAAAGGTCCTTGAGATACTTGATTTAAGCTTCACTAAAACGGGAATCTTCTATTTTCAGACATTTCTTTACTTTCCTCCCGTTTCCCTGCACTTGGTTATAAACACTAGGCAAACATCTTTTGATGCGTTTAAGCACTATAATCACGCAAATATAACCAAATAACATATATAAAAGCACACATAACGCTACTAAAAACATGCACAATCTGAGCGTTATCAGTTGCCTAACTACAGTATGTATTGAGTTGTTCTGAACAGTTGGCTTTGCCAAGGTTGATGGTTTTGCAAACTTAGTGTTCACTCTATTTCCAATAGATTTCCTAAGCTCATTTTTTAAGGCAATAATAGTGAAACTCTTATCCTGAATTTGGGCTTTGAGGGCATCAATGTCAGCCAAAAAGGAATTAGTTTGATCTATCAACTTGGAATTATTCTCTAATAAGTTCTTTCTTAAGGACTCATTTTCCCTCAATAGGTTAGACACACATTGAGCCAATTCATCATTCCTAGATTTAAGTGTATCACTCACTTCATGGTTAGAATTGTTCATCCCAATATTAAATTTCTTATGCATTCGGGAGTTCTAATTTCGATTGCATATTGTGGAATATTTGTCCCTAACTGGTTTTTAAGTGGTTGATTTCAAAAATTCTAAATTCGGGAATTCGGATTTATGCTAGTGTTTGTAGTAAAACACTTCTTCTTCTTTGTTGTATTGCAATTTCCAAGGAAATGCAATGTTTTTCAAGAATTGAGTATTTGTTTGAAAGTTCATCATAAACCCCTTTTTCAACCATGTCATTTGTTTTGAGGATTATAGATTGGGCTTAACCAAGAAACATTTATCAATATCATGATTAGAGTTAGGATAAAATGATCGTACATTAGTGGATGCATCATGTTGATCAGTTAAGGGTACCTCATCACATATCTCCGGATCATTTGCTGGAATGGCATTTGTATCCTCCTCATGCATACAGAGGTACGAAATGCAATCGATTCAAGCTTTTCGACTCTAACTCGAGCCTTGTATCCAGATCGGTTTCATCATCCTTTGTTGTATCGATATATTGCATTCAAGATCATCCATTCTTTCAACTAGTCCATTACCGATTTAGCACAACTTTGATTTATCTCTCGACACCCATTCAACACATTCAACTGAACATTCTCTTGAGCAGCTTCCCTAATGTACATTTCCACATTATCCATAATTTGAATAAATGTGTTGATGTACTCATGAATTTCCATTCCGGTGTTTTCTTGAATGAAATTCCACCACATGTTGATCAAAGTCTCTGGAATATTCCCCATTGATAAATGGTAATTGGTTGTAGATTACTTGAAGTGATTCAGTCTTCCATTAATACCTTCCTTTTGGTAATTTGAAGCTTCAGTTCTAAGTTCAAAGAACACAGTTCTTGTCAATGTGGATAAGTCCTGACGAAAGAGAGCACCGCATGTTCGATGCCTAGTTGTGGATATAATGTGTGAGATGTCGATGAAGTAGTTGAAAAGACTCAATGTTGCATTCCATTTTCCTTGCATCATTTGTCAATACCAAGTGTGACTCATTAGATTTAGACTCTGATTGTGAAGTGTGTTGATCATAAATCTTTGAATCAATCAAGGTAGAACATTCAGAATAGCAACCGGTTTCACTGTTTACGTGAGGTATCATACAGTTCAAGCACTTTGGAGATTAAAGTGTGATGATAAGACATTGTGTTGATGGATATTAGATAAGAGTAACTTGCATCAATTTACCAAATTTCTATATAGACAAGTCGCTAACAAGACAACTCACCAAGAACCATAACACCAAGTCACTACAAATTAGAAGACAAGTCTTTAAGCACCAAGTCGCTAAGAATTATGACACCCAAGTCTAAGCACCAAGTCGCTAAGACCTAAGTCGCTAGACACAAGTCGCTAAAGCACCAAGTCGCTAGCTACAAGCCAAGTCGCTAAAGAGCAACTCGCTAAGGTCCAAGTCGCTAACACCAAGTCACTAAGAATTATGACAACAAATCGCTAAGCACCAAAGTCTAGACACGCTTAAGTTGCTAAAGAACAACTCGCTAAGATCCAAGTCGCTAGTATCAAGTCGCTAACAATTTACACTACAACTCGCTAACAATTTCTGAAGCAAGTCGCTAACCTCACCAAGTCGCTAGCCGCAGTGGAGAATCCACTAACTTGTACTATTTGTCGGCTTGTCTCAATAGACAAGACGCTAGGCTCAAGTCGCAACAACTAACACCAACTCGCTAAATTTTTTCTAAGCAAGTCGCTACGATGAAAACACAACGAGAACCAAGTCGCTAGCAAGAAAACTTCAAAACACACTTTTTCAATCCAAAACAAGCTCAACCACAGTGATTCAAGCTTTCCAAATCAAAACCCAAGCACTTACAATGATTCTAAACACAAAAGTACACCCAAAATTCAAACTTTAACACTAGAAATGATCCAAATGATGCAAAAACCACTAAACTTTTTCAAACTCAAAAACCACCTAAAACCACTAGAAATTCAAGGATATGTAAGAGAGATGATCAAACCATGGCTCTTGATACCAATTGATAGATATTGGATTTCACAAACACATTAAATCATAACCAAGATAGGCTTATAAAGATGGCTTTAGAGAGAGAGAGAGTGGGATATTCTAGAAAGAGAAACTCATGGAAGGTTAGATTCCAAATGAGCATCCAACCCTCTCCTTGAGAGGGCTATTTATATAAAAACTACTACGCCCGGACCTGCCGTGGATCGTGACAAGAAGACCCTTCCTTCCTCTCCACTGTTGCACTAGACTAAACTATGCTAATAACTGACTAACAACAACATAATAAACGATATGTCTACGAGCTAACTTAAGCTAGATTATACATAGGGTGACCGATGCTTCACAATAGAATTTCCATTTCCTAACACATATTATTATTTTTGATTCTTACAGATTTATATATATTGTTGTGATTGTGTTTCGTGGATAAAAATATGGGTCTAAAAACATTTGTATCTCGTTTTGTCTTAAAAACCGATTATAATTTGTCATTGTGAAAGTCTTCATGGTTACTAAAAGGATTAAAATCGGGTTGTTGTAATATGGACTGAGTTGACCGGTTAAAAGCATGATTTCAAACGTGTTTGGTGCTAATTCGTGTGGCAAGAAAACATTCCCATGGGTGTTACTTGGTTCTCTGGTTCTCGGTCGAATGTGGAAACCCACATGATTCATGGTTTGTCTCGAATTGTGCCTCGGATTTGATGGTTTCGGTGTTTAGTACTCTTGTTGTGGTGACAGTTGGGGTACGAATGACTGACGAGTCGCGTTGACGAGGGGTGGGTCAACTCGTGGGATTAGTGATTATTTTGGGTTCTCGGGTCAGTCGTGGGTTGGGTATCTTAAATATTTTGGTTTGAGTTCGGGTATATACCAGCTTTGGTTTGGTAGCAAAGTAACCAAAGAGGGTGTGTTAGTCTCGCTAACAAGATAAAAGTGTTGGTTTGGTTGACTTGTGAATGAGTCGGGTTTGACTCGCGTCGGGTCAAGTGACCCATGCTGGTATTTGATTTAAAATGGTTAGGCATAAGTCAAGCGGGTGCAAGAACAATATAAATGAGTAATTAGTTGAAAGTAAATATGAGGTTTAGTAAATAATGTGGTAAGTTTGTATCAATTAACAAAAATTGTTATATCTATTAGTTATTAAACATTGGACATTACGAGAACCTAACGGATCTAAAATACGGTTTATGATTCGTTAACATTGATTTTATCATATTTGATATTCATACAAATTGGACACGTTAGGTTTAATAGATCATTAATATTGTATTGGGGTGGATAACGATCAAGTTGTGTATAAAAAGGAATGGTAAATAGTAAAACTAGACACGTGACTTATAATTAATATTACATATTACATGTACATTATAGAATTTAACTACCTTTTTATAAATTGAAATAGCAATTGATAACAAGTTAGATCGATATATAAGTTGAACTATATTAAACGTTTTGGCTTAAACGAGTATGATATGTTAAACTCGGAAATGAGTTTGATATATTTGTTTCAAGATATGCCTAAGTATTCCCTTTTCACATTTTAACTAATAACGAGATATCTAGTTAAATATTGTCGATGAATACGATTTTATTTAATCGTAAACTCTTATTGGTTTAAGATAGTAACTCATGTTTTATAAATACAAGTTAACTTTTATAAACTTGTCGGGAAATGCTGTTTAGATAAGAAGACTTATTAAAGTCGTAATGGTGGGAACGTTGAACAAACAAACGTGTCATTTATAATACACTACTTAGTATACCCTATATGAAGTACTTTCTTATAAACTTCTATAATTACGAATAACGATTAAGAAACAATTATTGATTAAGTGATAAATGGAAACTTATCTTTTATTGTTAACACATACGTTGGGATTATGGGGAGATAAGTTAATCTATTGATATTTAAAAAGATGTCGTCATTTCCTAGTCTCGGACTAGCTTGAGTATTGTCGGTATTTCTTGACTTGGTCAATGTCTTTTCCTTTTAAGAGTTAAGTATGTGTGTTCTAACTTTGTCGACGTCCTCTTCTCTTTCGTGAGTTGTACGCCGAGTCTATGTTTCTTACCACCGCACGTAAAACTAAACTTTGAGATATTAATTATAAACTTTGGGAACGATAATGGACTTTTGAAAAGAATGACATGAATGATCCACGAAAACTACGAAACAATACTTTTATCAACTTCCTTATCATATGAGCTGTATTTTAAGATTTTCATATACACATTAGGTTGCGTAACTTCTATTCTATCATACCCATCGTACGTTCTTTTGGATGTCGTGGAGAATAGCTTTAGATGCCAGTCGTGTCAATAGTGTATAGTGCATTGCTGTGGCTAAGGTGAGTTTCATAGCCCCATTTTTATCTACGTTTTTAACTAAATTGGGGTGAGAATCATGCTACCGTTTTTGGACCTTTAAAACTATTTGGATTTGCTTTGTGCTTGATCGTTAGATAGATGTGTAGTCGTTGCCTTAGACTAGGGTAGCAATCCTAATTTCTATAACCTGCCCTAGCTAAGAGTAGACTTCTACCTCGACCTACTCCGGGTTGGCAATTGTTCTAGACTTTGCCATGATAGCTTCGGACTAGAGTCAGCTGGGTCGTTGTGACTGGATGCGTGATATGGATTGTGATTTCGGATATGATACGGTTTGTAATTGATGTATATCTATCTTAAGTCTCGCACAGCAAATCAACTTCTATAGGTCCACTATGTTTTTGTTGAACTTAAACCTATGAACTCACAACGAAGTCGACCTTTTTAGCATGTGTTCTCAGGTTTAAGGCGATAGCTCACTAATGGAAGACGCTTGGCAAGGGGCATGGTCATAGGCGACTCTGATGAATAAACTAATGACTTTTACTTTAACTAAATGGGATAAAAACCATTCTTTGTACCTTATGTTGTGATACCAAGATGGTAGCACCCAAAGGTTCGTATGCTTCCGCTGGACCCAAATTTCAGGGTGTTACACACATTTCCCCAAACAATGAAACACATTTATACTCAAAGGAAAACGTTTGTTGGTAAGAAAAATGTATCCCACGGCAACAAGAAAGGATAAAATCTCTCAAACCCTTTACATCTATAGCCACACAAATAAAAAAAGAAAATTATCTTTTTTCTTTGTTGTGATAATCAAACACCACAAGATCATTAAAAGAAATTTAAATTCGTTCTTTTCACTCAGATTCGTATCTTAAAAGCAAAAAAACACATAACCCTTTCGCTTATTTCTATTTTTGATAAACGAATCATCAATGACGAACATTATCATCTCGTTTAGGCTTCAAGATCTTGTTACAAGATCTCAGGTAGGTGTAGTTTTTGTTTTGTATTTCTTTATTTTAAGTTTTTCTTAAAGATCAATGATGGGCGTCGCTTCAAACTCATACGATCTTTAAAGATATTTGCATATGTTGAACGAATCGGAGGTCTTTAGATAATTTCTTTTTATTTTCGAGTCTTGATGGGTAGTTGTATGGAGTTGGATGTGTTATTTTGAGACGGGTTTGTTGTTGGCAGTGGTGGCGGCATATTTGGGATAAGAATTAATAGGTTTTAGAGTTTTTTTTTTTTTTGTTAGCTTTGTCGTGAGAGAAGATAAAGATGGAGACGAAATTTCAAAGGGTTATTGTGTGTTGGGTGGGGGTTCTTATACCCGGTGTATGATTGTATATTTGTATGTTACAAGTCAATTAAAGACACTTAATTTCAATGTGTGTAACAAGAATCTATGGAAATGTGTATATGCAAGAAGCTATGGCAATTAAAGACATTTAAGTTTCATGTGTATATATTAACATCGTATACTAAACGTATTGACCAAATACATTTTGAACAAGTGAATTTTTAATATCAAAATGAAACCTTTTTATGGGCCATATGTGTAAAACCAGCAAATTCGAATTCGTAATATTCGTTTCGCACACGATAATATTATAAGCATTATAATTATTATACAAAATTAGAAACAATATGATAAATTATATAAGTTATGACAAATTAATATTTTTGGAATAACCTAAAGTTTAATGTACCTTTTACATTTGAATTTATTTGTACCTACACTTTAATTAATTAAAATACATTTGTATTTACAAAGAATAAAAAAATAGATATATAATTAGAAATTTAGTAAAAATCCGCCACCCCCCCCCCTTATTTTTGGGCAATTAAAATTAAGTTGATGGAACCTTACCATATTTAAAAAGTTGACATATTTCAAATTCTACAAAAATTCTGTTATCTCCTTTATTCATGAGCGGATAAAAAAAATCCTCCAAACCCTAAAATCAAATATGACGACTCCTCTCTTCCTGCTCCATCAAAAACGTAGCTTTTGGGTATTTTTGGTGATTGCTTGGAGTGTATTCAAGGTCGGGAAAAATTGTTTAAGTCTCTTGTAATCGAATTTCCCTTAGTCAGCAAACTATGTATTGTTTTCATATTTATTTCAATTAATTCGGCTTATGTAAAATTACATGGGTAATTTTTCTGTAAACCCTAACCTATAATGATGTTAAAAACGAATTTTTATTAATTTTATAGTGCTCGGATCCGTTTATAAAATTGGTGGAAGTCGGATTAGGGTTTTTAGGTCAATTAGGGTTTTCGGTGTGGTTTTACATTTTTAATTTTGTACTCAGTGGGTAAAAACGTGTAAGACCACTTTTGTGATGTTAATAAGACCTTAATACATGTACATGATGATCGGTTAAATTATTGGTGTTGAATTGGAGTCATTATGAATTGTTTTGTATCATGGGTCAAAACTGTGAATTCATGTTAAGCTGTCCAGAAATTTAGTGTTTTGAAAACTATATAATAAATTGTTAACGACACATATTTGGGTGGTTTTTGATTCTAGAATTGAATTTAACCTCTTTACTACTTGTGTGTCGAGTTTCGGGATCATTGGTGGTCGGAAAGGTTCCCGTTTGATTTTTGCAAGTTAACATGTCAAAACTGATATACGGGTCAGGGAATTCAGCCAATTTATGGGATTTTTCATAAATTATTGGTGAGGTCTGGGAAGCCCTAATTTTTATATGATGTTAACTAAGGTCTTAACTAATTTCTGGAATTTCTGGGGAATTTTTGGAATAGTCTAAATAAGGTTTAAAAATGTAAACTTACAAAGTGTCAAAAGCTGAGAAATTTGGGACAGTTTGTGAAAGTGAAATTTTTATAAAATACTTAGACATGTCTATAAATTCTGGAAAAATTCACATAAATACTAGAGTCATATAGGTAGTTCTGTGTCAAATTGGGGGACCTGAATTGATTCCTAGCTATTTTATTTAAATGGTTATAAAACAAGTCTGATGTGAGTAAATAAATCTGAATATGACTTGAATACATGTTTTAACTTTTTGTATGCATAAGTGTTTGTAAATGACTACTAAAATGATATTTGGTGACCTCTAATGTACATTTGGACCTTTGTATGGTTTATGGTTTATGAAACCCTAATTAATTACGAATACGGGAAAGTTTACGTGTTTTACAAATAATAACATAATTACACATTAAACCCTATATGATTGATTCGTAAAACTTAGTTAAGTATGTTTTGACCTAAAAAGTTTCTATAAATGGCAAAAACCATAAATTATGTAATAACCGTAATTATGACATTAATTGTACGTATAAGTGATATGTTATGATAATTCGTGTAGATCGGGTGAAGTCGGAGTGATCCTACTCTTTTGGTCATTTCTCTTTGTTGCTTTTGTAAGGTACAAATATTCTGACCTTTCTCTTAAAGTTTCTCATGATCTCTTACACATCTTTTGATCTTTAGCTATTTTGATTATGAACCTTGAACCATCTGATGTGAACCTTTGAATTGAGCCTTTGTTATGAACCTTTGCTATGAACTTTTGAACCGTTTGATTGTGAACCTCTGATTGTGAACCTTTGATTATGAACCTTTGATATTCTGATGACTTGGACATTTTGCCAAAATTTTGACTTTGCCTTTGACCCTTCAGTTTGATACCCGAGCCATTTTCCCTAGCCATGAAGGTAACATGGCCATGTCATTGATGCACCAATGGCATGACTCCAGGGTGGTCGAATGATGAACCATCTCGTCCCTTTTCTGTTATATGTTTATGAGCTCAAGATATATGTTTGGTCACTATGATTTCTGCAGGGGCGTATGGATGCATCCTAGATTTGTTCTCAGTATCTCACCGATATGACACATGACCGATGACTATGACTGACTTGTGTAATACACGTTTTCATTCTGAGCTAGCTACCCATGGTTACTTATGATATGATATGATTTGATTTGTTTCTGGGCTCGTGGTAGATTTCTGACAACCTTACACTTTTGATACACCTATATTGTACCTTCTGTTATTCCAAAATGCACCATATTCTATATTTCTCATCTTTAGTTTTCCGTTGATTACTCATTCATTCAGTATCCTTATGTGATTCATCCGACTACCATACTATACTCCAGTTCATTTGATTTGTCATACTCTCATTCCATTTTGGTTGACTGCCAAGCTTATACTTCAGATTACCACTTTATCCATTTACCCTGCTATTATATGATTAATATGTGACTAATCGTTTACCATGCTATTATGTGACTAATTGATTCACCCGTTTGCCATGCTAGTAGGTAAGTATTTGACTCATCCATTTACCCTGCTATTATATGATTAATATGTGACTAATATATTACCATGCTATTATGTGACTAATTGATTCACCCGTTTGCCATGCTAGTAGGTAATTATTTGACTCATCCGTTTACCCTGCTATTATATGATCAATACGTGACTATCTGTTTGCCATGCTATTACGTGACTAATTGATTCACCCGTTTGCCATGCTAGTATGTAATTATTTGACTCATCCGTTTAACATGTTATACCTTGTTTAGTTATTTTTGTGGGCTATGATTATCATTTAGTATTCCTATTTGCTATTGGTTTGGCTTAGTAATTGATGTTTACCTGACTTGTTGATCTGCCATGTTTACACTTCTGTTCATGCTACTGGTTGATGAAGGAATATTGTTCAAATTATGTTATCTGTCTAGTTGACTTGTTTAGCTTGCCATGCTATGTTCTTGTTTAGTTAATTCATATTATAATGTTTGTTTGGTATTCCTACCAGATGTATGTGACTACCATGCTTATACTGCTGTTAGTATTTCCGATGGTTATGATACTTGTTCTGTTTATTAACTATGGGTTATCTGACTTGTGTGATTGCTATGCTTACATTCAATTTAGTTGCTTCCACGCTATAGAATTTTTGGCTTATATGTATTCAATTATCTCGATTTACTTGTTATATTTATTATTTAGTTGATACGCTGACCGCTATGCTTGTACACCGTTTGGTTACTTGTTTTGCTTATGATGTCGTTTATCAATTCCTATTCGTTTATGTCCAGTACTTATATGTTTGGTTATGTTATGTGTAGTTATGTATGTTCGCCGATGCTTGCTTTGTTTTGGTCTCCTTTGATTTATGTTTTGGTTATCTCTGTTAATATTGTGTTCTCGGGTTCCTCATTGACTCATTTTGTTCATTTGCTATAACCTTGATATCGTTTTCTTTGATTCCCTTCATATCTTTATTTGTTTAGTTTTATTTTGTCATATATGTTCATGGCTTTTTAACTCAAGCACTTTCTTTTCCTGCGCGCAGTACCTAGTAGGATGTCAATGAGTAGGAGCATTTGAGTGAACCGACCCTAGTTTCCCATCTTATTGGACTCTTTTTATGATCATTGTTTTGATATTATATATTTGACATATTGGATTATGTATTTTTCCTTGTAAATCATTCGTTTATATGACTTGGTATTTTATTTTATAAGACTTCTGCTTGCAAAATTTTATTAGTATGTTCGAGCATTTAATCCATAATTTGACATTGACCATTGGGGTGTTACAATATGAATGTTGGAGCTGTTAAAAGTTACAGAATTAAAGAGTTTTAATTTCAATTAATAACTTTTATTTATGTGTGCAAAGTATTGATTTTAATGCAAAGGTAACACACAAATCTTTCTTTAACAAGAAAGTTAAAAAGTCTTTTTAAGCCTTGTCATTTAGAAAAATGTCCTAAATGCATTATAAGGTAGTGTGTGTGTATATATATATATATATAAAAGAGGATGATAAATTATTAAGAATCACTGAAAAAAAATTCAAAAAAAAATTATTTTCATGATTAAAGGTATTGTGATATTAAGGTCTGATTTTGATTTTTTTAGAAAAATCAAGATCTGATCTTAATATCACATAAACTTTTTTTTCAAATACAAATTGTTAATATCACACTAACTTTTTTTTTATATCATACTATTTTTTTTTTTTTACTAATATTATTAATATCACCGTTCTTTTTTTAATAAAAAAATGTTAATATCATGGTTCTTTTTTACTATTACAATGAAATCAACACTAAAATTTGAATATCACAATAACTTCTTTTATATCACAGAAACTTTTTTTCTTTTTTAATATCATGTTTCCTTTTATATGTAAAAAAGCTTAATATCACAGTTGATTTATAATATCACCATTTTATAATATCACAGTTTCATAATATCAACTAGAACTCATAATATTGTTAATATCACGGTAAGACTCATAATCGAAAAAACAAAAAGTGCTCAGAAAAATATGAAAAAATAAAAAAAATGAAAGAAGATAACAATAGTAAGAATCGCTCAAAAGGAAAAAAAATTAAAAAATTGTTTAAATGGTCAATTGGTACCATGAATTTAGCGCAGATCTTGACGTTTTTACAAAAAGATCGATCCTAATGGAAGTCCGTGATCCGTCTCATACATCCAGACTAACATTAAAAATCCGACATGATCCTCACTCTATATATATATGGGAATATATTAATACAATTAATTGTAGCTAATGGCTACAATTTTGTATTAAAATGTGGGTCCCCGATATTTTTATGGCCCGATTCTTTTTGTGGGCCCTGAATCATTGCTCTTAAAAGTAAGGATTTGAAATTATTTCAATGTAAACAACTTTTGAATTGACATAAAACCTCCAACTTAGACCCGATCCCATGCCGACCTAAAACTTTATTTAACAAGTTTTCATCAAAAGTTCGAAATTCAAAGAACTTTCTTTACATACATCAAGTGCTATTTAAAATTTTAAAGACTTTATATTTTCTATATGTACCGCTTCAAATTCAAAAGCATAACCTTAGACAACTAAACCTACACCGTGGCTATGGGTAAATGTTATATCCGCTAAATATCCTTGTCGCAATATATTTTCCAAATTTGAGGATTTCTCTTTAAAATCCAACAATAATACTTTCCAAAATTCCTTGTTAAAATGAGACAAAATGCTGAAACACTAAAAGTTTCAATTTCCTTCAGACACCCCATAATTTGGAACCGGTTTTAACATATTTTAAAAATGTGTCATTTTTTTTTTACATCTTATCGATTTTGAAATCTAGTCTTAGTCAAACTTGTATAAACATTTAGTCGAAAGAGAAAATTGAAAACAAATGTTTCTTCATCCTTTAAAGAAGAAAACACACAAACCCATATCGAACCTTAAGAATCAACCTATATATTTTAGAACCATTAAACACCAGAAATTGGTACGTTTTGAGAAAATCATGAGAAGTTAGAAGTGCCCACACTAACAAAGCAGTGAAACCTTATAACATCAAGAATTAGAACTTTCCCTCAATGAACCTACCCCAGAAAAATCATGACTCCTCATATAGAGGATGTGCTCTGCACAACACCTAGGCAACCATACCCAAAGAGGAAACCCAAGAACAACCTAGGGAAAATTCAAAACTAATTCTAACATCACCTCACCCCGACACCCCATCGGGTAACGAACTGAGATCCGGACGGACCTCCTGTAAGGTGGGTAGACTATAACAACCCGTAAATTTCCGGGTTATTATAATAATATTTATTACGTTAGAAAATTCAAATCAATTATTTTTCTGACAATTACCGATATTCAAGTCTAAAAAACGAAAGTCATTCGCTTCCTAAATAATTTAATAATCAAGACACACGATACTTATCCACTGAGTATCTATGGGAAATTTATTATTGTCCCAGTTAAAATTTAACTATACATAAGCCTAATCCATTTTCTATTCCGATACCTGTACCAGACATAACAAAAAAAATAAATCGAGATAAGAGAAAAAATACTCTTTTGTCAATCACTAATAATTTCTGAAGAAAACGAGAAGTTATCTCGTGAATCTAGAAACTCACGACATTAATACGGATACCGACACCAAGTTAATAACGGCAAACATTTATAATCAAAACCCAACGTAATAAACATATCATATTATTACGTTCAAGAAATCGTCTCCGAAAACATAATTTCTATATTTTTCTAACGGAAGAGTAAGTTTACTCGAGGATTCGACAAAACACGGGGTACAGATTATACATAATTAATAATAAAACAAAACCTACTTTTACCCTATAATCTACTTCCACACTCCTCTATTTCTTCTGTTTTTCTTTGTCTTACTCGTTCTTTCCTGCATAAACACCAAAGGGGAAATTTTCCTCCAACTTCAGGTAACCAACTTCAATCTATCACCATCAGTCCCCATCTTCTACCTTGCCTACACTCATGCCTTGCTCTCTCCCACGCAGATAATCACAAACACGTATATGCTCCATCTTTTGTAAGCAAAACCTTGAAGCCACCCTATCACCTATAAGCCTACACCCTAACCTTGACTCAAGAATTCTAGTTTGACCTCAAGCATGCCCTTGAATCATCACTATCACCGACAAAGACAACACAAAAGCATGCCCCCATTGCAGATGCCAAGACCATTCTCACTCACTTTCTTTTGTTTTCTTGGGACTTAGGAGACGCATCAATATAATAAACAAGAGCCATGCCTAGGCAAAGCATGCTCCTCTTTTTCTATTTTGCTTCTTTCCCCATGCAAGACTAAGAATTGTTTAATGGTTAGGCCATGCTTTGGTTGACCTATATAAACAAGCTAAGACAAGCCTCACTCATCTAAAACTCAAGCAACTTTTCTCTTGTTCCCTCTTATAACCGAATCATATCACATTTCTCTCTTTCTTGAATTACATACTTGATCAATGAAAAACTAATACACATACCATGCTTTCTTGTTCTCTACAATTCGAAGAACATCACCATAAATCACACTCAGAACTTAAACAAACTCTTATCTCATTTTAACCCTACTGTCAAGGCACATAAAGAAAGAAGAAAAGGTTTTGCAAAGGGTTGAGCAAGCTTAGAGTATACGGCTTATATTTCTAATTTGACAAGGAGAAAACGGGTTGTGTTTATATAAGTAACGGGGTGTTAATCTTGGAAGCTAGAAACGGGTTACTAGATCATTGTTCCTATCGTTACACTCGACTTGCACACGTCTTCTCCTACTACATGAGCCTCGACCCACATTTCTCTTCTACTACGTTGTTTCTTTTCAAGCATGTAAAATTAACTCGGCATGCATTTAACACTTATATATCAGATTAATAAATATGTCGCTTTTGTAAGGCTATTTGAGACTCTTTTGACCTGTGTGGTAAAACCTATATGACAACACTAGATATAAAATAAAACAAGTTTGACATCACGCATGCAAACATAAACTCAAGTTTCACCAGTAGAAATTTTATTTACAAATGAAATAGTTAAGCGATCCTTAAATATGTTTAAGATGCAAAAGAACACGTGAAATACTACTTGGATCGGATGGTGGAGCATTGGTTTTCTACTAGAGGTCTCTAGTTCAACCCCAACATAGCAGCTACCTTTATTTTATTTTATTTTTCTTCTTTCAACTTGGCAATTTCACCCTTCAACTTTGAATCAAACAATAGTTTTCTTAAGACTTATAAAAGTTAGTAACTTATATAAGATTTTACATTTTAAAACCCTCAACTTGAAAAGACTTAAACATTTTCTTAAAAACTTTTATAAGTTTTAAAACATATAAGAATCTTTACAACTTCAACCCCTCAAGGTTGAACAACTTTGACATTTTATCCAAACTTTTATAAGTTCGATAAACTCATATATTTTACCACTTTTCGTCTAGATAAATATGTTTAACGACCACATCGGCGTAAGCTTTAAATACTATATTTGTCCGAATATATTATTTAACCACGACTTCAATAAATTTATATTTTCTCATCTCGTAACTCAACGTATCTAATAAATACAATTCGACTTGTATTTAGTCCCCACTTCGATAACACTTGAGCCAACTCTTATATGAAAGTTTCGTATGCATTTTCTTACATTTATTCCATGAGCCAATACTTACAAATATTTTAACAACTACATTTTTGTACCTCATTGATAATCAAATTAACTTATGAAACTCCACATAAGCTATAATAACTCAAATATTTAGAAACATTTTGTTTTTAAGCTTTAAACATTACCACACAAGCTAAAGCGATACGAAGTGTCTCAATGAAATCATTTTTCAAACACTACCATTTATGGTCGTAAACGGAATATATTATCTAAGACTTGCCATATTATATCTAGGTTTCGTGTTGAAGTCGTTGTCATATCGTATTTGTTGTTGCATTTTCTACGTGATCACCGAGGTGAGTTCATAGCCCCACTTTTAATCTTTTAACTGTTTTATAAACTCTTTGGGGGAGATACATGCTATAAACTAGAACAAAAGTCTTTTCTTAAAAGGTATGCTTGGATCGATTATTATTATAGCCTAAAGTCGCCATAAGTCCCTTGATCATGGACCATTAATCACTGGCGAGTGAACGCAAATATCGTGGATAGTACTATGGGAATTGACGACCCCGCCTCCTGTTATCGAAATAACTGGGGCGCACTATATTTGGTAACTATGGAATCGACAACTCCATCTGAGGGCAATATTACGCACGCATAATTAAGTGTATGCATTTAGTTTGGTGTCATGAGCTTAGTGCATAATAATAATCTCTGTTTTCTATGGTGATTGTCTTCGTGGCAATTGTCATCTCTTACTTGTGTTCAACTATTTACTAAACCTATGAATATCACTCAACCATTGTGTTGATCTTTTAAAGCATGTTTATCTCGTGTATTAGAAAGGCGATAGCTAACTTCTGGAGCGCTGGGCATTGGCATGGCACTATAGATGACTCGATTTACTAAGTGGGGACCACATTTTATTAATGGGCCATTTTTCCGCAACAAATCAACTTTTATAAACTCTATTTTACTTCAATAAATGAAATCTTTTAAGAAAAAATCTTTATTTTTCACTTTGTGTTATGATCCAATTGAGTAGCATCCTAAAAACCTTTTCTTCACGCGAAACCATTTTTTGGGGTGTTAACTGATTACATCGGTTTTATAGAGAACTAGGTATTTTAAAAAACCTGGACTATAACCACTTTTACAAAAACTTAACCCTATGACTAATACATGCCTGTCACTGCCTGAATGCCTCATTATGACTGTTGAAGTCATCTTTGATAAGATATGTGTTTATTACTGCTAACTTAGTCTCACTATTAGCTAGGATTGCCTTACTTATACGTATGTTTACTATCACAAATACACGCCTTCTCCCCACATAAATTAAATAATTGTTCAACCTTTCATAATAAACTTTAAAGGCATTAGGACATGTTACTAGTATAACTAAGCTAAGCATTGCAAGATTCATTGAATCCGGGTGAATATAGCTGATCACCTATATTCAACCGTGGACAGTGGACATAGCCTGATCACCTAGCATCCACTCATGTGAATGCCACACTAGTGAATAATAGTGGTATGCCTATCCACCTCCCCGACCGGCTTAAAAGGAAAAATTTTCATGTGTGTTCGTCATAAGAGTTATAAAAGTTTACTTCTACACATCATATACATCGACGCCACAATATTTCCTCACTACGATACCTTTCTTCTAAAAGGAACTTTCTCATTACTACACTCTCTAAACTCGACCATTTTCACACTACCACTACGTCAAGCTTCACATCTTACTAGCAACGTGCATGGAGATTTGCATGGAGATGATGCACACTTCACCACTTAAGGACACACCACAAGGATCCATGTTGAATAGACCACTTTACACCACCACTTCTCACGCCTCCTACGTTATATATGAGATTGCCATAGTATAATACATAACCAATAAGATGTTGCATGATGCGAGTTAATAATTATAATTTATATTTATCATTTAGATTTGCTTAGTAGATTATGAACAACTAACTAAAATTCTAAATTACCGCATCGGCATTACTAGGTTTAGATTATATTTTCGCCAATGCACACACGGCCCCATCGAATTTATCGTCTTCGTTACGGAATCATTAAACCTCTATCTTGGGTCGTTGCAACCCATGTCTCCATCATCCCATCCTATTATTATTCTCTCAAACTTTGAGATCGAAGTTGTCTCGCCATCTATTGGGTAACAATGTCATCTCTACCCCAAAACTCGCACCTAATCGATGAACCGGATTACATCCCAGCCGTCTAGGAACAACACACCTCAACTTCTAAAAAGGAAATCCCTCGCTAAACATAAATAATAAACGAACGACTAAAGAGATATAAAACATACCAAGAGTCAACTTGCAACTCAAGTCACTTTTTCTGGGAACGGATTCCTAACTTTTCACTCGTTCCTTTGAAATACCAACCTGCTGTCTTACCTTCCTCTTATGAAATAATAACCGTCGTTATCTAATCGTGAACTACTTTCAACTATTTTACCAATCACTTCACGGTCATTTTTCCAAAAGCCTTACTCATCAGTACCATTGAACCAAAATTTACAACCTTACTCATACTTCATAAACAATGACCTTATTAATGCTTTGCAAACTATTCTCTATAGAATGATAAACCGATTCATTACCCTACTATTGTTTTATAAAACAACAAACAATTTGCATAACAATTTATAAACTATATTACAAATTTTTCCTGCAAATTATATTACGGTCTTATAAACTATTTTACCCTTTAGTAGAGTGGTTAGCCACCGGTTGGTTTAAAACATAAAGCTTGGTACTCTTACCTCACAAACTATTTTGCCTTTACCGTACTAAGTATTTTACTACCACCCTACTTCTTGAACTACGAAATCTTCTACTATTTGACAAACAATAAATTGTTTCCTTATAAGCTATTTTACAAATCATTTCACGAGTTATTTTATAATTTCAATCGTTGTCTTACCAAAATATCACAAAGTTAACTTCGATTTCACTACTATCCTATAAATAATAAATCGTTTATCTTTTTATAAGCTGTTTAAAATCACCTTGCCAAGTGGTTGCTTTAATACCGAACCACAAATCACGATTTATTAAATTGTAAATGATAAAAATCTTTTCTTCTTACTCAATAAAGTGGTTTTACAAACCTTCCATAGACTTAATGCAATTTTCTTATAAACTATTTACCCCTTGAAAAGCTTTAAAAGATAACCAACCTTTTCTTTTGAAAATAAACCAAATTTTTGAGTAAAAATAAGCTTTGTTTTGAAAACAACCAATAATAAACATTTTAATGGGAATTGCTAAGGAACAAAACTAATTCATCTTCTACAAAAGCTAAGGTATTTGAAATTATTTGAATTGGGAAACAACTTTGAATTGACATAAAACCTCCAACTTAGAACCGATCCCATGTTGACGCCTAAAACTTTATTTAACAAGTTTTCATCGAAAGTGAAATTCAAAGAACTTTCTTTACATACATCAAGTATTTTAAAATTTTAAAGACTTTATATTTTCTTATATGTACCTTCAAATTCAAAAGCATAACCTTAGACAACTAAACCCTACCCGTATATGGGTAAATGTTATATCCTGCTAAATATCCTTGCTGCAATATATTTTCCAAATTTGAGGATTTCTCTTTAAAATCCAACAATAATACTTTCCAAAATTCCTTGTTAAAATGAGACAAAATGCTGAAACACTAAAAGTTTCGCAAAATTTCCCTGTACACCCCATAATTTGGAACCGGTTTTAACATATTTTAAAAATGTGTCATTTTTTTTTTACATCTTATCGATTTTGAAATCTAGTCTTAGTCAAACTTGTATAAACATTTAGTCGAAAGAGAAAATTGAAAACAAATATTTCTTCATCCTTTTAAAGAAACACACAAACCCATATCGAACCTTAAGAATCAACCTATATATTTTAGAACCATTAAACACTAAATGGGTACGCTTTGAAAATCATGAGAAGTTAGAAGTGCCCACACTAACAAAGCAAAGAAACCTTATAACATCAAGAATTAGAACTTTCCCTCAATGAACCTACCCAGAAAAAAATCATGACTCCTCATATAGAGGACGCTCTGCACAACACCTAGGCAACCATACCCAAAGAGGAAACCCAAGAACAACCTAGGGAAAATTCAAAACTAATTCCTAATACCATCACTCATTCCCACACCCTATCTAACGTAAACTGAGATCCGGACTGACCTCCTGTAGGTGGGTAGACTATAACAACCCTGAAATTTCCATTATAATAATATTTATTACGCTAGAAAATTCAAATCAATTATTTTTCCACAATTACCGATATTCAAGTCTAAAAACGAAAGTCATTCGCTTTCCTTAAATACCGACAACACACACACGATACTTATCCACCGAGTATCTATGGAAATTTATTATTGTCCCAGTTAAAATTTAACTATACATAAGCCTAATCCATTTTCTATTCCGTAATCGCAAAGGTAATTGCATACAAGACTAAAAATAAATCGAGATAAGAGAAAAATACACTTTTGTCAATCACTAATAATTTCTTTAAAGAAAACGAGAAGTTATCTCGTGAATCTAGAAACTCACGACACCCATCGGATACCGACACCAAGTTAATAACGGCAAACATTTATAATCAAAACCCAACGTAATAAACATATCATATTATTACGTTCAAGAAATCGTCTCCGAAAACATAATTTCTATATTTTTCGGGTACCGGGAAGGTAAGTTTACTCGAGGATTCACAAAACACGGGTACAGATTATACATAATTAATAATAAAACAAATCCTACTTTTACCCTATACCCCTCTATCGCCGCCCACACTCTCTATTTCTCTGTTCTTCTTTGTCTTACTCGTTCTTTCCCAGACAAACACCAAAGGGGAAATTTTCCTCCAACTTTGCAGTCAACCTTCAATCTATCACCATCAATATCCCCATCTTCTACCTTGCCTACACTACTGCTCTTGTCTCTCTCCCACGCGTATAATCACAAACACAGTATATGCTCCATCTTTTGTAAGCGAAACCTTGAAGCCACCCTATCACCTATAAGCCTACACCCTAACCTTGACTCAAGAATTCTAGTTTGACCTCAAGCATGCCCTTGAATCATCACTATCACCTGACAAAGACAACACAAAAGCATGCCCCCATTCGCAGCATGCCAAGACCATTCTCACTCACTTTCTTTTGTTTTCTTGGGACTTAGGAGACGCATCAATATAATAAACAAGAGCCATGCCTAGGCAAAGCATGCTCCTCTTTTTCTATTTTGCTTCTTTCCCCATGCAAGACTAAGAATTGTTTAATGGTTAGGCCATGCTTTGGTTGACCTATATAAACAAGCTAAGACAAGCCTCACTCATCTAAAACTCAAGCAACTTTTCTCTTGTTCCCTCTTATAACCGAATCATATCACCTTTCTCCTTTACTTGAATTCCATACTTGATCAATGAAAAACTAATACACATACCATGCTTTCTTGTTCTCTACAATTCGAAGAACATCACCATAAATCACACTCAGAACTTAAACAAACTCTTATCTCATTTTAACCCTACTGTCGAGGCACATAAAGAAAGAAGAAAAGGTTTTGCAAAGGGTTGAGCAAGCTTAGAGTATACGGCTTATATTTCGGACGACAAGGAGAAAACGGGTTGTGTTTATATAAGTAACGGGGTGTTAATCTTGGAAGCTAGAAACGGGTTACTAGATCATTGTTCCTATCGTTACACTCGACTTGTACACGTCTTCTCTACTCACTGTGAGCCTCGACCCACATTTCTCTTCTACTACGTTGTTTCTTTTCAAGCATGTAAAATTAACTCGGCATGCATTTAACACTTATATACGATTTCGTAATAAATATGTCGTTTTTGTAAGGCTATTTGAGACTCGTTTGACCTTGTGTGGTAAAAACCTATATGACAACACTAGATATAAAATAAAACAAGTTTGACATCACGCATGCAAACATAAACTCAAGTTTCACTGAGTAGAAATTTTATTTACAAATGAAACAGTTAAGCGATCCTTAAATATGTTTAAGATGCAAAAGAACACATGAAATACTACTTGGATCAGATGGTGGAGCATTTGGTTTGTCTACTAGAGGTCTCTAGTTCGAACCCCCACCATAGCAGTTACCTTTATTTTATTTATTTTTTCTCTTCTTTGGCGACTTGGCAATTTCAGCCCTTCAACTTTGAATCAAACAATAGTTTTCTTAAGACTTATAAAAGTTAGTAACTTATATAAGATTTTACATTTTAAAACCCTCAACTTGAAAAGACTTAAACATTTTCTTAAAAACTTTTATAAGTTTTAAAACATATAAGAATCTTTACAACTTCAACCCCTCAAGGTTGAACACTTTGACATTTTTATCCAAAACTTTTATAAGTTCGATAAACTCATATATTTTACCACTTTTCGTCTAGTTAAATGTGTTTAACGACCTTATCGGCGTAAACTTTAAATACTATATTTGTCCAAATATATTATTCAATAAATTTATATTTTCTCATCTCGAAACTCAACGAATCTAATAAATACAATTTGAATTATATCTATTCCCCACTTCGATAACACTTGAGCCAACTCTTATATGAAAGTTTCGTATGCATTTTCTTACATTTATTCCATGAGCCAATACTTACAAATATTTTAACAACTACATTTTTGTACCTCATTGATAATCAAATTAACTTATGAAACTCCACATAAGCTATAATAACTCAAATATTTAGAAACATTTTGTTTTTAAGCTTTAAACATTACCACACAAGCTAAAGCGATACGAGTGTCTCACAGCAAATCATTTTTCAAACACTACCATTTATGGTCGTAAACGGAATATATTATCTAAGACTTGCCATATTATATCTAGGTTATGTGTTGAAGCCGTTGTCATATCGTACTTGCTATTGTTGTGCATTTTCTACCGTATCACTGAGGTGAGTTCATAGCCCCACTTTTAATCTTTTAACTGTTTTATAAACTCTTTGGGGGAGATACATGCTATAAACTAGAACACAAGTCTTTTCTTAAAAGGTATGCTTGCCTGATCATTATTATTATAGCCTAAGTTGCCTGCCATAAGTCCCTTTGATCATGGACCATTAATCACTTGCGAGTGAACGCAAATATCGTGGATAGTACTATGGGAATTGACGACCCCGTCTCGGTTATCGGAAATAATTGGGGCGCACTATATTTGGTAACTATGGAATCGGCAACTCCATCTGAGGGTAATATTACGTACACCCGCAATTAAGGTATATGCAGTTAGTTTGGTGTCATGAGCTTAGTGCATAATAATAATCTCTGTTTTCTATGGTGATTGTCTTCGTGGCAATTGTCATCTCTTACTTGTGTTCAACTATTTACTAAACCTATGAATATCACTCAACCATTGTGTTGATCTTTTAAGCATGTTTATCTCAGGTATTAGAAAGGCGATAGCTAACTCTGGAGGCGCTTGGGCATTGGCATGCACGGAAGCCATAGATGACTCTGATTTACGAAGTGGGGACCACATTTTATTAATGGGCCATTTTTCCGCAACAAATCAACTTTTATAAACTCTATTTTACTTCAATAAACAAAATCTTTTAAGAAAAATCTTTATTTTTCACTTTGTGTTATGATCCAATTGAGTAGCATCCCAAAAACCTTTTCTTCCGCTGCAAACCATTTTTGGGGGTGTTACATGATCTCAAGAGAAAAGTGAGATAAGTGATCTCAACCGTTAGATCACCCCCTCTTCCCCTCCCTTTTTTCACACCAAACTACAAGGACCTAATTGTATTTTCTTTCATTCTTAAAGGGAAGCTTTTGTAAATTTGAACATATCATATATAATTCATATTTCTTTTCATTTTTTCTTTTTCTTCTTTCTCTAGATCCAGAACCTGGACATTGTCTTAGTTCCAGATTCACGAAGTTCAAGAAATCACGACCATGAAGATTCACGAAATCATCTCATCACAAAGTCATATCGTGTTATCAGATCCAATAAGGTATGTAACATATTTCGTGTTATCAGATTCAATCGTGTTATCATATTCAATATCATTTCGTCATAATTTATTAAATCGAAGATCAAATTAAGGTATGTAACTGAATTTGATTATAGATTTGTTATTTTTGCTACTTAAAATCAATTATAAAGCTTATATATTGATTGTTGTTTTTTAATCAGAATGATGTGTTGTTCATATTGAGTTAGTTTTTTGTTTTTATGTAATTTGATTCGTTAAACACTATCTTCGTTTATAGATGTAACGATTTTCAGAGTTTATTGACATCATTCATTGTATATAATAGTTATTTTGAAACGAAATTGAGAAATAAATATATGGAAAAGATGTTTACAAAAGAATGCGCACCAAGTGTTTGATAAAATGTCTGAATGGGATTTTATAACTGCGATGCGCTAATTTTACACTCTGATGCCCTAATTCTTGTGAATATATTCTAGTTACATTGTGATGCCTTATATAATTTAGGCAAGAGGATTTTAGATTTGGATGAAAACACTCGCTAAGACAATTGTATGGACATCAGGTTTGTTGCTACTGTATGTATCACCACGTCAACATACCATGTGCTACGACGTTAGGTTACAGGTTTCAAGTGGAAAGTTGAAAGTTGTTTGTCTAAGTAGCATAAGTCAAATAATGACACATGATATGGAATAGCGTTCTTTGACAAATTTGACTTTTTTTTAGCAACTTATTTAAATCAAATCTTGACTTAGTTGAAATAGGTTTCCTATTCACACTTGTTCCTGTGCAGGTGCTTGTTAATTAACTAAAAGGTGTTTCCCCAGCTATATGTAATTCAATATCAGATTGGAGTGAGAAAGTGAATAGTATCTCCACTAATATTCCTCAAGTGACAAATTACCATGGAGGATCTACCTCACTTGTATGACAAAGCACTAGAAGGACTATGGTGGTTACGTTGTACCTTATTTGCTTTTTTATGATGATTAGCAAATACTTTAAATGCCCATTCGAGTACTAAACTGCACATTTGATGTATGAGTATCAGAAGTCAAATCAAGACACATCAGGTAGAGCTTCGTTTGATTTATGTCTGAAATTCATTCGCTTGACCAAACAGGTGCACTAAAGTGACTCAAACAGATGCACTTAAGTTCATCAAACCTATGCATTAAGTTGTGTCATATATTATCATGTTTCCCTTTCGTGTGTAATTGTCGTATTTATAGATGTTTATTACAAATTGCATATAGTTTACTGATCTTCTACTTGTATGTTTAACACTGTCTGGAGTGGATGTTAAAGTGCATAACCAAATACCAAATGACATGGAACGTTAATACATAAACGTTATCCCACTTTTGAAACTAGCGCAAAGGCATTGGTTTTGAATAAGTGTAACATGATAAGTAGATACTACCATTTACATCTTGTGTTGTAAACTCCCTATAGTAAAGAAGATATAAAATCTGTATATTGTATATATTAGTATTGTGTTCAGAAATATGAATTGACTTTAGATTCAAGATTTCATTATAATAAATCCCATAATCTATATTTGTGGTTTTAATATAAATATGTTTCTTTATCACATTCATTGCTTTGGAATGTTGTTATCAGTTGATGATGTAACAGGTGGTATCTCCGTAGAGTCTTTCTTTGAAGGCTCGTCAACTTGAATCTTTGCTTGGTCGTTAATCGTGTTTGTCTTATCATTGTTTGGAGCTGGCTCTTCGTCAATTTCATGAACCTAATAGTATTGCACTTGTTTTGCTTTTATGATACAAACGGATGCACTAATTACATCAAACGAATGAACTAAAGTTCCTCAAATAGATGCACTAAAGTGCCTCAAACAGATGCACTAAAGTAATATATGAGGATGAACACATCCATTAATGTAAATAGTAAAAAAAATGCACTGAATATAATGGAGATGAATGGATAAAGTTGTATATTAAAAAGAATATATTTATTGTGCGATTGGGAGTAAAAAATATCAAACAACAAACATAGTTGAACAAAAAATATCAATAAACATACAAATAAGTAGTCATGTTATGAACGAATTAATCTTATTATAAACTTAACTTGCCAATCAGAATACAAGAGATGCATTTTGTATTGATGAGTGATGCTACAATAAGAATACAATGTCTCCTAAGATATAATAAGCTAAACAAAAACTGAAAAATAATATTTTTACAAGCTAAGGAATGAGTATCTTCAAATTCTTGCAAATTCTAAAACATCCAGAGAAGCCTCTCCAATCATTTACCTTTCGACGCCTATAAAGTTATCACCTTGTAACAAACCATCAACGTTCAACCAAGAACAAATGTCATATTCTCAACCGACAAAATCATCTTCGTTATTAAATTCATCCATTCCATGAAGTTGCATATGGGGAAAGGTCAAATGTTTATTTCTAAATAGAACCTGAATTAGTTGAACAATCATTATGTAATATTTCATACAGATGCCTTATTTTTTGATACATATGCCCTAAAATGTACACAAATTAGTATATTGCCAAACACTGCTTAATAATCATCATGAAATATTTCATACAGATGCCTTATTTTTCTAATACAAATGCACTAAAAAATGTATAGAAATTATTATATTGCCAAGCACCCCAATGTTTACTACATCGCTGGATAATATTTATGCAATATTAAAAAATTGTAACGTATAATGTTGATGCACTACATCTTGATAAACACGATGCAATAAGATGTTACCATTTGGCAGTCTTGACGTGAGTCCACCAATGCCCATTGTTAAAGACTATAACGTCAGCATTATAGTCTTAGTATTCAAATCCCTTCTAATAATGTAATTCAAAAGAAAAGAACATGTCAAGATACCTCACAAACAGTTGTAACTTGAAGTTGCGCATAAGGCAAGTTGATTGAAATCCCTTCAAATTTAAATCTCATCGATGGAATCTTTGTGTCCTTAACAGAGTGTATACCCGACACCTCTACACTATTTTCAATCATGTTGTGTAGACCTATGAAAAAATCCTCCTGCATAACATAAAATAATAATTATTATCAGAATGTTGCATTTCCATGTTTTCTTTCCTAAGTGTATGCCAATAAATGAATTAAACAAATGAGATGACGAGGCACTGTCAAAATGGCAAACCACGGGTGTCGTATTCTGCATTATATACCTACACAGGTTTTGAAGAAACTTTAGAGCCAAATAAAATCTTGTTGCAACCAAAAATGAAAAAATAAGTAACATAAAGAGAAACTCACGCCAAGACCATAAGATCCAATAGATTCACAAAACTATTTCATAACATATTGAGATGCATCAAGAGAAATACACGGATGGCCTACTATGACAACCAATGCACTAAACATACAAACGGATACACTATAAAAATACACGGATTCCCTAATATCTTTGAAGATGCACTAATCATACTCACTGATGCCCTAATATGTTCATCGATGCAGTAAACACACAAGTATATGTTGAAGTATTTCTAGCGATGCACTAAACATACAAATGGATGCCCTACTATGACCAACGATGCACTAAACATACACACTAATACCTTAATATGTCTGATGATGCACTAATCTTACTCACTAATGCAATCATATTCATTGATGCTCTAAGATGTTCAATGATGCAGTAATCATACTTATTGATACCCTAATATGTCCATTGATGCACTAAATATACAAATAGATGCCCAAGTATTTTCAAGAATGCACTAAACATACAAATATATGCTGAAGTATTTCTAGCAACCACAAACACATATGCACTAATACAATCTGATGCCCTAACTTGTAATTCTGATGCTGCAAATATACACACAAATGACCTTAGATGTCATATATTTCAATATTAAGCTCGTATACTGAAAATTAGTGCATCACAGTTTTAAAATCTTATTCAGACATTTTATTAAACACCTGGTGTGCAACTTTAATAAACACATTTTATATGCATTTTTTCATCAAATTTGTTCCAAATCTTGTACAAAACATGATGATATGATTATAAACTTTCAACAAAACTTAAAAAATCATTACATCATAGTTAAAAACTTACAGATTATATAAAAATAAAAGTTACATAACAAAGATTAAAAAAATCTGTAATTAAAAACTTACAGTTGTCTAAATCTCTAGTTCGATTTCAATGTTCTTATGATGTACGAAGGATGTATGACGGATGGTATGGTGTGCGGATCATGTGGCGATGGAGCTGATGGTGGCGATATGGAGTGGTGGCGATGGAGATGATGGTGGTGATGGAGATGGTTGCGATGGAGATGATGGTGGTGAAGGAGATGGTGGCGACGGAAGACGGTGGTGGTGGTGACGGTGAGTCTGTATGTTTACACCGTGATGTCTGCTTGAATTGTGAGAAAGAAAGTAGATTCTTTTATTTTAGTTTGTTTTTTTCATTTTTTGACCCTAAACTTTCTATTGTTTACATAATCTACCCTGTAATTTTTTTCTCACTTTTCTCTCTAATTACACTTTTCTCTAGAACCGGACTATATATATATATATATATATATATATATATATATATATATATATATATATATATATATATATATATATATATATATATAGTGTGGTTATTAGAAAAAGTAATTAGTAGTAAAGAGTATAAGAAGGAATTTTGATCATAGGATATATCAATGCAAAATAAATTGATGGATGAGATCAAATTGGGTTATTAATGAACATTTATTAATTTAAGTGGGTCATTAATGTGTTAATGTGAAACTTAAAAGGGTATCATAGTCTTTTTATATATAGCATTAAACGTTTGTTTTGATTAAATATTTAATGGCATGAAACATCTAATTAATGACATACAAAAAAGTTGTGGTTTATGAACATTTTCTAACGTTTTTCCTATTCATTTGTGATGATTCATTAATTTATCTTTATTGTTATAGCATTAACTTTCTTTATTAATTTATCTTTTAAAATACACTTGAAATTTAGTATAATTTTAGTGACGTATTACAAAATTTTAGTATATTTGTAATCACACACTATTGTTAGCGCACAACTTTTCTTGACACATATTTAACGACACATTAAAATTTTTTGATACGTTGTAGTGACACACAAATTTTTATGGCACATTTAATTTCATAATACATTTCTAGTGATACACTAATTTTTTTGACACACTTAGCCTTTTGATGCATTTGTAGTGACACACAAAGTTTCATGACACATTTTTAATGACAAACTACCTAGTGACACACCAAATTTTTTGATGCATTTGTAGTGATCGACACACTAAGTTTTATGACACATTTCTAGTGACACGCTAACTTTTTTTGACACACCTAGTCTTTTAATGCATTTGTAGTGGCACACTATGTTTATCACAATTTCCTTGACACATACAATAATAACACACTAAATTTTTTGAAACATTTGTAGTGATACACTAATTTTTATGACACATTTTTAATAAGAAATTAAGTTTTTATGACACACTAATTTACCTCCAATGTCAACAAAGTAAAACATTTGTGTCATCATTGAATTCATGAATCATGTATTAAAGAGATCAAGTAACGATCCATGGTTTTTAATTTTTTTTTAATGTGAAATTAAATATTAAAAGTTTTTAATGCATAAGATTAAATGCATAAAAGATTAAATACCTATAATACCCTTAATACCTCATTATTAAATGTTACATTTTTTACCCTTTTTTATCCTTTTTATCTTTACATACTTTCTATTTGATCCAACCTCTCTCTCTCTCTCTCTCTCTCTCTCTCTCTCTATATATATATATATATATATATATATATATATATATACACACACACACTAGCCTTTTAAGCCCGCCCAAGGGCGGGCACAACTTGTGATTTCTTGCTTGTTTAATTCAAAGTGTTTAAATAATGTTTAGTACACTTGGGCGGACACGACTTGTGATTTCTTGTTTGTTTAATTTCAAGTGTAATTTAGTTTAGTATTTTTTTATGTTTACATAGAGTTATATATATATTAACAAACAGTTGTTTTGCTATTTTAATTGTGATATGATTTTTATTATTTTAGTGTTAAATTGTTTGTACATGAACATTATATACTAAATAGAGATTATTTTAATAATATGTTATTAGGCGGGCACGTCTTGTGATTTCTTGTTTGTTTAATTTCAAATGTAATTTAGTTTATTATTGTTTATGTTTACATAGAGTTATATATATATATATATATATATATATATATATATATATATATATATATATATATATATATATATATATATATATATATATATATATATATATTAACAAACAGTTGTTTTGCTATTTTAATTCTAATATGATTTTTATTATTGCAATGTTAACTTGTTTGTACATGAACATTATATCCTAAGTAGTTATATTTTTTAATAATATGTTATTGTTATTGTATTTTTATTTGATTATTCTTATTATAATATTATTATCACTTAACTACTACTAATGTTTATTTTATTAACATAAAGCGTATCAAAGAAGCTGATAGAATCAAAGAGTCATCTTGGATCACCAACTGTTCATCTTCTCCAAGAATCTATTCGATTTTCTTGCTAATATACAATGTGAGTTAGTTTATGAACTTCGATTTTGGTTACTAGTTGTTATTTTAATTAGAGTAAAAATGAGTATTTTTTAGTATCCGACTATTTTTTTGAACCTTTAGTGTGCATGTTTAAGTTAAATATAATGTATTTGTTTGTTAGCATATGTATTTTGATATACATGTATTTGTTTGTTATTGCATGCAATTATTGTTGCTAATTTGTAAAACCCCATTTTGTTCTGTTTGATGTATGTGTGGATTGTTAATAATGATAATTTTTATTTTGCAATAAAGTTTAGTGTATATAGGTTCAAAAATGCCTACTCCAATGCCTGTTTGCGATCAATTAGAGAGGGTTGCTGGTTCTAGGAGGGCAAAAGATATGATGCTTGTATTTTATGCAAATGAAATTGAAACGATCAACCGTGCAGAGGCGGATTTTAGAAAGAGAGCGACAGAGATTCAAGGACGGGTTCGCAGATTTGGTCAGCTGGTGACGGAGCTGGAGATCTTTTTCTGGGAGGGATATTTGAAATGCATTTCACATCTCTTGAAGGTCCAAAAAGAAGATTTGCTGCAAGCTACTAAACTCCCGATGGATGTTATTAAGATGCAGGAGCGCCTTGAAGAATTGTTTGTTATGGTGGAGATGGTGAAGGCATTGGAGTATTAGTGGCGTCTGCTTTGTTGCTATGGTCGTTTATGTGTTTTGGTTTGTAATATTTATGGCTTAGATGCGGGGTCTAACAATCTTTTGCTTGTGGTATATGATGGTTGTTTATTACTCTTGAATATGATGTTAGTATGTGTATTTATTACTATGACTTAATTATGTTAATATATATTTTAGATGTTTATTAATGTGTTGTCAATTTTATGTTATTTTTAGTTTATCATATGATCTTGTTTAGGATTGTTAGTGTTTGTTATTGTTTAATTTGATGCAGACGTATGTTTTATATTATTTTTAGTTTATGTTATGATCTTTTTTAGGATTGTTACTGTTTGTTATTGTTTAATTTGATGCAGTCGTATGTTGCAAAGGGTGTATTCCATATTATTTTTATTTGTTATTTAAGCTTTTTGAATCAATAAAAGTATTAGGCAGTTGTTTCTCTGTTTTGATATTATGTTGTTTGATTGGTTACTTAACATTTTCTATCCAATATAGGTGGCTGCTGAATCAATATATTATGTAAACAAAATGTTGTGGCATGACATTGTGTTGAATCCAGGTATTATGTAAACAATTTGTTGTGGCAAATCTGTTTTGGGCATCCAATCATTAGTAATATTATTAAATCATGTTGAATCAACAATAGATTAGCAAAAATTGTCTGGGAAAATCTGTGTTTAGGTGCTTTGCATTATTAGTACTATTCTTAAATCATGTTGAATCAATAACAGATTAGCAAATGAGAAATCATTAATGAAAGTAACAACTTGTTTAAACTTAAATACATAGTTTCAACAATATCTAAACAAAAATCAAAAGATCCTAAGGTTGTGTCTTCAAAAAGGGGTTACAAATTTGTAAATGTATAAGTAACAATACGCTAATCATGATTGTATATTAACATACATGAAATATAGCTACTCGTTGGTTGACAACCGCCGATAACTTTTATCCGATAACACATTAGTTTAATGTGCATCATCATCTTGTTCTTTTTCAAAGCGACAATCTTTTCCAAATTGATACCAATTTCCTTCCATGACCAAAGATTGAATTTGAAAAGGGTTTGTCTGTTTTAAAAGCACTTGTAAATTGATTTCATATATGACATTCATGTGGACAATCTCTCATTTTCTGCATTGTGCATGTCCAAGTCATCCCGACAGGTGAGTTGATTATCCTGTTTGGTCACATAAGATTTTTCATGTGTTAGAATGTTGTACTACTTATATGTAATGTGTGTTTTTGCGATATTATTAGTAATATATTATCGCTTGTAGTAGTAGCCAATATCCGACTAGGGTGTGTAAACAACTCTGTCTTCATTTATGTGAGATGCGGATGGTACCATGTGCATATGCACCCATTCTCAACGTCGCAATAATAAATTTGGTGTTTGTTAGTTATTTTCTTTATAGTTTTTCTCCCAATATTTGATGTTTTGTTAAAAGTTTAAGTTATTTATAAAATCAAATACTTACCATGTATGTCGCGATACATAAGTGGTCTTGGTGGTTTTTTTTAACAAAGTTGTTCAGATATCTTCCCCGCCAATCCTAGTTCATCATATCCTCCTATTACGACAACTGATAAGGTATATTTGCCTAGGTTTTTGAACACACGCTTCAACTAACATTCTATTCTCGCCGCTACAAAGTTCTCCCAACCGGATCTTGTGAATGTATTCATTCTAATGACTCTATCCTCCCATGGTTTTACTCTTTACTGCGAACTTGGAATGTCGTATATCGTAATTGGTGTGAAGGTGTTTTTCCAAATATCTTGTAAGAAATCCCCTGGCAGTAACAGCAAGTAATTTTAGGAAATTGTAAATTTAGATAGTTTATGAAATTGATAAGTTAAATATAGATCGTGTTTTTTACCGTGAATCCTAGGGTATATGTTGACAAACATCTGATCATTCTTGGTCCTATAGTAAACCTGTCATACCCTGGACACTCTGATCCATTTATGTCATATAACGTAACATAAAAGTCTTCTTCTCCTTGCCTTATAAAATGGATTGTTGTTGTGTTGCGAGGCACATTGGATGCAACAAAGGCAATCCATTCTTTGTCCGATAGCACCCATTTGCCATCTATGTTTGTGATTTCTGTTTTGTAATGGTACCTGTCATGGCGGTTCAAGTACAACATGTTGTTTGGAGTCTTAAAGTACTCTGTAAAAACGTCGGGTAAATCGTTTTTGGTAATTGTAAAGTAAGTGATATGTACTATTCATGCATTCTTAAATGCATTGTTTCTATAGCTTGTATATAACGTAAAATTTGATGGTTTAGTTTTACTTGTGCATTTTCCGGGGTGTCATGAATGTATTCAAAAGAAATTGTTGTGTCATCCCTGCTTCAACACTAATAAATCATGAAAGTGAATATAAGTTTTTGGTTGCTAATAGTAATTGCTTATGGTGAAGGATACTTGACTTGGGATAATAGTTTGTTGATTTACAATGGCAAAGATTCTCAGAAAGGAAAGTTAATCTATGTAAAGCAATTCCTAAGTTTAAATCCAATATTACAATATGAATATGAATATTGTGAGAATGATTGTTGTGGTATGTTAGTGGATGATGGTTTTTACACTTAAACACATTACAGATCATACTTATTATATGAAAATTTAATATAAACTTTAATGATCATGATAGGTTTCTTTGTTATATCATATATCATTGTTATTAATATCGTGATTCATAATCAATGGGACAAAAATATGTTATACATGATTCTAAGTTGATTTTAATCCTATCATCGATGATCTATACATACACTATTAGGTTGCAAATCGAATATATAGATAAATCATATGAAAGTATGGTTAATTTACATATAAAAAGTGTGTTTGTGATTACCTTTAGATCTTTGAAGGATTTCGTTATTGATTAACTTGATTTGGTAGAAGCAGATTTTGTTAGGTGGTTATGTAGGGGATGATGAGTTGTGAGTTTTATAGGGTTTAGATGCATGTGTACGTATTTGTTGTATATAATATTTTTTTTAAATTAAAAAAAAAAATTGGCTTTTAAATTAATCTTTTTCTTTTGTTTAAAATTTTGTACATTAGTATATTTGTTATATGGTTTGAATAATTGATTTAGATTTAGTTAAAATTTCGAACTAAAATGAAGTTTTTGACCTCAATATATTGTTATTTCGGTTGTGGTTTTGTATATATATATAACAATTCATGAATGATGTTATTTGATTGAATTATATATGTTTGACCGTATTGTAAATGTAAATTCTTAAATAAGTATATCACGTTTTGTTAAATTGTTATATGCTAGTCAAGACTTTTAATTGTTGAAGTTTATGATTTTTTAACGCCAATTACTTTATATGTTATGTTAAAATATTGTTTTTTGTTGTAGCATTTGTTTTATTGTATTATTTTATATATGATATGAGTTAGAATTGCATGTTAAAGTATATATAGTGTCGTATAAGTAAAATAGGTAATCATTACCTATATTTTTATATAGATTAATTTATTTTAGTACTCTTAACTGATTTTTATTTTGTTATATTATTTTAGTAGTATACTCAATATAACATCAAAAAGTCTTGTTTATCTCCAATCATGAGCATCAAATTTCCGCACTCAATCGATTTTTTCCCCTCTTTAGATTTTCGCTTTTATTGTTTTTAATCAATGCCTGATATTATATCTTCTTTTTTCCTTTAGTGATTGAGATTATATTTAATATTATTGATTCTTGATGATAACTGTTTTTATTAGTTCAGATATTGTTTTTTATAACAATTTAGGGTTAATTTTAAGATTGTATATTTGCATGTGCTGTTTATTTTTTTAGTTTGTAAAACCCCTAATTTGCTAATTTTATCGCATTAAGATATTCTTATGTATTATTTTATTAGTTATATATTATATTGTGATTTAAATTGTTGTATTCTATATTGTTGTTTGTTTATTGTTGTATCTAAATTTATTGTTTTGTTAGTTTAATAGTTTATGATCCTTTAGATTATTCATGTGTTTGATAAATTAGTTGTTAAATAAGTAAGGTGTCTCAAATCCATCATGTATAAAAGAATATGTTAAATACAAACATACTTAACATCCTTTGATTATCAAGACCTTTTAGTGATTACGACCATTAAGTATATACTAGTGCAAACATATTCATTGCTAATACTTTCATACAAAATAGTCTTATATGTTTTTTGACTTTGTGAAGATAATAGTGTGATTTGTGTTAGTTTAATAGTTTATGATCTTTTAAATTAGTAATGTTTTTCCTAATCAGTTGTTAAATGAATGTGTTTCATTAAGTAGGGTTGTGCATTGTAATTATTAATGGTTTGTAACATATTATGAATTATTTTACGCGATCATAATTGATTTGTAAAGGATGTTATTTAGTTGTTAAATTGGGAATTTAGTTGGATTTTGTTATGTGTGTGTTTGTTGGTTTAGTGTTGGCAGTTGAGTTTTTATTGTTGATGTAGTTCAATATGGATTTGCTGTCATAAATGGTGTTGTGTTGTGTTTTGTATTTCCCGTTACTTATAAGGTGATGTGGTGTGTGGCAGAAAATGATTGGAAGGCAGTTTGTTATTGAAGTCGACAGTAATACATACCGGAAGAAGCTGGTATATTTGTTGTGTTTAAACAGTTTTGAAATTTGACAAATAAAATTTATTTTGTTATTATGATGTTGTAATCGTATTTATTAACAATGTTATGTTTTATTTTATTTCAGGATCTTCCAGTTTGGTTCAAGAAGGTTTATATTAATGGCAAAACATGAGTTTATTTGATTAACAACAGATGTAAGAAATTTAAGGTGTTGTTAAAGAAAAGAAAAGGACAATGGAAATTTGATAAAGAAACTTGGGAACACTTCATTAAGCTAAGTGGATATGAAGATATTACATCGTTACACTTTTTAAACGAAAAGTTGGATACGTATTATGTAACAGGGTATGATGCAAATGGTATTGAATCAGGTGGTTATGGAACGTTGAATGTACCAGGAAGACTTGCAAGGTGCACTGCTATAGTAGGTCATAATATAGAGGAATGTCCGGTATGTTGAATATAGCATATGTTATTTAACTAAATTAGAATGTTTTGTTGTGTTAAGTATATTATTCAATGGTATATAGTAATTTATTTTTTGTGTTTTTTTCGTAGGTGCTACCGTTCAATTTTCTTCCTTATGTAGGTAATAATGTTTTCATGATTAAAGTGAACGGTTTTGAAGTTCAAGTAATGCATGGGCTTCAAGCTTTTTCTGGACAGAGCATAAATTATGGCCATGTGTTTTTCTGTTTGGATTGGGATGATGTTGTTCTTTTTGGAGGCTTTGTTCCTGGAAGAAGGATTGTATTGACTAACATTCTGAATAATAGGTTGAGTCTTATGAGTTTTATGGGTGATGGTTACGAATTAACTACAGAGAAAGTTCCACACACAATATTGCATTTTGATCAACCAAAGCACATTCTTGATAACGGTAAGTATACATAAGTTCATGAGTTTTCTTTGAAAATAATGTTTTTGAAGTGGGCTTACACGTTTCTTTAATTTTGTTGGTAGATCCTCGTATGTTCCAAATATGTAATTGGCATGGTCATGAGTTGGAACACAATGATGGGAATAGAACCTTTTACACAAAGCTTTATTGCTATGTGTTTGAGCAACACCGTCTTGTAAGTTTTTTGAAACATTCCTGCTTTTATCAATTTGTTATTGAAATGATTTGTTAATTAAGACGGTATTAACTAATAATGTTATATCGGGTTAATGTAGACAATACCTGAGGGATTTGTGAAAGCGCACAAGCTATCCAATTATCTTCATGCATTACTTCGACACAAGACATTTGCATTCAGGATGTTTCTGCACCAAGATATCCACTCAGAAAGGCCAGATCGGACAACTCATATTTCTTTTAAAGGCAATTGGAGGCAACTTGCTCGAGATTGGAATTTGCATCAGAATCAGACATTAAGGTTTAAGTATGTCGAGGATGTTCCAGATGAGCAGGAGTTTATATTTTTTGGTGAAGAGCCAATATATATGCCTGTCTTTGATGTTTGTTGAAGTATGATTGTTTAATGGATTATTATGCTCTGGATGTTTTGTTTGGCACGATTATTTTATGTTGTCGATGGTTAATTTTTAGAAGTATGTTATGGGTTATGATACAATAAAATGTACTTATGACGACCGATAAATGTTAGTAGTTTTTATGTATTGTGTATGAAACTATAATCACTATGGTTTGTATTTATTTGTGTTTGTTTGGTATTGTAAATTTTAATGTTCATTTGCAATTTTGTTGTGGTTTATTTTGTTTTGGTATAGTTTTATAGCTTATTTTTTTGTACAAACTTTTTATATTAATGTTTAGTTTATGATATATCTTTTAATGTTATATACATTTTGATTGACAAAAATGTTTGATTTAGAGGTTTTTGTTATTATTTGTTATTTATGAGAGTCAAAGTATATTATGTGTTTTAGTTGAGGTGTTTTATGGAATTTGGTGATAAATCTCTGCATGTTGATAGACATAAAGACGGCTTCCACAGTCACTTTAATTAAGTCTACTCCTAAACTCTGCAATATTCATTGCTACTATCAGTAATACTCATTGCTACTATCACTATTGATAAATCAAAACAAAAAATTTGACTAATTGCACAATTGAATCATAGTTCATCTTTATTCAAGTATTTTTTTTGTCTTTACATTTGTTTCTGTCATTCATAGTTGATCTGTTAGTTTTCATTTTGAATGCAGATATTAATGTTTTTAGTAAATGTGATTATGGTTTTGTTCATATTTATGGTTTTAATACTTGATTGATAATCAAATACTACGTGATATATGAAATATTTTTTTGCCCTGTTTTTGACCAAATACTGTTTCCATAATAATAATAATAATAGATCTAAGTGAAGTTTCGTTTTGCAAACTTGTTGGTTACATGGTTTTATTGAAAGTTTGTTTTGTTTACAGGAAAATGACAACACAATTCTTGGTTGATTATAATCATGGGCAACATATGGGTACTTTGGTATGTATTTTATTTCTGTTAATTTGTATATATGTGTGTTTGATATTTGATTTTTATTTGTTTTTGCAGATGCTTCCTGAGTACTTTCACATAAACTATTATAATGATAAAGATTACGTTTATCTGATTAACAACAACAGGATGAAAAGAAAAGTTTATTTGAATCGTGTAAGTGGTACTGACGAATGGTATTTTTCTGGGGATTCATGGAATAATTTCATAGACTTGAGTGGTTATTGGAATATAAGAATGATACATTTCATTAAGGAGGGTGTCGACACATTCTATGTTACAGCTTACAAAGGAGATGGAACAGAATCTGGTGGTTATGGTATTATTCACACACGTAACCGAAAAGTTAAATGTGTCGGTGAAGTTGGAAATGATACTAATCTATCTCCTGTAATACTCTGTTTTACAGTTTTTCCTCTGTTTTGTTTTATTTTTAGTTATAGTTTATAATTTCATATATATACTTATATATATATATATATATATATATATATATATATATATATATATTTTATTCAAGTGATTTCGGCGAGTTTCTGCAAGATGTTGATAGGAATGAGTTTGTGATTCGCTTTTCTGACATTGAAATCCTTGTTGAGGCAAGGCAAGGTATTATTCCTGAAACAGTTGATACCATTGGATTTCAATTCAATGTTCATTGGAATACAGTTGTGCGTCATGCGAATCTCATGGTTGGTGAACGCATTGCGCTTACTAAGACAAATAGGAATGATATTAGAATTTCTTTAATGAGGTTTGACGATGATGGATTTCAACTTATTCATGAAGCAAACTTCCCCACTCGGCTTGCTTTTTTGCAAGGGCATGATGAAAATGAAACATGTGATAAATTATAATGGGTAGTCCAATGAAATAAGTATGTTTTTGAAATACGACCGTTCAAATAGTTATGTGTTATTCTGAATTTAATTTGTGTATTTTGTTTTTAAGATGAGAGGTTCCTTCATGGTTGTAATTGGATAGACCATGATGGACATTTAACTGAAGAATCAACATTTTACCTACGACTTTATCGTTTGTGCTTGATTATGGGAGATTGGTAAGGATGTTTTCTTTATTGAAATTCAAAATCATGTATGTTTGACATATATTTATTATAAGTTTGAAAATATCTTCTTTGTATATTTTTGAAAAAACATGTTGCTCATTATTGCAGACTATACCGGCTCGTTTTGTGGATGATAATCAACTTCAAGGTTTTCAACATGCAATTTTAAGAAGGATGGATACAGAAAGGCGTGTAGTTTTGAAATTTGAATTTCATCCAGAAAGTCCATGGAGAAATGATCACATGACATTGAGGACTAATTGGAAGATTCTTGCTGCAGAATTTAACTTTCGAATGAACAAAATGATTCGGTTTCAGCTTGTTGGAACAACACTTGATCATGATTTTGAAGTCGAGCTGTTCAACAGTCCTATTCCGTTGGTTCCTATATTTGATGTTTGCTGAGATGACGTGAAGTTCGTTCTTGATGTTGTGATGTGTTTAAGAACCTGGTTTGTTTGGTATATGTGATAGTTGTGTAGTGAATTAGAACTTGGTAGTTAATAGTTTGTTGTGGTTGATGCTGTTTCTTTTGGCATGTTTATGATGGATATTAGTACTAATGTTATGCGTTGGGTAATAGCGTAGGAATTAACGTATGTATTTCGTAACTCTTGTTTTTACTATGTAAAATGTGGTTGTGGTTATGCATTAGGTTTCATGGTATGTGAAATGTTACTATGTTTTATGTGTAGATATGTTGTTTATATATTTTTTGTCGTCGTGATTTGTAACTTCTTAAATCCTTAATTTAGAAGCGATCAAATTAGTTGTTCTCATTGGTTCAATTCATAGAAAAAGAATGCATTCAGAGGATGTTCGATAGCTTTTTCTCACTTTGTTGAGACTCATGTGGTCTTTCCACCTATCTCTCCCATGTTGCCTATTTGGAGGATGTTCGATAGTTTTTTCTCACTTTGTTGAGACTCATGTGGTCTTTCAACCTATCTCTCCCATGTTGCCTAGGACAACGGTTCCAAAATGACTTGCAAACAGAACTTTCAGACTAAAAAACAATATTCAACATAAATAAATAATCCAAACAAAAACAGTTTTAAAAATATACAAACATTGTATTTAGATTCCAACTAAAAACTATCTACCAAAGTGTTTCGTATAATTCTTTTTGTCGAGTTGTTTTGACCATCCAAATCTTGTATTCCAGTTTTTAATTGTTCATGCGCATCACGTGCTATTTTCTTCACACTTTTTGATAGATACTCACTTGTAGTAGCTTTATCATTTGTTGTTGTAGTTTGAGATTCCTAAAAAGATGTTTCATATGGCAAAATTTGTGTAAGTGACAGATACATATAAAAGAATAATACATAATTCAAAATTAACATTCAACAACATTATAAATGCCAATACGGAAAACTAAAATACCTTCACGTAAAGTAGATAAATTACGCAAACGGCTATGAGACTTTCTTTGTGGTGCGTCACTTTCAAACATTGATTTACCAAACTGAGCTGCTTTATTTCGTCGGCCTTTAATTTCAAGTGATGATATATCCATTACATTACTCTTCTATTTAATAGAATCTGTTATAGTAATTTAATAAACGTATAAGCAAAACACAAATAAATATACATAATTCTTTAAATTAAAAACAGCTACAATACAAGATTGTTGTTTTTCTATTATATCTGATTCAATCGTTGGTGTATCCATTATTGTGACAACTGGCAATTTAGGGAGTCTATTTTAGGTAACCGCATTACGTTAAACTAAACCGAGCTTTGCCTTTATCACTATTTTTATAAACCATGACTTGATTTTATATCGTCTATTGGTTTTTACGGTTTATTTCACTATTGGATGAGTTATCGTATGAGTTTTAACTCTATTTGGTAGGCACTATTCGATTCGGCACTAGAAAAGCCTAAAACGAGAAATATTGTAACTTTTAGAGCGTAACTCGAAAATTGACAAATAAATAGTCAAAACTCGTGGAAAAACGTAAATAACGATGTTAAAAAGTCGAATGAACATCGTGGGACACTCGGGGGACAATATATGAGCTCGGGAATGGGTAAACGGGACCCTAGCCGGCGCCCCCCCCCCTCCACCCTCTTTATTTATTTTTGAGTCCTTGTGTCCAAGTAAACAAGGCCACACCCTCCCCATTTGAGCTATTTGTTTCTCTCACTAAAACACACACACACAAAACACACTTTCTCTCTCTACTCTCTCTCTCCCCAAATTAATATAAACCCTAACCCTAAACACCACCCACCGCCGCCACCTTTTCCGGCCACCACCGCCACACGATAGAGTGTGACCACCCACCACCACCACCATATCGAAGATCTTTTCATCCTCTTTCTATCCATATATAACAGTCTCACTAAAACCTCCATTAACACCTTCAAATCTAAAGATTAAGGTTCGGATTTCTAGGGTTTCAAGTGGGTTTTTGCAATTCGTGTTTGGATAAGGTAAAAGAGACATGAATACACCTAGTTTGAGCTTTGAAAAGCCACGCATGGCTTATTAGGGTTTCGACCCTAGGTTGAAATTTGGGGCTTTTGGTTGAAACATGGAATTAAGTCTAATTAACATCTAAATAAACAAGTAGTTAGTGTTTGGTAAGCATGTGGTGTATCAATTTGATGGGTTTTTACATTTTAGGTCTAGTTTCATATTTTTGGTTAGAATAGATGATGGGTTTTGTGTTTGGTTGATGATTGGAACTTGATTGATTGTATTTGGATGTTGTGGTATTGATTTGGGAGGTATTTGGATGTGAGCATGGGGCGTACGAGCCACCACACCCACGTTGGGTTGTGTTTGGGTGGCTTACGTGACCCACATGGACTAAGGGGGTCCGGGTCGAGTCATTTTGGTAGTTTGTTGGTTGATATTGTTGATGTTTGGATGAGACGCGTGGAGCCGAAAAGCTTATAGAGCTTGTTTGGTTCACGTGGTCTTAACCGTGATCGTGTCATGACCATTAGGGTCATAACATTGGTTTCGGGCATATTTGGTTGATTGATTGGTTTGCGAGATTGTTTTGAGTTGATTTGGGATTGAATTGCGCTATTATGACTTTTAAATTGGACTTGATATATATATTGTCAACTTTGAGCTATGTCGGTGTTACTTTGACTTTTTAGTCAATAGTTGACTCCGACAAAGCCGTAACATGGACTTTAGTATAATTTGGACTATTGATTGATTAAAAGTCGAGAAGTCATGACTCGTGCTTGTGGACTCGAAACGAATAACGATATGAGATTAATATTGGAATTTGACGAAATATATATATATATACATAAAAATGCTAATAGACTATGAAATATAAATAATAAAATGGCTTTTGTACCAAAAATATCGATAACAAGACTTATCTTGTTATTTACTATTTTTAAATGGAAACTAACGACTAAATTGGAAATATTTTATAATAAATAAGTAATTAATGTTTCGAGTACACGTCTATCGAAGGATGCCAATTATGGGCATTTAATACTAGTTTAAGTATTTATTTGCTTACGTTGTGTGCATGGATTACGGATAACCTAACGTTAATAGTGTTGATCCACGTGGGTAGCAGACTTATTAGCTTGACGAATCTAATAAGAGCCCGCTAGGTACGTTTGGTAACCTTATTAATGGATGAATTATCCTTATGACTCTTTAGGATACGATTGATTTATGGGATAATAAGCGACACGAATAAATGAATGAGTTTATCTAGTTGACGAATTCGATAAGGTCTACCATTTATTCTGAAACTTATTGGACTATGGAGCTTATCGCTTAGATGTATCATTGTGTTGCATTGAGTCATATATTGGTTATTTGAGTGCATTTCATAGCAATATATCAATCTGATACACCCACATGAGGATACCAAACACTAGGATTAAATGGTGAAACGAGACATTTTTGGAAATAACGAAATGGAATACATTGGGGAAGATAACGTTGATTTCAAGAAAGATATATATTAAGATTTGGTCTACATTAATAGGTTGTGCCGAGTCGATAGTTGTTGTGCCGTGATTACCGTTATCTTCGGCTAGTGTTTATTTGTACATTGATTGCTTGAGGTGAGTTTCATAGCCCCACTTTTATCTACGTTTTTAACTATATTGGGGTGAGAATCATGCTACTGTTTTTGGACCGTGAAAACTATTTGGATTTGCTTATATGTTTGACTGTTTAGATAGATGTGCGGTAGTTGTTGCCTTAGTCTAGGTTTAACCGTGCCTAGCTAAGAATAGACTTCTACACCGACCTAGTCCGGGGTTAGCAATTGTTCTAGATTTTGCCATGACAGTGTTGGACTAGAGTCGCTGGGCCCGAGTAATCCCTGGATGCGGGATATGATTATGGTTGGTGATCCGGGTAGGATCGGTGTGCAAACGGTATTTATCTATCTTAGGTCTTGCATAGCAAATCAACTCCTACTGGTCCACTATGATTTTGTTGAACTTAAACCTATGAACTCACCAGCGTAAGCTGACCTTTTAGCATGATTTCTTAGGTATTTGAGAGATGTTTGGAAAACGTGATCGGTGGAAGCTTGGCAAGAAGGCGGGGTTCAAGGATCATTTCTGACTCTGATGAACTTTGGGGACCTATTTTATTAAATCATGTTTTGCGCCTAATATTTACACTTTTGGATTAAATGTTTTGAATAACTAAATTTGGGATTGGTTTTGAACGATAAATGACTATCTTTTTGCTATACTTGTGTGCGATACCAATCCAATAGTAACGCCCCGAAAACTTGATTAAGTCTTCCGCTGTACCGAGATTTGGGGGTGTTACAATTATAGTGTTCTTTTGACGTGAACGGTTACCTGTTAAAAACAAATTTTACAAACATATACACCTGAATAATAATACACGTTTAATGAACCCACTTTAATATGAAAAAGAATCATAGATAGAAAATACCTGATAAAGAAAAAGTAATCAATGACTTATAAACACAATATGGATAATATAATAAAAAACATACCTTCTCAATATCATAAACTTTTACAATGATTGTTTACTAATGAAATAAAATCAATACATTTAAACAATATACAATAACTTATAAAACAATCATACATAAATTAATTATCAACAACATACCTTATGAATATCGTGTACAACTTTTGCTTTTGTTTCACTGATGATATAAGAACAATAAATATAACAAACATAAAACAATAATAATTAAAAATAAACAATATAGATCATATATATAATAATTAAAAATATACCTTCTGAATCTCCTAAACTTTTACCATGATTATTTACTAATGGAATAAAATCAATATATATAAACATTATACAATAACTTATAAAAACAATCATATATAAATTAATCAATAAACAATATGGATCATATATAATAATCGGAAACATACCTTCTAAATCTCCTAAACGTCTTTGTGGCTGCAACATACCTTATGAATCTTGTGCACAACTTTTGCTTTTGTTTCACAGATGATAGAAAAACAATAAATATAACAAACGCCAAACAGTAATACAAAACATCACAATAATACAAAAACAATACAAACAATATGGATCATATATATATAATAATCAAAAAATAACTTCTGAATCTCCTAAACTTTTACCATGATTATTTACTAATGCAATAAAATCAATACAAATAAACATTATACAATAACTTATAAAAAAATCATATATAAATTAATCAACGAACAATATGAATCATATATATATATATATATATATATATATATATATATATATATATATATATATATATATATATATATATATATATATATATATATATAATAATCAGAAACATACCTTCTAAATCTCCTAAACGTCTTTGTCGCTACAACATACATTCTGATTCTCGTGCACAAATTTTTCTTTTGTTTCACTGATGATAGAAAAACAGTAAATATAACAAACGCCAAACAGTAATACAAAACATCACAATAATACAAAAACAATACAAACAATATAAACAATATGGATCATATATATATATATAAAATAAAAAACATAACTTCTGAATCTCCTAAACGTCTTTGTGGCTGCATATAAAAAAACAATACAAACAATATAAACAATATAGATCATATGTATATAATAATCAAAACATAACTTCTAAATCTCCTAAACTTTTACCATGATTATTTACTAATGGAATAAAATCAATATATATAAACATTATACAATAACTTATAAAAACAATCATATATAAATTAATTACTAAACAATATGGATCATATATATATATATATATATATATATATATATATATATATATATATATATATAATAATCAAAAGCATACCTTCTGAATATCCTAAACGTCTTTGTGGCTGCAACATACCTTCTGAATCTCGTGCACAACTTTTGCTTTTGTTTCACTGATGATAGAAAAACAGTAAATATAACAAACGCCAAACAGTAATACAAAACATCACAATAATACAAAAACAATACAAACAATATAAACAATATGGACTATATATATAATAATCAAAAACATAACTTCTGAATCTCCTAAACGTCTTTGTGGCTGCATATATACCTTAAAGATTAGGATAAAATTTTATGGAAAAATGCATATAAACAAATTGTTAACACGCCTTAAATATAGGCCTATAATATATCAAGATATATATTTTCCTAATATATCCTCATATAATTAAGGAGATAAATATGAACAAAAAAGAAAGAAACATTTATACCATTACAAAAACAGTCGTGTATATAGATTATGATTTGGAGTATGTAACCAAAAGATTCATTAGCCTAGTTGGTTTGGTTACTTGAGGCGTTTAGAGAGTATCAAACAAATGCAGGTTCGAACCTCACCTGTGAACATTTTTTGGATTATAATCTAACATGCACACCCAAACTAAACATTGCCTATGTGGCATTACATGGCATTACGTGGCAAAATGTGGCAATAACGTGGCATTTCGTGTGATTAATGACATCATGCGCATCCTGATATATATATGTTATATATATATATATATATACACTACCTTTTGGATTATAATCTAACATGCACACCCGAACTAAACATTGCCTATGTGGCATTACATGGCATTACGTGGCAAAACGTGGCAATAACGTGGCATTTCGTGTGATTAATGACATCATGCGATCCTGGTGTATATATATATATATATATATATATATATATATATATATATATATATATATATATACATATATATATATACACACTACCTTATAATGCATTTAGGACATTTTCCTAAATGGCAAGGCTTAAAATTCCGACTTTTTAACTTTCTTGTTAACGAAATATTTGTGTGTTACCTTTGCATTAAAATTCACATTCATATGGCCCATAAAAATGTCTTGATGGGTTGTTGTATGGAGTTAGATGTGTTATTTTGAGACGGGTTTGTTGTTGGCAGTGGCGGCGGCATATTTAGATGGTGTTAATGGCAGCAATAGGTTTTAGAGAGTTTTGTTTTTGTTAGCTTTGTCAGCGAGGTTCAAAGGGTTATTGTGTGTTTGGTGGGGGTTCTTATACCCGGTGTATGATTGTATATTTGTATGTTACTAGTAAATTAAAGACATTTAATTTCAATGTGTGTATCCAAGAAGCTATGGAAATGTGTGTATGCAAGAAGCTATGGCAATTAAAGACATTTAAGTTTCCTGTGTATATATTAACATCTTATACTAAATGTATTGACCAAACACATTTTGAACAAGTGAATTTTTAATATCAAAATGAAACCTTTATATATATATATATATACACTACTTTATAATGCATTTAAGACATTTTCCTAAATGGCAAGGCTTAAAATTCAGACTTTTTAACTTTCTTGTTAAAGAAAGATTTGTGTGTTACCTTTGCATTAAAATCAATACCTTGCACACAAAAATAAAAGTTATTAATTGAATTTAAAAATCTTTAATTCTGTAACTTGTAACAACTCCAACATTCATATGGCCCATAAAAAGGTTTCATTTTGATATTAAAAATTCACTTGTTCAAAATGTGTTTGGTCAATACATTTAGTATAAGATGTTAATATATACACATGAAACTTAAATGTCTTTAATTGCCATAGCTTCTTGCATATACACATTTCCATAGCTTCTTGGATACACACATTGAAATTAAATGTCTTTAATTTACTAGTAACATACAAATATACAATCATACACCGGGTATAAGAACCCCCACCAAACACACAATAACCCTTTGAACTTTCGTCTCCATCTTTATCTTCTCTCGCTGACAAAGCTAACAAAAAAAAAACTCTCTAAAACCTATTGTTGCCATTAACACCATCTAAATATGCCGCCACCACTGCCAACAACAAACCCGTCTCAAAATAACACATCCAACTCCATACAACAACCCATCAAGACTAAAAAATAAAAAGAAATTATCTAAAGACCTCCGATTCGTTCAACATATGCAAATATCTTTAAAGATCGTATGAGTTTGAAACAACGCCCATCTTTGATCTTTAAGAAAAACTTAAAATAAAGAATTACAAAACAAAAACTACACCTACCTGAGATCTTGTAACAAGATCTTGAAGCCTGAACAAGAAGTCATTGTTCGTCATTGATGATTCGTTTATCAAAAATAGAAATAAGCGAAAGGGTTATGTGTTTTTTTGCTTTTAAGATACGAATATGAGTGGAAAGAACGGATTTAAATTTCTTTTAATGATCTTGTGGTGTTTGATTATCACAGCAAAGAAGAAAGATAATTTTCTTTTTTTATTTGTGTGGCTACAGATGTAAAGGGTTTGAGAGATTTTATCCTTTTTTGTTGTTGTGGGATACATTTTTCTTAGCAACAAACGTTTTCCTTTGAGTATAAATGTGTTTAACATACTTGTAAATAATGTTTTTTCACTTGTATTTTCTTGAAATCTATATTACAAAATCTTAAAAATTTAATAGGAATGAAGTGCTTAAATGCATTATATATATATATATATATATATATATATATATATATATATATATATATATATATATATATATATATATATATATATATACTAGCGAGTACCGCGCTAGGGCAGCGGGTTTCTAGCAGCAGACAATTAACGATATGCGATATAGTGGTAAGTGTTTCGTATAATGTTCAAAATAGAACGTAAAAAGATCAAAATGTAATTGCAAACTGTTGTAACATGTGATAATTCAACTATAGACGAGTACCCGTGCACAGCAACGAGATTTTATAGCGTCATATAATTTTAGTGATAAAAAAAGTTTATAGGTTATAAACGAAAAATAATAAAAGTTTGAGGATTTGGGGATTAAACATAATATTTTAAAACCCGGTTCGACCCGAGTGGTACAACCAGTTGAACCGTTCCGGTTTTAAAAAACGGGTCAATTTATACCGGGTCAACCCGCTGGGTTAGAAGCGTCCTGGGTCAACCCGGTTTCCAATGTGTATTAATAGTTTCCTTTTGGACTTGTTGCCAAAATGTCTTGTTTTTTGTTTTCAGACATTATAGCAAGAGTTGATGAAAATGATGGAGAAGAGAAGGATAATTTATACTACTCATTTTCCGTAATTATTGCTCCAAGTAGTAAATGCAAAATGGTAAGTCATTAATTGATAATTGTCGGTTAACAAATTTCTTCTCTCAGCCCATTATAAAACCATATAGAAAACGGTAACACACTAATTGAAAAATTAATTGTACGACTTTCCATGATTTTCACCATTTGCAATATCTTTAAATTGATTTCGAGGTTTTTGAAATTTTCAAACAAAGTTGACTATTTTTCAAACGCATGGCTAGTTAATAGTTGCCTGCAATAGTAGTTGACTGCAATGCATTTCAACATTTCATTTATCAACTTTTCAACATTAATAGTTTATAGCCGAGTAGTACTGCGCTAGCGGTAGTAGTGTGCCTAGTTGCAGACACAATTTCGGTGATAGCAATTTAGTTTTCAACATAAGTTTAATGCGTTGATTTGTGCAGTGCGACGGTTCATGTGAGTTACGCTACGTGGTTTATGCATAGTTTCTAGTCGTGGTTATAAATTATCGATGTATACAAAATTAGTCGTGGTTAAAAATTATTGACGTATACAAAATACTAAATTGAAATAAATTCAATATTTTAGCGGACGTCACATATTGCAACATCACAAATGAGATTATATATTCCAATCCAACCTACCAACTTTCTTTTAAATAAATTCCCGTATGAAAAATATTTGGCTATCAATTCCCATATGGAAGATATGCCAAGCACAAAACAAATTATTGATGGAAGATATATTGTGTATGAGTTTCAACATTCCATTGAATATGAGTTTCAACATTTCATTCTTTCCTTTTTAAACATTCAATCAATACGTATAGCATTTAGCATATTGAATCGTTTCACAGTAATGTTTATGTTTATATATATGCTATTGATTATGTGTTGCCATGCATGTTTCGTGAACCATATTCAACAAAGTCAACAATACACCTTTTGACCATTTTTGTTTTTTATGTAGTTAAGATTTTTATTTTTGACATTTTAAAATGTTTCAAAAATTTTGACTTTCAATATTCAATATTTAAGTTTTCACTTTTCCCCTTTGATCATTTTTTCATTTTATATAGTAAAGATAAAGATATATAGGCTTTGGATCAAATAAAAAAAATTTAAGATAAAAAGTGTATTAGTCATTAATATCGTATTGAAAATGTGACAATTGTGTGCCAATTAGAAGAAGTTATGTGCAAGTCTGTCAACATATTTAGCTAAAACAATTGTGTGTGTGTCAATAATACCTCAATTATGTGTCAATTATAATAAGTTTTGTGCAAGTGTGTCAACATATAAAGTTATGTGTCAAATGTGTCATTAATACCTCAATTTAATATCATTAATACACCAATTTAATCTCATAATCCTATGGCTAGAATTCCTTCGTATACTTTTTACCCTTAGTGACTTTTCACAATAACCATACTCTCTCTCTCTCTCTATATATATATATATATATATATATATATATAGAGAGAGAGAGAGAGAGAGATATCGGGTGGGGATTAGCTTTTAAGTAGGGATGGTGCGGAAATATCACAGTAGCTTTAAATTAAATCAAAAAAATCTGAAAAAATTAAGAAAAAAAAGGATGATAAATTATTAAGAATCGCTGAAAAAATTTTCAAAAAAAATCATTTTCATTGTTAAAGGTATTGTGATATTAATGTCTGATTTTGACTTTTGTAATAAGTCAATATCTGATCCTAATATCACATAAACTTTTTTTATTTAAATACAAATTGTTAATATCACACTAACATTTTTTTTTATATCGCAGTACTTTTTTGGTTTTTTCACTAATATTGTTAATATCATCGTTCCTTTTCGAATAAAAAAAATGTTAATATCACGGTTCTTTTTTACAATCACAATAAAATCAACAATAAAATTTTAAGATCACAATAACTTTTTTTATATCACCTAAACTTTTTTTTTATAATATAATTGTTAATATCGCCGCAACTATCATATGTTTTTGTTAATAAAATTGTTAATATCATAGTAACTATCATCTGTTTTTTTAATATCCGGTTCATTTTTACATGTAAAAAAGCTTAATATCATAGTTGGTTTTATAATATCACCATTTTATAATATCACAGTTTCATAATATGCTTATTATCACGGTAGGTCTCATAATGAAGAAAAATAAAAGTGCTCAGAAAAATCTGAAAAAATAAAAAAAATGAAAGAAGATAACAATAGTAAGGATCGCTCAAAAGGAAAAAAAATTAAAAAAAATAGTTTACATGGTCAATTGGTACTGTAAATGTTAGCGCAGATCTTGATTTTTTTACAAAAGTCAAGATTAGATCTGGAATGGGTGGTCCAGATCTGTTTGTACGTCCGCACTAAAATTAAAAATCCGCACATTATCCTCACTACATATATATAAATAAATCTATTATACCTAAAAGTTGAACCCCTTAATTTAATGTGCAAGAGGGTTTGTGCACAAAATCATGTACGGTACAACATATGCATTGCACACCAATAAATACAATTTTTCATGAATGGTTTAAAGTGGGAGAGGATTTGTGCACTAATCAAAGTACGGTACAACCAATGCATTGCACACCAATAATTACAAATGTTCGATAAACTCATCTTGAAAACATTGCAACCATTAAAGATGAATATGGAACAAAAAAGAATTAATGTGGAATATGAATTGTTGTTTTGGTTTATAGTTTCCAGCAAAAAGAATGCAAACCAACCTTACTACAGTTACAACCGAAAAGAATGCAAACCATCCTTCAAAGCAACCTATATATAATTCATTGACATCCACTAATCCAATCCCAATCCCAATCCAAATCCCATCACCATCCATTATAAACAGGACTACTGATATGATGACCGAGGGTTAACCACAACCATGCCAAGTCCAAAACAAAACCAAATCCTATAACTAAACTCAACCCATATCAAGCAACACCAACCATCACTATTCTAATCCCATACTCCACAGTCATCTCACGGTTACAATACCACGACTCGAACAAATTGAAAAATACAAAGATCTCAGTCCTATCTCTTTGGGTATCCGAATATTTGTTCAAAGAATATAAGCACAAGAGATTAATCATCACAGATCCTTATGAAGCATAGCTTCTTTTTATATCCGAAAAATAAGAAAGAATCATAACAAATATGTTATGTTCTTTCTTTGTTTCGTTCAAAACAACATGTAGAACCTACCCAAGACCCTTCAAAGGATCTTGAAGCCATGGTCGAAGCTAACTGAATGTAACAAGAAGTGGTGCTCGGTATGCTTAATGGTTATCAAATATGTGTTTTGAGTTTTGATTTAACAAGATTTCTTATTCGTTTATGATTTTTGTTTTTTGATGATGTGAGATGAGATTTGATTAGTTTTTTATTGAGATTAGATTGGGAGAGTCGACTTTGGTGATAGGGTAGAGTGTATTATCATGGGTGTTGGACTTGAGTATTGGACTGGGTCTCATTTAATTCGGACTGGACTCTCAATCCAGTCTGTTATACGTGTGTTGATAAGTTGATTTCATACAAAGTTGATGTGGCTCATGCAAATATAATGACGAAGAAGTGTATTTGTACATTCTTTTCTTTAAGAATGGTGAAATTGACTATTCATTTGAACGATCATGAAAATAACTACACAATGTGGTCAATTTTCTTGCATGTATAATGCAAATTAGTTTTGCAGTACAATGTTCTATTTTGTTTCTTTCATTAACATGCCTCTAAACTATATTTATACAATATGAATATAGATCCGTATATATATGAATGTCTAAACAATATTCTATATATTTCCTCAAAGATATTACCGGTTCAATTATATAAAGTGTTTAGTCTTAAAATTTGTTGTTAGTGTCCTACAGTTGAAATGTTGGAAGGATGTTGTCTTATGCATACTATTGAAATTTAAATTAATTTGGCCCACTAACCCATTCGGGGAATTAAGCAAATAGACGTGCATATTTTTTTTGGAATTGCATATATACCAATAAAACTCAAAAATTTGCATATTTTTCTATAATACAAGTTTTTAATACATGATGTACAATGCAAATTAATCATGTTTTTTGGTATATATGCAAATACACAAATTTTAATGGGTATATGTGCAGTTGCTTCTATTTTTAATTACTAACAGGGTATCCACGCATTGCAGCGACGGGTACCATGTAATTAAAATATTCAACAATTTTTTTTGGTTTTATATTTTACTAAACAATATAATAGATAGCCCAAATCAACTAAAATATATCTAATACATTACATATAACTAAGTACATAAAAATTATCTTACAAACACAATAATGAAAATGGAAAATGGTCTAAAAAGGCATCCAACTTGCCACTTTTTCCTTTTGTAGGCATTCAACTTTTTTCCCTTAAAATAGTCAAATACTTTCTTAATATTCCTATTGTAGCATCTAATCAAAAGTTAATTACATAAATTTACATAAATCGTCCCTGGGGCTCTAAACAATTACACCGTTCATCCTTGAGTCAATTACATAAAAGGTCCTAGAAAAAAAAAAGCAATTTTGAGAATACATCTTCTTCACGTGCCTATTGCACAAACCTTAAACGCATAAAATCGTGCAATTTATAAGAGCAAAAAACATAACAAAAGTGACAAATAAATATGCAAAATAACGAATATATACATAATTCATATTAAAATATTAAATAAACTACTTCAAATACAAAACTTATGATAACATCAATTGCAATACATTACCTGTAACTACTTGCATACAATATTACGTAAAAAACACGTATATATTCAACCCTTAACTAATCGGTGCAACGCACGGGTTTTTGTAGCATCGTAAATAAATAAACATCAAACATCAAATTATTATCATTAAAATATCATTAATCTCAAATTATTATCATCAAAATGTCATTAATCAAAATTCAATACTAAAGGAAAAAAATTCGTCAATCATAAAAGCGTCATTAAAAAGACCACATAATAACATATCAATACTAGATGAAGGATAAGATTTTTACAAGTTCAATAGTCAATAGTTTTAAAATTGAAAACTATAAGAGCAGAGGGTGTGGGATTTCGTGGCTCGCTGTGGGCTTACGTGGCGGTTCGTCGTGCCCCATCGCCACACCGGGGTGGTTCGCCGTCCCTCGCCGTGGAGTTGCTTGCCATGGTGACGACGAAGCAAATTACTCTGACAAAAAGGAACGGGTATATTTTTTATTTGTGTTATTTGATTAGTGTGTGTTTCTAATTGTTGTGTGTGTTTGTAGTGTGTGTAAAGGGAGGAAGAAGAAGACATGTAAGGTTTTCTCCTTTTTTTGTTTTTGTTTTTTTTTTATTAAAATAGTTGTGGTGAATAAACCGGTAATATTTTACATTTTGTTTAACTTCTTTTTAAATATATTGTTTTGTATTTTTATTTTAAAAAATAAATTTAGTTTATATAAAAATTTGAAAAAAATAAAAATAAAGTGGTAGTGGTGTACACTAAATGAAGAGGTTGATGTTTCTTATGAGAGAGGGAAAAGTTAGTTGTGGTTAGTTGTGGAGGATTGTTATGCTGATGTTGTAGTGAAGAAAAACACACCCACCCCTCTAATGTAATACTCCCTCCGTCCCAAAATTATAGTCCCCTTTCTATTTTTTCGGTCTTTCTTTTACCACTTTGACCTTAAGTATTTTTTTTTGTGTTATATAATATTTGATGCAAAATATATGAATTGATTGAGTTTTTAATGTATTTTCATTTGGTATAATTTTCATCAACTATTGTATAACATAAACGAAAATATTTATGGTCAAAGTTGAAAGAGAAAGACCAAAAAAGTCAAACGGGGACTATAATTTTGGGAGGGAGGTAGTATTATAAATACTGTACTAGTTTTCACTTCACCCTACCTAACCTACACATTCAATCCAAAACGCAGCCACCAATCTTACTTTTCTTTCAAGATTTGATATCAAAGCCACCAATCTACTTATAAACAAACGCAAGTACGCAACCTCAATCCCACTATCACAAAAACCTTTTAATTCTCAAACCACGATTCACAAATGGTTATTGTTTTTTCTTAACAAAAGCACATAACAGGCTAACACGCATTTTTCATAGATATCAAGTGCAAAGGTATGTATTAACATACATTTTTAAGTGTTATTAAACAAATTATCTGTTCTTGAACTGAAATTGTTATTCATACCTGTTCTTCAAGAAACGAAGTGGAAAAAGGGTTTAATGTTGCCGTCGTTTCATTATTTGGAAAAAGGGTTTAATATTTAAAATGTCAATTAGGCCTTTTGAGTTGCCAGAAACGTTTCCTATTGGCACAAAACGTTTTCGATTTTCGAGATACGTTTCTGCGGCCGTTTCCAGCCGTTTCCCATTTCTGAAACGTTTTCGGTACGGGAGACGGCACCCTCGAGGCATTTCCGTGCAACATACTAGTATGAACTTGCGAATGGTGGATTATTGGTATTGTGAGGTAGGATATTTCCCCTTTTATAAGGATATATGTAGGGCTGACGACCTGAAAACCGAATTGGTCCAAAACCCCGGACCAAAGACCGGACCGAAGACCGAATGTGAGGAAAAGGTCCGACCGAGGACCGGACCGAAATATGTTCGGTCCAATTTCTTGGTCCGGTCCGGTCTACGGGTCGATATGCTCAACCCTAGATATATGTAATGACGAGTGTATATAGAAAATCAGTTAATGAGGGTTGTAGGAGAGTTTGAAAATTATGTAGTATGAACTTACGAACGGTGAATTATTTGTTATTGTGAGGTAGGATGTTTCGCCTTTTATAAGGAAATATGTAATGATGTGTGCATATAGAAATCTGTTAATGAGGATTGCCTATCTGATTTATGGACGTAATCAATTGTTTACAAATGCTTCACTTGCTAATTACTAGTTATATTAATCATCTTACTTATTTATTGGCCATTATGCACACAGATGCTTCCTTTGAAAGAACCATGGTATAGACTATAGTACATAAGTTGTTTGAATTGATTCACATGCCTCCACTGAAAGGAACATGACCATAATACATACAAATGCTTCAACCAAACTGTAATGTTAGTCACATACCCTAATTAACATGTCAATACATGCATTTAAGTTATTTTATGGTGATAGTGAATATGATGAACTCACATTGTCAGAAGTTTAATATATTGGTCCCTATAAGGAGCCTATAACGACTGATGCATACTCCTTAGTGAAATACAAGGGAAAATAAGCTTACGGCAAAAGTTTCATCCCCTTGCATGGGTTAAAGGCTCTTGAAGAAAGGCGACAAATGCATCTTCATAACAAAGGTTAAGTGAAGTTTCACTCGAACCAAATTGTCATTATAGGTCCCTTGTTTACTTGGTTTGTCTGCTGTATTATGGATATATTCTTGGTTTTAAATTGCGGGAAGCGATCTGATGCGCTCGAGGTCCAAAAGACAGATGCGCGGTGCACTTTGTTTGCATTACGGACGCGCGGTGCTAGGTAATAAATAAAAAATAAAAAATATTTCTTCTTAAAATACTCTACAAGTAAATGATTAAATATGGCTAGTTTTGTGTTGCACGCATTTTTGTTATCTAACTAATTAATCCTAGTTTTACATTGGGTGCAAATTATACTTGTATGTAGTTTTACATTGGTTGCGGCTTATCATTTCCTAAACAGAGAAAATGGATATTGATAGGAAAAAGTTCGATAAGACGTAACTGAAGATAGATTAAGTGCCTTACCTTTATCATTGTGGCACTGAATTTTCTGTTTAAACGTGTGTCTTTGTCTTCAAGATGGAAACTTATCTAGAAATCAATTCCTCGTCTCGATTTTTCAAATCTACTTTACAAAAATTCACGTAAATTTTCCAAATTTGTGACCTATGTGTTAACTCATCGCAACCCACAAGTTGAAGTGTTGTCGTTAAAACTAAAGTTTCATGGAAAGGCTAGTTAGCTTTTTGTGAAAAAAATTGCAGATTATGCTTTTTACCACAACGTCCACAAACTAAGTGTCATCAGTTGTACCAAGAGCTATGATGCATACCCTCCTTGCCTCTTTAGCTCTCAGACACTGAAACAATTGTCTTACACCGATAGCACCTTGGGATTTCCCGCATTAACGACTTTACATCTTTTTGCTACAAGGTTGTGTGGCAATGAAAACGAATCTTTTGACCTTTTCTCCAAGTGTTTGAACTTAGAGAAACAGAAACTTGTTATAGAGGCATGCACCATCCGGGCGAAGGTATTTGACATTAATACTCCACGACTTTCTGCCTTCAAGCTAATTGATTGCCGAGATGATTTGTATGGTGTTATCAATGTGATTGCACCACCACTTAAAAACATCACTGTTGCTAATTCTTCAATTAACAACATCAAGGCACATGGGCTAAAGTCACAACATTGAAAGTTCAACAAGAGCAATTGTCAATATCTTTTTAGTTTCAATTCTAAGTGTTAATGTCTAATTTTGATGCAAGTTATGAAACTTGTGCTTGAGATGTTTTTAAGTTGCTACTTGTGTTCTATTACCATTTTTAAGTTGCCACTTTAATTTCTAATTGTGATGCTGATCATAACATTTTAAGTGATCATAAACCTTTTAATTACTTACTAATCTTGGATTAGGGGTGTTATCGGGTCTTATCGGGTTATTTGGTTTTTAAAAACTCACCAGCAACCCGACCTGATAAGTTCTCGAGTTCGGGTGGTATCGGGTCGGGTCTTATCAGCTCGGATGATTCGGGTTATCGGGTGATGCTACATGTCAAAATCTTGCAATTGAAGATTATGTGAGATGCGTGTTGTAGTTTTTAAGTTGATGTTGTGCAACCTTGTAACTTAACCAAAGAAATTTCGCGTTTACTAGCGCCTCTTTTTCTATTACTTTTGTTTACCCCCAACAGCTGATTACGAAAGTGAGCTTTTCCTGTACCAAACTTATTGATTTTATGTTTGGATAACAAAGATTCAAACATTATCGGCTGCTGTGATTTCTGAGATATGTGAAAAGTACATTTGGAAGCAGTTCGTCGAATTATGAGATATGTGAAAAGGACACTTGACTATGGCATAATGTTTAAAAAGGGTGGAGATTGCAGATTAGTCGCATATTGTGACGCTGATTATGCAGGTGATCATGATACGCGCTGCTCAACTTCTGGATACGTGTGTTGCTCTGGTTAGGATCAATTTCATGGTGCAAAGAAAAGACAACCAACTGTTTCTCTATCAATCACTGAAGCCGAGTACATGGCAACAACTATGATAGTTCAAACCAATTGTAGTGTTTCATTATATTGTGATTATGCAGGTGATTATGCTATTGTTGAAGGAGCTGCATCAGCCGACCAATTATAGTGTTTCATTATATTGTGTCAACTTGTCGGCAATAAGGTTGGCAGAAAACCAAATAACCATAAACATGATATATAAGCCAAGAAAAAAACTTGTAAATAAGCTTTCCCAACACCCACTAAATGCAAAACGCAATCCATTAACTAAACCTAATAGAAAGATATTGAATTTCAACATTAAATTTCCTGAAGAGTTCCAAACCTGCGACAATGAGAGGTCTGCTCGAACATGATTCACAAAAGCATAGCTATGTTCAACCATTACATGTCCATTTTTAGTTTAAGGTTCTCTTGTTAAAGGTTCTCTCATGAAAATCCATAAGAGAACCTTAGACTAGAGCCTTCATAAAGTTAGACCATTTTACGAAGAGGGGAATGTCGTAAGTACGAGCTTCATCATTATAGACCGCCGACTCTTTACCAATGGGGTTAAGACCTGTTTCACTAATGTCACAACCACTACTGTCACCCCTTCACGGATAACCTGATATATGCATCGACCTAAATGGCCCTTGTTGTCACCCTCTTCAAACACATTTTATAACTAACATCCCATTCACTATCAAGCACACTGCTTTTATAATCAACACCCCCTTCACCAGTGGCGTAAAGTCCTGTTGCATGACACTCTTCATATCCGTTTGGACCTAATGCTTTCTTCCATTCGTCATCCCGTTCCCGTCCTCAACTTTCACCCCGTTTACACACACTGATTTCATATTCATCATCCTCTAACTGCCCACTGCTATCACCCCTTTCAAGCACAATGCTTTCATATTCAACATCCCCTTGACCCTCACTACTTTCACCACATTTATGAATATCTAATGTTGTAGCTAATCCTTTATTCCAATCGTACTCGATGCATTCATTCGTGCTGTTTTCAGTGTCTCTCATCTCGCATTTATTTTCCGAGATAAAAAAATTGACGCGGACACCGCTATTCATTTCAAGATTTACATCGAAAACTTAAAACTAAATAAAAAAAACTTACTCTTCACAATCTTATAAGGAGGACTAAGGATCATCTTATTGCCTCTCAAGTCCATAAGCTCAATCTCATAAGCTGAGAAAAGTGAGCTTTAGAAGCTTTTCCAATTTCAAATAAGCTCATAAGCCCGAAAAACAAGATAATCCAAACCATCCCCTAAACCACCACACCATCAAGCATCACAAATTTAATATTAAATAATAAAAAGTTTATTCATTTTAGGATTTATATACAAATATACCTCATGAAAATCGCAGATAGTTGATAAGACAGTGAGTATGGGTAGCAGTTGAAAATCGCAGAAGATTTGTGAAGTAGGAGTAGGAAGATACACCTGTGGAATGAAGTGACTATTTGTATACTTTGCATGCCTGCCTCGAAAGTATTTTTAGAAAAATAGGGTCAAATTTTATATAAGGACAAAAGTATTTAAAGAAACGTTTTGAAAGATGGGATGCCTAACTATTTTGTAAAGATGGGATTTTGGTTCGGATTTTTGCAAATCTATGTTTGAGGGTGTAAACTCTTATTTTAAAACTTATAGGTGGATATCACATAATTTATTTTTCTTTTAAGTCCATCCCCATGAATTAAAAACCTGATACCAAACATGCCCTTATTTGTGTTGTGTGTTTGGTAATAGCTTTTTAAGAGCATTTTAGAGCGGTTAGTAGTTAACATTATTATTAAAAAGTTTGTTTGATAGAAAGCAGTTAGCATTTTTAGAATTATAAAAACGCTAATTTTTTAATGCTCTTTGAATTAGCACTTAGCATTTGGTGAAACAACCAATTGGTAACCTCCTCTCTTTGGTGTATCGTCATGTTAGGAAATAAGCTAAACATGGTTTATAATACACCAAATAGCCTAGGCTATAGGTCGTATAAACTAAACCGAATTAAATGTTTTTAAATGCAGAAAATTTAAAGACTAGATAACGTCCAGAAGTGTACAGGTCGTTTTTCTCAGCTTATGAGATTGAGCTTATGGACTTGATAGGCAATAAGATGATCCTTAGTCCTCTTTATAAGATTGTGATGAATAAGTTTTTTTATTTAGTTTTAAGTTTTTGATGTAAATCTTGAAATGAATAAGTTTTTCTTTAAGAAGTTTTAAGTTTGTGATGTTTGATGGGTATGGTTGTTTAGGCCGGGGGGTGTCTAGATTATCTTTCTTTTTCGAAAGCTCATAAGCTTAGTTTTTTCGGCTTATGGCGTTGAGCTTATGGACTTGAAAAGCTCAAAGTCGATAAGTTCATAAGCCGAAAAATGAGCTTATGAGCTTTTTTGAGTTTGTGATAAGCTCATAAGTCCGGAAAGACCTCCTTATAAGCTTGTGATGTTTGACGGGTATGATATTTAATGGGTAGTTTGGATTAGCTTATTTTCCGGGCTTATTAGCTTATTTGGAATTGAAAAAACTTCAGTTTTTCGGATTTTGAAGTTGAGTTTATGGACTGAATAAGCCCAAAAGCTCAGGTTGATTAGTGCATAAGCTGAAATTTAGAGATTACCGGTCTTTCTAATTTCAAATAAGCTCATAAGCCCGAAAAATAAAATAATCCAAGAGCTACTAAAAATATTCTAAGGTTTTTCGAGGTTTGGTCGCTCAGATCTCTTCATTGTTAAGCAAAAGTAACTGAGAATTGAGATGTCAAGATCAAGTGTCTTGTTACAACACCAAAAAGCGGTACAATCATCGGATCGGTACCTATCCATTTCGTTCATTTTTTTGTTGAACCAAAACATTTTTCATTTTCATGGCAGTAAGATCAGCAGTCTGCTTGTACATGTATCAAATGATTGGAATAAAGCTCGTGATGAAATAATCATAAGATAATTTGATATTTTTCTTATGCCTAATAACTCACACACCGCTAGGCTATAGGTCTGATCGACTAATCGTGACAATTTTGTTCTTTACCTCGGGTTATCCTAGTTTGCTATCATATTAGTAAAACGTTATAATCATGTATCTAATGCTTTCTTGGCACCCATTATCGAGTACAAAACGCACTTCTAGATCATGAGAAACAAAATGGCTAGATTTCCCTGCCTATGTAAATGAGGTGTGAGCAAATGTTGCTACCTCATCCATGTAGGCACTTAACAAAAGAAAAGATGCATGTGCACGAGATCTAATGGCAAACCCCTTTATATAATAAAATCTCTCCCATACCGCACCTTCCAATTCACCTAAGCATGCATTTCAAGGAGATATAGATCGCTACTAAGTGCACAAAGCTAAGTTTGGCATTGCGATTTGAAATAACTCATTGGGGACTAATCAAACATTCCAGCCACATAATATTTTACAAGTAAGGGTCATATGATAAGTAAATAAAGTTTTTAAAACTCTGAACTAGGGCTGAGCAACGGGTCAAAATCGGACCGGACCGACCAAATCCGGACCGAACCGAATACCGAAGTAACCAATTCCTATAGCCATCAATCCATTACCTGTAAGAGAGTGACAGTAGGGGCCATTTAGGTCGATGCGTGTGCTTTAAGAGAGTGACAGTAGGGGCCATTTAGGTCGATGCATATATGAGGTTATCCGTGAAGGGGGTGACAGTAGTGGCTGTGACATCAGTGAAACATCTCTTAACTCTATTGGTGAAGAGTCGGTGGTCTATAATGATGAAGCTCGTACTTACGACATTCCCCTCTTCGTAAAATGGTCTAACTTTATGAAGGCTCTAGTCTAAGGTTCTCTTATGCATTTTCATGAGAGAACCTTTAACTAGAGAACCTTAAACTAGAAGTGGACATGTAATGGTTGAACATAGCTATGCTTTTGTGAATCATGTTCGAGCATACCTCTCGTCGCAGGTTTGGAACTCTTCTGGAAATTTAATGTTGTAATTCAATATCTTTATATTACGTTTATTTAATGGATTGCGTTTTGCATTTAGTGGGGTGTTGGGAAAGTTTATTTACAAGTTGTTTTTCTTGGCTTATATATCATGTTTATGGCTTATTTGGTTTTCTGCCAACCTTATTGCCGACAAATTGTCGCAATATTATGAAACACTATAATTGGTCGGCTGATGCAGCTCCATCAACAGTAGCATAATCACAATATAATTAACACTATAAATGGGTTGAGCTGTCATAGCTGTTGCCCTGTACTCGGCTTCAGTGATTGATAGAGAAACATTTGGTTGTCTTTGGCTGCACCATGAAATTGCTCCTAACCCGAGCAACACACGTATCTAGAAGTTGAGTGGCGCGTATCATGATAACCTGCATAATCAACGTCACAATATGCGACTAATCTGCAATCTCCACCCTTTTTAAACATAATGCCATAGTCAAGTGTACTTTTCATATACCTCACAATTCGACGAACCGCTTCCAAATGTACTTTTTACATAGTCAAGTGTACTTTTCACATATCTCAGAAATCACAGCAGCCGTTAATGTTTGAATCTTTGTTATCCGAACATAAAATCAAAAATTTTGGTATAGGAAAAGCTCACTTTCGTAAGCAGCTTTCGTAAGCAGCTGTTGGGGGTAAACAAAAGTAATAGAAAAAGAGGCGCTAGTAAACGCGAAATTTCTTTGGTTAAGTTACAAGGCTGCACAACATCAACTTAAAAGCTACAACACGCAGCTCACATAATCTTCAAGTGCAAGATTTTGACATGTAGCATCACCCGAATCACCCGACCTGATAAGACCCGACCCGATACCACTCGAACCGGGTTGCTGGTGAGTTTTTAAAAACCAAATAACCCGATAAGCCAACCCGATAACCCGACCCGATAACACCCCCAATCCAAGATTGACTTAAGATTTGTTCCGGTAAGTAATTAAAGGTTTATGATCACTTAAAATGTTATGATCAGCATTACAATTAGAAATTAAAGTAGCAACTTAAAAATGGCAATAGAACACAAGTAGCAACTTAAAAACATCGGAAGCACAAGTTCCATAACTTGCATCAAAATTAGACATTAACACTTAGAACTGAAACTAAAAAGATATTGACAATTGCTCATGTTGAACTTTCAATGTTGTGACTTTAGCCCATGTGCCTTTATGTTGTTAATTGAAGAATTAGCAACAATGATGTTTTCAAGTGGTGGTGCAATCACATTGATAACACCATGCAAATAATCTCGGCAATCAATTAGCTTAAAGGTAGAAAGTCGTGGAGTATTAATGCCAAATACCGCCCGGATGGTGCATGCCTCTATAGCAAGTTTCTCTAAGTTCAAACACTTGGAGAAAATGTCAAAAGATTCGTTTTCATTGCCACACAACCTTGTAGCAAAAAGATGTAGTCGTTAATGCGGGAAAATCCCAAGGTGTTATGGGTGTAAGAAAAAATGAATAAAATTGGCTTCCAAGGGACAATTGTTTCAGTGTCTGAGAGCTAAAGAGGCAAGGAGGGTATACATCGCAGCTCTTGGTACAACTGATGACACTTAGTTTGAGGACGTTGTGGTAAACAGCATAATCTCCAATTTTTTCACAAAAAGCTGGCTAGCCTTTCCATGAAACTTTAGTTTTAACGACGACACTTCAACTTGTGGGTTGCGATGAGTTAACACATTGGTCACAAATTGGAAATTTTACGTGAATTTTTGTAGTGTAGATTTGAAAAATCGAGACGAGGAATTGATTTCTAGATAAGTTTCCATCTTGAAGATAACACACACGTTTGAACAGAAAATTCGGTGCCACAATGATAAAGGATTTGATGAATAAGTTCATCAGGTAAGGCACTTAATCTATCTTCAGTTACGTCTGATCGAACTTTTTTCCTATCAATATCCATTTTCTCTGTTTAGCAAATGATAAGCCGCAAGCAATGTAAAACTACATATGAATATAATTTGCACCCAATGTAAAACTAGGATTAATTAGTTAGATAACAAAAATGCGTGCAACACAAAACCAACCATATTTAATCCTTTACTTGTAGAGTACTTTAAGAAGAAATATTTTTTATTTTTTATTTATTACCTAGCACCGCGCGTCCGTAATGCAAAAAAACTGCATCGCAAGATCAGTCTTTTGGACCTCGAGCGGATCGCTGCCTGCAATTTAAAACCAAGAGTATATCCATAATGCAGCAGACAAACCAACTAAACAATGGACCTATAATGACAGTTTGGTTCCAGTGGAACTTGGTCTCTTTACCTTTGTTATGAAGATGCATTTGCCGCCTTTCTTTAAGAGCCTTCAACCCAAGGGAGTACTTACAACATTTCCTACAAGTACAAATACAAATAAAGAAAGGTCTTTAAAAGCTCTTCAAATGCCGAGGATGACGGCGGTTGACGCTCGTTGTCTTCATATGGTACCTCGACTTGATAACTTTTTTTTTACTTGTAGGCAAATGATGTAATATGCATGAATTGGATTAACTTCCCCCCAATGCATGCTGCATGTCTTTAGCAGCTTTCCGTACACTTCTTTTTAGCAAAGTTTCTGAATCAGCTTCCCCCAAACTGACAACCGTCTTCAGCAGATTCGAAACTTTGATGTAGTAGACATGTCTCCTAACTTTTTAAGTTTTAAGTGCGTAGCGGAATTTGTAGATGAGCAGTAAACCACACTAAGTAAATCTGTCTAGTCACGTAATCATAGTTGTACACAATGCGGAAAATCGGGGGTAACATGCAAGAAATCAACACTATCTTCTCACGTATGTTGCTTCCCACCAAACAAAACCATGAAAGATGAAATAATACTACTTCCTGATTGTTGCGGTCTATCGGAATAATTATCACCTGTGAATATGCGAATACCCGATAAAATGACCGTGCGTGAGACATCATAATGCGGTTAAAACATCATATGTAGGTAACTTCACACAAAATAATCCTGTGAAAGTTGAGAAGATAACACCGAAGTAAGACCTTTAAACCACTGAACGTCTCATTTCTTCCCCATGATTGGAGAAACTCATGAAGGGAAAGGGTTTTCGCAAAGAAGGCAAAGACAACACATCACACATACTCTCTCTTCCGCTCGCTGTTTTCGATGAATCGGAAACATACACCACGTATGTTGATGATGAAATTGTAGACATCGTAACCCTGTATGTTCAATTAATCGAACAAGTGTGAAGTACCATAAATATCCCGTGAGAATCAACTGTTGATAAAACTTCTCTACTCGTTTATACTCTTCTCAGCTAACTCTTTACCGACCTTATTATCATTACACTGCTCTTTGTGGTGACTACTGATGGAGAAAACCCAATATGACGAACTTGAGACTGAAGTAAAATAGCTCGAACTTGTGACTTAAACTTGCACTATTGTCAGACTAAGAACCAATACTGAGAATTTCAATAAAGGTAGAATCATATACCCATCCATCCATCCTTGATTGTAAATGAACTTCTCTCGAATTATCCATAACATTTGTGACACTACTACAATGTAACTCCTTTAAAGTGATAGCTATACACTGTGAGCACAACAATGTAAAGTCTCTGTCATTCGTAACGGTTAAAAGCTCAAACAAGGATCTCGAAGAATCATGCATCCAACCAACCCCGATATCTTCAGATACTAAGTACACACGCCCGTGAAATCCCACTTCAACCTCAAATAAATAATAATGAATTAGCGATGTAGTCACATCTTACGGTTAAATGCTCAAATATACCTTTTGACGGTTTAAGTGAACTTTGATAATGGTTTTTTTCTGATCTTATCAAAAATGCATCCCCGTGAAAAATTGTAGAACCAAAATACCACTTCTTTAATCAACTATTTAATTACTTGATTTGTATGACACATTAGCAGCCCAATATATTCGGATAGAACAAATTAATCCAAACTAATCAATAGCCCAAAGTACTAATAAAGTCATAGCCTAATATATTCGGATTAAAGTCCAACACCTAGGCCCATAACCGCTTCAGTCCATAATCCATAATAAAATCATAGCCCGATCCAAAACATCCAAATCTTATCCAACACCAACCCTAGTATCAGGAGTATAAAAACGTTACTAATACACACTTTTCCTAATATTTTGTAACCCTAATACTACTTAACACAAAAACAGACGCCTCCCACTATAACTTCTCTTTCCTCTTGTTTTAGTACACACAAGTGCAACAACGAATCAACTCACATAGAAAACCTTCTTTGAACGGTTAAGCACGATACAAATAAACCACGATGAACACAAGATGTGTGAGCTTTAAGATCTTTTTCAAAGGTCTCGGGTAATGTGATTTGATGTTTTTTGCGTTATTGTTTACCAACCGAACAAAAAGAAAGATTGTAACACTTTCGTTATGAATCTTTTCTTTAATTGTTCGAATAATAAATGTGAAGCTTTAATCAAGATCTGTGAAGCATAGTTGTCAGGATCCCGATCCTGGTCTTAGGATTTTACGATTTTACGATACTGCAAAGCACAAACGATCCGGATCCTACATAGGATCTTTGCAAGCTTAAGATATTATAGGATCCCGATCTTGACCATACGATCTTAAGATCTAATCCGATCCGATCTTACTTTTCTCGGATTACAAACTAAAAAACTACAAATTTATAGGTTGTTTTTTTTTGTAGAATTCCAAAAATAGCATGTTAATCTTTTTAAACATTTAATAATGATAATTTAGGACAACATTTTCATGAAATATTCATAGTATTTTGTGTTCATAATGTTTAGTAATTTGTGGATTTGTAAAATATTACAAAAACTATTAAAAAATAACATTAGAGTAGGATTTTAAAATCCCGATCCGATCTTACGATCACGATCTTGCAAAGATTAAAACGATCCTAGGTAGGATCCCGATCTTGAAAACCTTGCTGTGAAGAGATGGTTTTCCGTTTAATACGAATATGTAAAGGTCATGAACTTGTTTGAACAAAAACCATACTGAGATCTAATTGTTGTTGTTTGTATGCTTTATCTTAACGGATTAAAGGAGAAAATGATAACAGTGTTGTTATTGTTTCATTCTTGGAAATTTCGAATATTTAAGGAGAAATTTATGCTCCAAAAATGATCTATGATGGCTGTCTCTTTGGTTTTTGTCTTGGACGAAATGTATGAGTACCAAAAAGAGACAATCTGAGATCTAATGGCTTTTGTTAAGTTTGTTGATCCTTATTTAAACAAGATCTGTGATGAGGTGTCTCTTTGTCGTGTTTGGATCTAAGAAGAACGTAGGTGAATCATGCAACACGAGAGAGACAAAACCGTGGTCTTCTTTTCTTTACACTTCGTTGGTGTTGTTGGATATAGGTTTAGGATAGAATGAGTTGGTGTCGGTTGTGTTTTGGATTTGATATGGTGTTGCTGTGATTAACTTCAAGTTATAATCAGTCTCGTTAGCATATTTCTTTTTGGTTATGGACTAGTGATGGTAAGAAACGAAGTCCATAGAGTGTTTGGTATTTGGTTCATGGTCAACGGTCGTAGTCTTCATCTCCATTTATGTCTTATGCGTAAAACCATAGTCTTGTTCGTAAAAACTTAACCGTAACAGCCTTACTCGTAAAACTTATTCGTAAAAACTTTACTCGTAAAGTCTTATTCGTAAGCTTACTCGTAAAAGCTTAGTCCTTGTTCGTAAACATACTTATTCGTAAACGAAGAGTTTTACTCGTAAAATTCTTATTCGTAAAACTTACTCATAAGACCAAGGGTTTTACGAATTTCTTTCCAAGAAATTTGTAAAATGGTCCCTTATTCGTAAGAAGAGGGTTTTCACTATTTGACCACCTGTTCCGATGACTTTTCTGACCAAAAATCCGATCAACTTTTAAAACCTAGATAACAACGTAAACAACATCACATTTTGACCCGTTTGACCACATATTCACGAGTTATGGTACAAAACAGTCACAAACTGATGTTACAAAAAAAAATCATGGACAAGAAGACACATGAAACAGTTATGTAATACAGAAAATGAAAATTTGCAACTTTGGACCATTTTAAAACAGTAAAAACCCAGTGAAAAATATGTTGATGTTGAAACAGTTTCAAAAGTGACATTTTGACAAGATACAAGAGCACAACAGTCAACCAATGATAAAAACCTTTTTGATGCCACTTGCAGGAACGTGTGTTTGGTTGATTATGCGAATCGGGAGGTCGGGGATGATGAAAAAACAAGTTATCCATGGTTAGAAAGAGTAGAGAGAGAAAGGAAAACTAGTGAAGTCTAGGAGGGCTTATATAGCCTAACATACACACTACTTTACAATAATGACGCTTCTAGTACTTGTGTATTAGGCTTACATGATAACTAATGTAATATCGTAAATATCATTCCATTTACGTGTTAAGAGCAATCCAAACATCCTGTCATATAATTTATGTTAGGCCATACTTGTCCCTCAACAAAATATTCACAATCTACATGTCATATATTTTCTATTAGGCCATACTTGTACTTCAACAAAAGAAAATGAGCAAATAGTGTGTTTGGTCTATGTTCGTTGTGTTTGGTTTTTGTTACTGTAACATTACTTGGTCTCTTGAAAAAGAAAACTCATATATAGTATGACTATGAGTAGAACATATTTGAAATGCATATATAAATCTTTATACAATTATGATGTTAATGTAAATCTTTATAAAATTTTATGTTGTCATTAAAATTGGTAAATGGCTTATAATGATGACCTGAAATTTATATGTATTGACCAAAATACGACACATAGTTATACCACATAACAATCCAAGTATAGCATCCAAACCACATTTATAATCCGTTTGTTGGACACATTTATGATCACTCAAATTGTTTTTTCTTCTTCCAAAGTTATCATCAAAATAGATGATCGAGATACGAAACACAGCCTCCAATGACAACAATGCAGATATACCTGGAAAACGACAATACACAACAATTGTGAGCGAATGATATATCTAGAGTAGGTTATGGTTTTCTAACACCCCTGAGATACATTAGTCGTTGCTATAATAGTATAAATATTATCAAATGCATGTAACTTTATATCATCCAAAGACGCAATTCCCATCTTAGACTTCAACGCCAATAACGTTAGTATACACGAGAGAGGTAATTAACATTATTACATGATATTTGTAGGTTATGGTTTTCTAACACCCCTGAGATACATTAGTAGTTACTATGTATAGTATAAATATCATCAAATGCATGTAACTTTATATCATCCAAGGGCAAAGTTCCAAAATTTACTCATTCGTTACCGAATAGGTGTTGGTATCAAAACTAATCTTTTATATTTAATATTATCTTCTTATCTTCTATCTTAGTGAAAAGTGCCTTCCAATTAAAACAGAAAGTCTATAGGTTGATTTTTCTTTCAGTGATTATGTCCGCTTTCATCCTTCTACTACTCTAAGTACTAACTTCTTTGTGAAATGAATTTATGGCCCAATAACATTTTCCGGGGTTTTTACTTCACAAATCTAAACGACTAAACTGTTTTTTTTAGGAATAGTTTTTATATCTCTCATTTTTTTCATGATTAATTTCATATATATCTATATTATAATTTTTGAATGCATATATACAATGCTTTCAAAGCATGCTTTGAGTAAATATAAAATTTCAGATTTTGATAAAGGAGATATGAGATTAGTTTTCTACTTTTGTAATGAAAAACTCAATAGTTTTCTGCTATATGTTTTTTGCAAATATATTCCTAAGTTTCTAAAAATGTATGTATGTTTTTTTGAAATATCGTTTTAAGCATTTGTCAATTCCGGGTAATCACATTTTAAAACCTTTAAAATGAAATATATTATTTTGCTTTTGCTATTAAGCTTTTTTAATATAAATCCGAACTAAGCAACTTATTTTTGTAGAACCAACGAATGGACACATACACACGAATTTTCCGCGCTTTTACATCTTGATTAGTGCACATCTGAAAAAGAAATATAATGCCATAAAAACAAACAATGTACACTAAAATTTATTTAAATTAGAGCTTTATAGCGCCACAACAACGTAGGCTTAAATACCCACCGCAACGTGCGCGACGATAATTTTCTTTTTTACTAATTACTTATTTTTAGTGACTTAAGTTTAGTCTGCAATTAGAATAGACATATTAACAGAGACAAATAAACAAATATATTTACTTACCAATCTAACCATAAACATGAATATATATATATATCTCTATATTTTATATAACAGGAGGCATGACACGTAGATTATTCCACAATTGCCACCTCAATGCCATGTAATCATTAGTTGTCCACCTAAGCATTAATTTTCGAAATTTAATTCTAAAAAATAAGTCTTGCAAGAATCGAACCTTGGTTATTTGGATAAATAACATATGTGTTTACCACTAGATCAACTTAATTTTTGTGATATATTCTGCAAAGCCATAAATATAATGATCACAAAAAAATTGTAATAATTAAAAAAAAGAAAAAGAAAGCCCAATGCATTCATGATACGTAGTATTTGTTTTTCCAAAACCCTAATATCACTCATTATTACACACACAATATTTTTTTTCTGATTTGATGTACATGTTGTTTGTATTCTTTGTTGGTAATATCTTATCTAGGCGTTAGGGTTACAGGGTATGATTTTTGCGGTATAACCGGTTATTATTTATGTTAATTATCTACTAACAATTGAAAGCATGCTGCTGTAATGAATTTTCTAAAACCACAGGTACGTTTATGTTGTTGTAATTTTGCAGGTTGGATGCATGCTTTGTTTTGTTTATTTTGTTTATTGTTTAACATTAACAAGCAGAAAAAAAAATGCATTCCATAAAAAAAGGTAAGTACACTTAAATCATTCTGTAAAAAATGTCTATCCTGTAGTTATATGTGATGTGGTGTGAAGTGATAAATGTTACCAAGGCTTGACATGGATCATTTATTCACAATGCCAATTTTATTTTTAAAGTTTCAAATATTTATAAATTCATGAACTGTGATACCCTATTGCCAATGCTATTTTTGTTGTTAACATTATTCTGTATTTTGTTCCTGTGGATATTCATTGTTATTCATAACTTGATGCCACCCTTCTTCTACAAAACCCTAAATCAGATGCATGTTTAAAATTGTGCAGCTTCTTGGGAGGGCTGGGAGTGTTGGTGCTTTTGTGAAGCGTAGAGAGGAGTCTGGTTAGACTAAGATTACGTTGAGAGGTGACACCCCAGATGAAAGGATAATTATAATGCGAAAAATTGATGCACGTAACAAGTCTGAGTGGCTATATAATGGTAAGTTATAGTTAAAACCCTAAACTAAGTTTCTCAGTTTCTTTAGATTCATTTTATTTATATGTATACTATTGTTTCAGGCCGAGGAGCTTCTAAGAAAGAAGTACTTGATATAATCCAAAAGTTCAATATTCAAGTCAACAATCTGACACAAGTGAGTTCTTATGCTTTGTGAAGATTTGACATGCAAACTGTATTACTGGATATATATATACTGACGTAGCTTTGTATTTGATAGTTTTTATTTACACAATTTGCAGTGTGTAAATACTAACAGCAGTATAATTAAAGACAGTGATCGAACAGACACCATATGATGGTAAGCTGTGCTTTAGTCTTTTTCTGCATTAGTTGTAGCATGATAATCACCTTTTCAGTCTGTCAATAAGTTGTTCTCACAGCACCACCCCCAATAAGAACTGCAATAAGTTCTGCAGCTTCAGTTGTTACTCCTTCAAAACCAATTCTCAGCAAACCCATATATCGACAATTAGATGAAAAGACATCACATGTGAGGTAGGAGTTCTTGACGCCAATAATCTTCGTAAATGAGCAATGAATCCTGTGTCAAAGCGGTTGCTTTAGGAAAAGGAGGCAAAGGTAGCAGTTTTTACGCATAATTCCCTGTACTCAAATTCGCTTTTTTACGCAATGCCAAACACCCTCTGGATTTAACTCGGCAAGACCAAACACTACAGTAACCTGTTGAGTAATTTAAGCTTTCTTTAGTCTAATGTGAATTGCATATGACTTTGATGACAATATGTTAATGATTACATACCTCGCCAACTAAGATAGGCTGATGTTTTATGCATAGACGAGGCCATTGATGAAGTTGCTGACTTTTTTGGATCTGAGAAAGCTGTTGCAGAACGGACCGCCAGGTGTGCACTCAGTAACAATATATATGTTCTCATGTTATGTTTCAGTTTTTTATATTATTTGTCCTGCGATTGCAGAGTAATGGGTGCCTCAGTGCCTTCTGAAAAAGCATTGGCTGACATACTTTTATCCACTTCATCAATAGCTATGTCGGCTGCTACTGGCTATGGGAAGGAACCTGAACCCTCCACCTCCTCATCCGTTCAATTGTCACAACAATGCTGTCACTTCCAACTTTTTGATATTCTGTTAGCAACAGAAAACTTTGACGAATCATTAGTAATTGGAAAGGGTGGATTTGGAAAAGTATACAGAGGTACCATCTTCAATGGATCTGCAACTGTTCTTGCTGCGATTAAACGGTTGGATCCTAGCTCAAATCAGGGGGCACCCGAGTTTTGGGCAGAAGTTGAGATGCTTTCAAAGTTGCGGCACTGCAATCTTGTCTCTTTATTTGGTTATTGTAATGATGAGGAAGAGATGATCATTGTATATGAATATATGCCCAATGGAACACTTGAAGATCATCTTCATAAACTTGGTACACCACTTTCTTGGGTTCAACGACTTAAGGTCTGTATAGGTGCCGGTCGCGGGTTGCACTATCTTCACACTGGTACAGGGATTGATTTTGGGGTCATACATCGTGATGTCAAGACATCAAATATTTTGTTACAGGAATCCTGGGCAGCGAAAATTTCAGATTTCGGGTTATTAAAGATAGGCCCCACAAATCAGCCTATGACTTACGTCAACACACTTGTGAAAGGAACTTTTGGGTATTTTGATCCCGATTATTACGCAACTGGAAATCTAACAAGGAAGTCTCATGTGTATGCTTTTGGAGTGGTATTGTTAGAAGTGCTCTGTCGAAAGCGTGCAATATTTAATATTAATGGCGAAGCATTGAATTTGGAAAATTGGTTTCAAGAATCTATTAAAGAAGGCAGTTTAAAGAATATAATAGATTTGGATATAAGGGGTCAGGTATCATCAAAATGTTCGAAGGAGTTTGTTCGAATTACGGAGAGATGTTTGCACAGCAGTCCGAAGAAGCGTTCTACCATGGCTGAGGTTTTGTTCAGTCTTGAGTCTATATTAAACTTGCAAGAGAAACTCAATAACTCAGTGCGACCTGCAGGCAGAACAATACTCGATAGAATGGTTAATATGCTTCCATTTCCCTCCAACGGAGAGAACACTGGTATTTCAAGGTCCTCATGAATTAAATCACATATTTATTATGAAATGTTTGTGCATCTAGCTTGGCATAAAGTAGCAGAACATCAGTGATAATACAGAAATCTAATTTTACCTCGAACTTGTTTCCATAGCTTCATTGTTCTTATCTCAAGCCCGATCCCTGATAATCATCTCTGTTTATTCTGCACGTGCCACTAACACACTAACACATTACAGGTTAATTTTGTAACTTAATGATCTCTTTGGAAACAGCTTTAAAAGCATTATCTACAGATGATACATGTAGTCACCGTTGTTATAAGTGAGTTTTGGTTTTCAACTTCATAGAGGAATATGTGATGAAAGGTACTAATTCATCAAGCTTGAATACATTCTTCATTTTTCAATAAATGTTAACATCCCTGCCTGTGACATTACCCCAGAAAAAAAAATTATTTACTGTTATTAGTTGCTTGCACATAAGTATGTTACCAACCGATGACTTCAGTTACTCATATAAGCTTAACGCTAAACCTTCATAGTTGTTGGTTTATGATGTCTTTGTTAAATATATGTTTGTACTAATTTGATGTACAGATTGAGAGCGGGGATAATACAGATTTCGAATATAAGATGCATCCTATCATAGATAAAGAGTGGTTCTTGAGTGACAAAGTTCTGATAGCTGAAGATCCTGACATTCCACTTCCTGGTGACGGTATTGATCATCTCTTCTTGAAGGACAAAGTTCTGATAGCTGAAGATCATGACATTCCACTTCCTGGTGACGGTATTGATCATCTCATGAGGTGGAGATTGCGAAGTGAAGATATGTCAGATTCGCCACTTTACAGTAAAGTATCAGCCACCAAAAGCCAAAGGCTAACAAAACAAACGGGCTCCTAGATGGAGTACCACAACTACCAAATAACATGAACAACCAATAAAGGTAATTCTGTTGTCCTTGTGTTAGCAGAGACAAAACCTACTTAAGCATTGGGTATGATGCTTGGGTTATTTTTTTATGTAGATAACCGAACTCAAAAAGTTAATTCTGCTGCAACTTCATTTTAGTGATCATGGTTAAAGCTAATTTACATAAACTTATTCTTTAGTATTGGATCAAACAAATGTTGGTTGTAAAGTTGGTTCCTCTTTGAGTTCAAGGGTACCTTCCGAGGGTCATTATTTTTACAAAAGCTAAGAATGATAGTTTTCATGTTTTTTATTTTGTTCATATTTGTAAACGGATATGTGATGTCACGTATAATAGCTTTTTTATAAAAGACCATGATGACAACACTTGAAAGCAAGCATTGCTGGAACAATATTTAAACTCGGTTTCAGTTAGATCTTACACTTTGTCCACTACAAGATCAAGCCAAATAGTATTCTGGTGTGAGTGTAATTACCACACATTAGCTTCTTTTTTAATCGATAATAATACGTATATAAAAAATGCCACACATTCCAATTTCTTAAAACATTTTGCAGAGTCAAGTGAGCAACTTGACTTGGGTTGGGCTTATTTAAGGAAGCAAAATTTACTAAATGATACTTACAATTTCCATACTATAAGTATTAAACAACTTGATTTTTCCCTCAGTTGACCCACAATGGCATGTTCCAGGTATACTTCATTATGGTCGGGTTACTTGCTTCAGGGAAGTTTACTTGGGTTGAAAGATGGGTGAATGAGCACCCTGAAAAGCGATACATACTACTTGGAACAAATCTCGCTCTTGATCAAATGAAGGTATGTAATGTTAAACTATACCTCTGATAAATAGGTAATTATCCATGCATTTTAAAAGTATAAGATTTTGTCATAATTTTTTGTTTACATGTCATGGTAGTCTCACTCCTCTTTGTTTTATCCTGCTATTTTCCACTTTCAGGCAATGCTGTGTTGCCTAAGAGCAAGGATATGCCTGGGACATATGAATATTTCAATCAGGTCATCACTTTAATTCCGTGTTTTCTGTTTTATAAAGCACCTTTTATAAATCTCTTTTTTTTTTCCAGCCTTTAAAAATTAATGCTTTATTTAATAGGTCATATACATAGAACTCAACATGACACAATAACAAATATGTTTGGATCAAATGAAAGCAAATCTGCAATCAGGCATTACCGTCTCTCCTTATTGTTACGGCATTATGGTCAAGGAAATATGTTGCCTACCCATGACATGTCTACACTACAATACCAAATGACTCCATCAGGTATCATCCTTTCATTTTGACCCTGTCTGTTATGTAGATGTGACAATTGCCACCCATTTATGTATGGATGGGCTGATGTCGGTTATCTTATGTATATAACGGGTCAAATATGCAAATACTTTCATTGTAGCTAAACCATTAACGGATCATTAGTCCGACCAAAGTATATTTTCTGACCAAAGTATATTTTCTGATGTATATTTTCTGACCATCCTTTCTTAAACTAACTTTTAAGCCTGTTGCAGACATAATTTGAATCAAGGCTCCTTTTCCCATCTTATATCTATATGACATAGACCATACACGACATCTTGCACAATTATAATTGTATTCTTTACATCCAACTATTCTCTACTTGATGTACCTTTTTCTATTAAGAGAAACATTTTGCTTAAAAGAATTTGTCACTTATGAAGATTTAACCAAGTTTTAAAAAATGGCTATAATATAAAGTTAGTCATGAATGAACAAAAAAAAACAAGTAAGTTTTCCGTGTCTAAAGTGTTTTTGTACTAACAGAACTACCAAGCTATAATTCTATAGAATCAGATTATGATTAAAAATATTTTTTTATTGTTATAGGAAACTGAAGTATTTGGTCGCTAGCGGCTTGGTTCAAACAACAATGATCATCAACCTTTTTTCTTCATGGATGACTGATTACGTTGAGTTGTGTGTCGAGATGTAAGCTTCATTTCTCACAGGTAAGTGTTTGCAATTGGAACTCGCCTTCGATGTAAAATTTATTCAACAGGGAAAACATATAATCAAAGTGTTTGATTTAAAAAATACTATTGGGATGGCAAAATGGGCGAGTTCATGGCAACTGGCATATGCGTCATTTGGTAAGTATTATACAAATAAAAAAAACAATAGTTAATTACTTAAATGGTCCATGTCGGGTATTTGAACTTCATATGAGTTCATACCAATTGTCTTTTGCAGTGTGCAAAAGTAAATACTTCAGGTGGTGCAGAAACAGCATACTTCAGAAACGACATTTGTCCCTCGGTGTTTCTCCAAACATTACCACAAACAGCAGCGAGCGGAAAGGGATCCTGCATTGACATTTAGTATATTAATACAGTATAAGCTTCGATGGTACATTAATTGCTTCGGAATATAAAGTAAGACCTGTGATGCATGTCTGTAACACGAAATCAGCAGAAAAAATGATACCTCGTCCTGGATGTAGAAACCCTCGTGATCAAGGTTCTCAATTACAGTTGGCCAGCTAATTCCAGGAGCCTATATTTTTCATATCAGTGTTAGTAAAACAAAAGAATGAAGAAAATTAATCCCAAAAAAAATTGAAGGAAGGAACTAATAAGCTGCTTAATTGATTCTACAAGAACATCAGTGTTCCAGGAATTCACTGGGGGCATGTCAGGCAAACTCCCTCTTCCAAAAGCAGAGAAAAATGTCAAAAAAGCATTTTCATGGTCCAAGACCAAGATCGATCGGACAATTGCGCCAAGTATCCTAGCGATAGTGACTTCAGTTAGTGGTGAAAACGAGGATAGCAAATCTTTGCATACTGATACATCTGATGTGCACTTATAGCCTCAACACGTACAAAACCCAAAGCCGATAATGAAATCACTTTTCCAACAAGAACCCCGCAGTTTGGTTCACCTGACCGGCCGGGGACCATGCCCCTAAGTGGTTCAAGGACACCTATGTGTTACGAGCCGAATCCTAGCAGCCCCAATCCGAAGAAAATCTCGACGTGGCAACATAGCTAGATTGATCTAGAATCATACAAATAAAATAAACAATAGTTAGTTACTTAAATGGTCAATGTCGGGTATTTGAACTTCATATGAGTTCATACCAATTGTCTTTTGCAGTGTGCAAAAGTAAATACTTCAGGTGGTGCAGAAACAGCATATTAATACAATATAAGCTTCGATGGTACATTAACAGCTTCGGAATATAAAGTAAGACCTGTGATGCATGTCTCAGAACACGAAATCAGCAGAGAAAATGCTACCTCGTCCTGGATGTGGAAACCCTCGTGATCAAGGTTCTCAATTACAGTTGGCCAGCTAATTCCAGGAGCCTATATTTTTCATATCAGTGTTAGTAAAACAAAAGAATGAAGAAAATTAATCCCAAAAAAATTTGAAGGAAGGAACTAATAAGCTGCTTAATTGATTCTACAAGAACATCAGTGTTCCAGGAATTCACTGGGGGCATATCAGGCAAACTCCCTCTACCAAGAGCAGAGAAAAATGTCGAAAAAGCATTTTCATGGTCCGAAGACCAAAGCATCAGATTTGACAATTGCGCCAAGTATCCTAGCGACAGTGACTTTAGTTAGTGGTGAAAACGAGGATAGCAAATCTTTGCATACTGATACATCTGATGTGCACTTACAGCCTCAACACGTACAAAACCCAAAGCCGATAATGAAATAACTTTTCCAACAAAAACCCCGCAGTTTGGTTCACCTGACCGGCCGGGGACCATGTCCCCAAATGGTTCAAGGAAACCTATGTGTTACGAGCCGAATCCTAGCAGCCCCAATCCGAAGAAAACCTCGACGTGGCAACATAGCTAGATTGATCTAGAATCATATACCTAAAAATATCTAAGATACTTTGTCTAAAATATCCTATACTTATTGGGAGTAATCTAAAAATAAGCTAAATATCTAGGATATTTAGTAGGAATAATCTAGAATAAGCTAGATATTAGCTTATGTAAAAATCTAAGATAGTTGTATTAGAAGTTTCTAGAACTAAATAAGCCCTTAGTATAAATAAGGGCTTATCCCTCCCATTTGTAATCATCTACTTTGTAACCAACATTCTAAGTGCAATATATATCAAGTATTCCCGACTACATCTGCAAGTGTTCATCATTAATCTCTTCCATACTTTTTGGCTTAGTCGTTGAAACCAAGTCGCTAAGTGCCGCACGGACATTGAGAATTAGTTCCGTGACAAGTGGTATCAGAGACAAGGTTCAAACTTTGATATACACCATTGGAAGGAACACGATGGTAGATTTTGTCCTTGAAAACAACCCGAGTGATGGGGTTGAAATGCCGAATGAGGAAGAAATCTGAGGGCGTATTACTGAACGAAAGAAGGATGCATCAAAAAGAGACAAAGCAAGAAGCAAGTCTCGACCTAGCCAACACATGATGAAGGAGCTTCAGGGGACAGCCTTGAAAATGTGTTGCGATTGTGGAATCTTATGTCGTTGAAATAAAAGAACTAATTGATTCTCTCCAAAATGTTGTCAACTTGATGACCAAAGAAAAAGTTGAAATAATTGAAGCAGCAAAAGCTTTGGCCCGAAATGTGGGCGATGACTTCAAGAAAGAAATCAAAAAGATGACCCAAGATTTGTTAAGCGCTAGAAAATTTGTTGAGGACGAGATCTTTACGATGCATGTAAAGATAGACAATGTAACTAAGGAATGTCAAAACCATCGAAATATGAATATTGATGGAGATGCTAGTGGTAGCAAAGGTACATCTTTCTCGCCCCTAAAGGTCCCAAAACCAGATATGTTTAATGGTACTCGAAATGCTACTCTAGTGGAAAACTTTTTGTTCGGACTCGAACAATACTTTGAAACGATGGGAGTAATGGAGGATGCTGCTAGAATGAGCAATGCACCTGCCTTTTTGCGTGAGTCTGCCCAACTATGGTGGAGAAGAAAACATCAGGAAAGGGAGAAGGGCACATGCATCCTCAACACTTGGGATCAGTTCAAGACCGAGCTGCGAAAACAATTTGTCCCCCATAACGCTGACTGCGAAGCCAAAGCTAAGTTAAGACGACTTCGCCACACGGGTATGATTTTCGACAACATAAAAGTATTTACTACGATTTTATTGGAAATTCTGGATGTACGAGATCAAGATGCCCTTTTCTACTTCAAAGACAGATTAAAAGAATGGGCACGAATCAAAATTGATAGAAGAAACGTCAAGACATTAGACGAGGCCATCGCAGCAGCCGAGTCGATTGTGGATTACTCCAACCGACCAAAGAAACCTTTAATAAATAAAGCGGGGGTTGAGCGAGGGCCGGCTAAGAGATTGGACGACCGAAAAGATGGGGGCTCAAAGTTTGAAAGGTCGTTTCAGAAAAAAGACATGTCCAAACCCCCACCGAAGCCATGTTTTATTTGCGATGGACCTCATTGGACAAGGGAATGCCCAAGTCGGAAAGCTATTAACGCCCTGGTTGCTGAGATGGGTCCGAAGATAGACGAGTCACCCCAAGAAGAATTAGGGTCGATTAGACGACTTAGCACCTTAAGAGAAATGCTTACTGGAGCCGAAACTAAAGATCAAGGGTTACTCTTTACGGAGCTAATGATGAACGACAAGAAGACGTCGGGACTCATCGACACTGGTGCTACCCATAACTTCTTGGACGTTAAGGAGGCCGAATGATTAGGAATAACATACACCTCTGAAAAAGGGACGATCAAGACTGTTAACGCAGAACCAAAGCAGATCACCGGGACAGCTAAGGTAAAAGTTTGTATCGATAAGTGGACTAACGAGCTAACATTTTCAGTAGTGTCGATGGATGACTACAGGGTTGTACTTGGCCTGGATTTCTTTGAAAGAGCCCGAGCTTTTCCTATACCCGCCACCAAAACGCTGGTCATCCTCGATAACGAAGTGTCCCAGGTTACAAAATTAAAGAAGCGGGGCGAAATACAACCCCTATTATCGGCAACCCAATTTAAAAAGGCCACCAAGGAAGGAGAATGTTATTTAGCAGCCGTGATGGAATTCCTCGATGATGAAACCGCCCTCAAGTCCCCGAGGTAGTTAAAGGAGTTCTAAAAGAATTCTAAGATGTGATGCCAGCAGAAATACCAAAGAAATTGCCGCTTCGAAGGGAAGTTGACCATCAGATCGAGTTTTTATAAGGAGTTAAGCCCCCTACCATGACTCCTTATAGAATGGCCCCACCTTAACTTGCAAAGTTAAAAAGATAACTCAAAGATCTACTTGACTCGGGATACATCCAACCATCAAAGGCCCCTTATAGAGCACCGGTACTATTCCAAAAGAAGAAGGATGGCTCGCTTCAAATGTAAATAGAATATCGGGCTCTCAACAAAGTCACCGTAAAGAACAAGTACCCAATCCCGCTAATCGCAGACCTTTTCGATCAATTGGGAAATGCCAGGTACTTCTCTAAACTTGATCTACATTCAGGATATTACCAGGTACGTATTGCAGAAGGTGATGAACCTAAGACAACTTGCGTGACTCGCTACGGTGCTTTCAATTTCTTGTCATGCCGTTTGGTCTAGCAAATGCACCTGCCACCTTCTGTACACTCATGAACCGACTTTTCAGCCCCTTTTTAGACCAGTTTGTAGTTGTGTATTTGGATGATATCGTTGTTTATAGCTTGACGCTCGAAGAACATATAGAGCACCTAAGGTAGGTATTCAAGGTCCTTCGAGAACACCAATTATTTGTCAAGCTCGAGAAATGCGACTTTGCGAAACAGGAAATTGAATTCCTTGGCCATCGAGTAAGGGAAGGACGGCTCATGATGGATCCCTCCAAGGTCGAAGCCATCCAAACTTGGCGAACTCCAACCAAAGTTCCCGAGCTAAGATCATTCCTTGGATTGGTTAACTATTATCGGAGATTTATAAAAAGTTATTCGGCTGTTGCTACTCCATTGACCGAGTTACTAAAAAAGGACAAGACGTGGGAATGGAGTCAAGAATGCGAAGACGCCTTTCAAAAGCTAAAAGAGATCGTATCCAAGGAACCAGTCATGGCTCTACCGGATCACTCGAAGCCTTATGAGCTGCATACATACGCTTCTGATTTTGCGATTGGTGGAGTTTTGATGCAAGAAGGACATCCAATTGCTTTTGAAAGCCGAAAGTTGAACGATACCTAGCAGAAATACACGGTACAAGAGAAGGAAATGACGACCATTATCCACTGCTTAAAGGCCAAGTGGCAAGATTTTCTTGCAGAGTTTGATTACGAGCTAGTATACAAGCCGGGAAAGATGAATGTAGTTACTGATGCACTTAGTCGTAAAGCAGAACTTGCTACTATCAGTCATCCCCGAACCAACTTGCTCGAGCAAATAAAGGAAGGGTTAGGGCAAGACCGAACGACAAAAAATTTGGTGCAATTGGCGAAGGAAGGCATAACTCGGCGATTTTGGCTAAAAGATGGGTTGTTATACACTGGGATAAACCGAGTCTACGTCCCAAGATGGAAAAATCTTCGAAAAGAAATTATTAAAGAATGCCATGATCCTCTATGGGCAGGACACCCCGGTATGACTGGCACTCTTGCCTTACTTCAATGATATTATTATTGGCCTAACATGCAGGATGATGTGGAAGTCTACGTAAGGACTTGTTTGGTTTGCCAACAAGATAAAGGAGCACAAAAACTGTTAGACCCGTTTCCAGGGTACTGGGACCCCACCCTAGATGAAAATGGACCAAAGGCCTTATGTGATTGGCTAGTCAATGAATGTTATATTGTAGTCAACCCGATAGTCAAACTAATAGTCAACAAATGTTGTGTTATAGTTATTGAAAGTAGAGGGACCTAAGTTGCTATATTGTAAACTTGTTATAGAAGTATTTAGTGACCCAAATTATAAAGAATGAGACTTGAGGGACCATTTATGTCAAATGGCAAAAGATGCCATCTACAAATGTCTGGATCCTTCTTCACTTATCATCATATTTCCAGAAATATTAAGAGTGTGGTATGTGTCGTGATAGAGAAAAGGAGGGAAAAAGGGGAAATGGTCTTGAGGCCAAATTGATGAAGAATTAAGGTGTTGTATCAAGTGTTGAAGCCTTAATAATGATCTTTATGAAGTAAGTATTCAATTGGTGAATTAATTATGAATTAAAAGTTAGGGTTCTTATACCCAAGATTAGGGGTTTTGGGTAATTGAGTTTTTAAACACTAATTATGATGTTATAGTGTAATTGGTTAAAACCCCTTTGGTTGAATTGAAGGAAGATGGGTAAATTTAGGATAGAGTAAATTGCATTTTTGGTCCTTAAGGTATGGCCAAATTGCAGGTTTCGTCCCTAACGTTTCTAAAGTGCAGCGATAGTCCTCATTTTGAAGGTTTTGTTGCATGTTTGGTCCCTAATATGCAACTTAAGGACCAAACATGCAACGGAAACTTCAAACTTTTAGGGACCAAATCTGCAATTTAAGGACCAAACATGCAACAAAACATTCAAAATGAGGACTATCGTTGCACTTTCAAAACATTAGGGACAAAACCTGCAATTTGGCCATACCTTAAGGACCAAAAATGCAATTTACTCTTTAGGATATGATCATTATATGATCATGTAAATAATTAAAGAGTTATAGTAATGATTGGATGACCTTATTATGGGTTAAAGTTGAGTAATTTATGGGTTGGATCATCATATAATCAAAATATGATTATATGATGATTAGAGGTTGTTTATGTAATATTGTTATAGACATTCGATTATGTACTAAGTGCATGTTATAATTATGTGGTTAAGATGTTAGCTATGGAAAGTAAGGAAGATGGTGAAGGATGATGATGATAGCTTAGCTTGGAGCTAAGGTAAGTAAACCGGTTATAAGCTAGCATTATGTGGATGACATGTGTTATGTGTTATGTTCTTATAATTGTTAAGCTTATTGTATGATTGATGTGTAAGTGTTATATGTAAGTGTTGGGCCTAGCTAGCGAGAAATATAGACTAGCTCGGGAGTGGGCTAGTAACGAGTAATTGACGTTAAGAGGCCTAAGGTATGCGTTAGTGGTTCGTAATGCGAAGACTGGATAGTTATGTTGTGTATGATACTTGAATGATATATCATGATAGATTATACCCGCTTTACTTACTAAGCGAAAGCTTATGGTTTAGTTGTTTAACCATTTTGTAGGTTCAATTGTGAAGAAGGCAAAGCGATTGGAAAAGGCTTAAGGATTGGAAGAGTGTATGTTAGAAGGTTTGTATGGAAATAGGAGCTTAGGTAGAATACCGAGCTCGAAGTCAAAGTTGTTCCCCGGGAGTTTTAAATGGTGTATGCAAACGGGTCAAAACGGGTGTTTGGGATAACACCCGTTACTTTGTAAAGCACTTTTCCGTGGGTCATTATGACCAAGTTTATGCATATATTTGATGTTTATAATGTTTTAATGATTTCTGGAAGTTTTGGTGTTATGTCATGTTATAGAAGTTGTTTTTCGGAAAATGGGTCAAAAGTACACAAAAGGGGTATGCAGAAAAAGGGGTGTTTGGGACAAGGTCTATTTTAACCCATTTTGAATCAAACGGGTCAAGAATGTTTGGAAAAACAATGTATATGTTAAGTGTTTGTAAAGTGGTTAAAATAGTTGGAGAACTAGTGGAGAACTAGTTGGAGAACTATTGGAGAACTAGTTTGGAGAACTAGTGGAGAACTAGTTTGGAGAACTAGTCGAAGTCAGTTTTCGAAAAATCATATCTTTTTAACCGTAAGTCGTCACGGGTCGTGCCACCCGTCATTTCGAAGGTAATTGAGTCTAGTTTCATGTAAAAATAATTTCAAGGGTCAGTTTGTTACAGAATTATATCAGTTCAACGATTAGCAACAACATGTCAGTTTTTAGTCAAATCGTTTCCGCGTAAAAGTTTAAATTTTAATGATTTTAAGTCGTGTCATTCACGGGGTGTTACAAAAACATCCTGCCGGGACTGTTAGAACCTCTTCCCACGCCCAAAAGACCATGGGAAAGCGTATCCATGGACTTTATTATAGCTCTACCTAAATCAGAAGGTTACGGAACTATTATGGTGTTGTTGATCGATTCAGCAAATATGCCACCTTCATCCCGTATCGACTGAATGTAAAGTTGACGAAGCCGCACGAGCTTTCTTTTAAAACATGGTTAAGTTCTGGGGCGTACCAAAAAGCATCATCAGTGATAGGGACCCACGGTTCACGGGCAAATTCTGGCGAGAGTTGTTCAAGTTGATGGGGACCGAGCTAAATTTTTCAACAAGCTTTCACCCGCAAACTGATGGGCAAATGGAACGTGTCAATGGCCTATTATAAATATACCTTAGACACTATGTTAGTGCCCATCAACGGGATTGGGCAAAACTACTAGACGTCGCTCAATTTTCATTCAACCTCCAACGAAATGAGTCGATAGGCAAGAGCCCTTTTGAAATCGTTATGGGACAACAACCGCAAACTCCAAGCTCCCTAGTCACGCCTTATACGAGTAACAACCCTTCAACATTTAAATTCGCAATAGAATGGCATGAAGAAGCTGACGAGACAAGAGCGTGCTTGGACAAAGCTGCAAAACGGATGAAGAAATGGGCAGATACAAAGCGAAAGGACATTCAATTTCAAGTTGGAGACAAAGTCATGCTGAAATTGCTTCCCAATCAGTTCAAATCAATGCGATCAATGCATAAAGGATTGATAAGGAAGTACGAAGGGCCGTTTGAAATAATAAAACGCGTAGGCAAGTCCGCATACAAACTTGAGTTGCCTTCACGGTTAAAGATTCATCCGGTAGTACACGTAAGTCTTCTAAAAGAGTACAATGAAGACAATGAAGATGAACAACGAAACATCTCCAAAAGAGCACCCCCGGCTGTGGCTACCGCATTCGACAAAGAAATTGAAACAATTATGGCAGACCGCAATGTACGAAGAAGGGGATTTCCGTGTTACAAAGAGTACTTGATCAAATGGAAAGGACTACCAGAAGAGGAATCAAGCTGGGAACGAGAAGACTTATTGTGGCAGTTCGAGGATCAAATTCATTGCTACAAGGATGAAAGCACGACGAGGACGTCGTGAATTTAAGTGGGGGAGGGTGTTACGAGTCGAATCCTAGCAGCCCCAATCCGAAGAAAACCTCGACGTGGCAACATAGCTAGATTGATCTAGAATCATACACCTAAAAATATCTAAGATACTTTGTCTAAAATATCCTATACTTATTGGGAGTAATCTAGAAATAAGCTAAATATCTAGGATATTTAGTAGGAATAATCTATAATAAGCTAGATACTAGCTTATGTAAAAATCTAAGATAGTTGTATCAGAAGTTTCTAGAACTAAATAAGCCCTTAGTATAAATAAGGGCTTATCCCTCCCATTTGTAATCATCTACTTTGTAACCAACATTCTAAGTGCAATATATATCAAGTATTTCTGACTACATCTGCAAGTGTTCATCATTAATCTCTTCCATACTTTTTGGCTTACTTAGTCGTTGAAACCAAGTCGCTAAGTGCCGCACGGACATTGAGAATTACTTCCGTGACATATGGCTTACTTAAAGTCTAAGACACCAAAATTTTTGACACATTTGGGTAGTCCCATAGGAAAGGCAATTCATCTCACCAAATTTGACCCAACCGATGCATGGCTGCCTATTACTGAATCAAGAAATGGAAATGCTTATTATGCAACTTTTCATACTCTTTGTGCTGAGATTAGGATTCAAGCACTTATTCTTCCTGTTGCATTCACCATTCTAGGCTGGTAATTCACTCAATTTCCTTTTTTTTAACAATTTTTTTTCCGGTCGACCCTTAAACCTTATTATTATTATTCTTCAATATACTATATGAGAAAAAACTAAACTTTGTTACGTTAACATAATATCACTTCATTTGGCTTACATATTTTGCACAGTGGTTCTATAAAACTAAGATTTTTGTTTAAAGTGGACTTGTAACTAATGTAGTTAATTAATGTAATTATTACAGGGCTTGGGGAGTCATAACGTTAACTTTTACCTTCATATGGCAAATTTTCACTATGAATTTACTGGTCAATCTCCATGAAGATACTCAATCTGGGGTGCGCTACAATAGATACTTGCAACTGGCATATGCGTCATTTGGTAAGTATTATACAAATAAAAAAAAAACAAGAGTTAATTACTTAAATGGTCCATGTCGGGTACTTGTACTTTAAATTAGAACATACTTTGATATGTTTTTATCCTATGTCTAGCTAACTAGGAGATACAATGTCTAAACTTATATATTAATGTCCCGCAGATGAAAGGTTAGGAAAGATCTTAACCCTATTGAAAATCAGCAACTTATCATTTGGTACAATCGTACAGAAATGTCTAGGCTCAGCTAGCTTGCTTCAAGCACATCAATTGGTGGATTTGGATCACATGTTGCTCATTTTTTGAGCTAAAATGGTCTTTTAACGGAAAAATCAAGGTAAATTGCGTCCAAAAAACAACAAACAAATAATTATAAGTCATGCCCGCCCATTGGGCGGGTTCGAAATCTAGTATATATATATATACTTTGCCTACCAAATCATTCCCACAAGTGTCCTACCATATTATTCTTGCTTTGCTTCATGACCCGACGTCAGTAATACCAGCACCGACTCCTCTTTAGTTCCATCCACTCAATTGTCTCAAACTCACCGGCTAGTTGTTTGAGTAGCAAATACATAAACAAAAAACCAAACTAGATGTAGTTTATATATATATATATATATATATATATATATATATATATATATATATATATATATATATATATATATATATATATATATATATATATATATTCTAGGTTTAGTTAATTAGTTGCAACATAAGTCGAGGGGGTGAGACATATAGAAAGAAGAAGAATATTGAGCTGCAAATACGAAAACAAAAAAAACAAAGAAGATGCTAGTTACATATAATACTTCGTAGTTGAAGTTGCAGGTGATAATTCATTAATAATAAAAAAAAAATGGAAAATAAGGGTGGGAAGAAGCACAAGATGGTGAGAGAGAGTTATATGAAAATATGAAAGGTTATGAAATCAAGTACATACATGAAAATCTTTGTTGAAGCTTTGCAAGATTGTTAAAAGAAGGTTAAGTGAGAAAGTAAGATAGAAGCAAGAAGAAGCTCACATATTAAAGTGGCTACATCAGCAAAGCAAAGTAGTCAAATACACTAAGTCCATAAAGTCAACTCAGTGAAGAAGCAACATAAGCCAAACACTCCTTCAAAGCACAAACTGCTCCATAAAGCTCAAGTTCAATGTGGAAATATGTAGCTAGATATTTTGTACAATTTAGTTAGTTAGTTAGTTACAAGTTTCTAGAAGGTAGTTAGTCTAAAAATAGTATTACATAGTTCATTTGATGTAATTGTAACAATTTACTCTAATAACATATTTCCTGCCAAAATGGCATTCAAATAGTTTCATTCAATTCTCTCAAATCCACCATTATTGATATGGTATCAGAGCTCTGATCATGGATCTGCTCATCATTAAAACACAAAAATCATCAATTCACACTCCAAATCATCTTCTAATAATCATCTTATCAAAATCACCAAAATTGACCCATTTTTAGTTACAATTGATCATCTTTCTATTACAATACACAATTTATGTTACAATTCTGTTCAATTTATGTTATTTATCAGTAAAACTACAATCTTTCATAATCAACAAGTTCATAATCAAAAAAGGTGGAAATCACTAATTCAAGTTCAAATTCTGAAGGTGCAACAAATGAAACAATGAATTCAGATCATCCTCTTTATCTTCATCAAACTGATCATCCTGGATTGCTACTGATTTCAAAGAAGCTCAATGGATCTAGTAACTTCAGTTCTTGGAAAAGGTCAATGGTAATTGCATTAAATGCTAAGAACAAAATGAAGATAATCACTGGTAAGTTTCCTGAACCAAACATCGGTTCATCTGTTAGAGCACTTTGGGAGAGGAATAATAATATGATAATATCTTGAATACTTAATACTATTGTTGAACACATTGGTAACAACTTGAATTTCATTAGTTCTGCATCAAAATTGTGGTTGGAATTACAAGAACTTTATGCTCAGATTGATGGCTATAGGATTTACCAAATCTTAAATGACATTGTTCAATTGAAACAAACTGATTGCACAAGAGGTTTACTATCACAAATTGAAGGGATGAGTTTGATGCCCTTGAAGCCCCATATTTGTGTGCGTGTATTTGTAATTGTGAAAATGGGAAAGAAAATAGTGAAAGGGATCAAAGGAAAAGGATGATTCAATTTTTTATGGGGCTTGATGATAGCTATTCAAATATTAAGGGTCAGATTCTCTTAATGCAGCCCTTACCAACTGTTGTGAATGCATGCAATATGATAAGACAAGAAGAGAAACAAAGGGAAGGTCTTATACCAAAACCACCAACATCTGATATACTCTCAACTTTCTCAAATGGTCAAAGGCATTACAACCAGAATACTAGGAACAACATGTCAAATTACTATCAAGTAGAGTCATCTCGATCAAGTTATAGTCGGGGAGAAACATTTGAAAGAAGGTGTAATTTCAAAAAAGGTGTTATATGTGGAAATTGTGGCAAAGAGGGGCATACCAAAGAACAGTGCTACAAAATTGTGGGATATCCTGTTGGGCGGCCTTTACATGGAATGTATCAACCGCCACCAAAACCTCATAGGACACCTCATGAACACAAACCACACAGGACTGTCAACATGGTTGCTGCTCAAGAAGATACTACTGCACAGAACAGACCGACACAAAATGCTCAACCAAACACTCCCTCTGAAGCTCACTTCTCTAATAGGATTAACCTTATCCATAATCAACTCTATCAACTACTCATGATGATGTAGAACAACCAAAAGGACACAGTTCATGGTATCTTTTCTTCTACTAGCATTACTATTCCAAAGTTGATTGGATCTCATATCTTTAATTTCAAAACTATTTGGATCATTGACAGTGGTGCAACTGATCACATTTCCACTAAACTCACTTCCATGATAAACATTCACAGTTTTTCAATACCAATATATGTTACTTTACCAGATGGACACATAACCAAAGTCACCAACTATGGATCTATCATCATTAATGTTGATATTAGTCTCCATAATGTACTTTATACACCATCATTTGCATACAACCTCATTTCAGTAAGTAAGTTGCTTAAAGGGACAAATATCTCATTGACATTAACTGACACTACACTGTATGTTTTGGGACCAGAACAAGAGGATTGCTCTTGGCACCCTTTGTGATGGTATTTACTTTCTTTCTTCATCACCCAAACACACCATATGCTCTGCAACCACCAAAGAAAAACACTCCATTCTCTAGCATTCAAGGATGGTACACTCACCTTTATCTGTACTAAAACAAATAAAAGATTTGTCTTCTGTTATCGACTGTAAATCAACCTTTAAATGTGACATTTGTATGCTTTCAAAGTAACATGCACTTCCTTTTAATGATAGTTCATCTCATGCTACTAACTTGTTTGATCTCATCCATTTGATGTTTGGGGCCCCTATAGACACCATACCAATGATAAATGTAGGTACTTTCTAACTATTGTAGATGACCATTCTAGAACCACATGGACATACCTCATGCCAAGTAAACAACATACAGCTTCACATGTCACATCATTTCACAAATATGTACAAAATCATTTCAAAATCAATATCAAAACAGGAGTGATAATAGGACAGAGTTCTTAAATACTACATTAAAAGACTTTTTCCAACTTCATGGTATCAACCACCAAACATCTTGTCCAAACAGTCCATAACATAATTCAAGGGTGGAAAGAAAGCATAAACAACTTCTTGAAGTAACAAGGGCTCTCAAATTTCAAGCAAACTTCCTAATTCACTTATGGGGCTATTGTATACTCACTGCCACATACTTCATCAATAGACTACCATCCACTGCACTTCACAATAAATCACCATATAAAGTCATTCACACCACACCACCACCCTTAGACCACTTGAGAACCATTGGTTGCAGAGCTTATGTACACCAACAGGCCTCAGATAAGTTTCATCCCAGATCCATTCCCACCATTCTCATTGGCTACCCTTCACCCCAAAAAGGATACATGTTATATCATCCTATCATACACAAAATTATCACTAGCAGACATGTTCAATTTGATGAAACACAGTTCCCACTTCACCACAACTAACATACAAACATCCAACACACAAGTCACATTAATTCAATGACAGATCCATCCATTATTCCAATTTTTCCAACTCCAATAGTTTCAACTCCATCTCCCACTCCTACCTCACTAATCTCAACTACTCTAGACACATCAAACTCACCAAGACCAAAGAAATCTACCTCTTAATACATCAACCACCACTGATACTTAAACTGAACAGACAACACACTCATAACCCACACTGTTAATACAAATAAACCGCAAAAATGTTTATTTATATTTTACGATCTTATTATGTTTTGTCGATAACAATCGTAAAATCATTTTAACGAAATAAATAAAATACGTAAAGCTTTAAGCAAATAGTTTACTAGCATATTTTACTAAACATATAAACCATTAAACATGTTTAGTAAAATAGTTTATATAAAACCAAAACCATTTTTATAAAACACTTACAAGTAACTTGGTTACTTACATTTTATAAAAATACATACTAGTTCAAATGTATCTTGTAATATATATGTGTTGGGTAAACCATGATTCATAACCCACGCACATAACCCATACGCATGATCCATGCCCATTACCCATGTGCATTTACATCATGCATGACATCATGTTGAGTTAAACCCATGACCCATGACCCATTGTCTATTTACATTGTATCTAGTTGGGTACCCATGTCCCAAAGTCCATAACCCATGGTGCATTAGCCATAACCCATAACCCGGTTTGTAACCTAAGACCTAGATTGTTTTCATCAGACATCCGGATCCTTGGTTTTATACTAGCCGGATCCCTTTGGAAGGGATCCGGTGGATCTGGGTGAACAGTAGGCATAATTGCCTATAAATAGTGAGCCATTTCTTCTTTGTTGCTCACTCCTTTTAGACATATCTTCTCTCTATGTTCTAAAATCTCTAACCTCAGACCTAAGGATCTTCTATGTAGCTTTTCTCCTTTCTTTCTTGTTCTGTTAGCCGGATCCCTTGGCTAAAGCTAGCCGGATCCATTTTGAAAAGGATTTGGTGGATCCGGGCATACAGAGACAGGTTTTTCTACTAATCATCATTTAAAAACCTCTATTGTTAACTCTAACACTCCACATTACATTTAATAACTCTCCTAGAAGAGTGTACTTCAGTAGTTGACCTTAGTGCATGTAAATGATTGCAATTTGAAGGATTTTAGTGGCTTAGGCTTAAACTTCCTTACTTGACTTCTCCCTATTTAGATCACTTGTGCTTTTGCTTCTAATTCACACCTCAAACACCTTCTTCTTAGTAAAACCTCATTCTTAACCTCACTTCTCAACATGAGTAAAGCACCAAGTGCAAGATCATCTACTAAAATCCCTCCAAGAAAAATCGCACATATTGTGTATGAAATATCCTCAATCGGATCCTCACCCGTCAAAACACCATCAACTAGGACACCTATTTCCAACTATATCCAAACACCTCCATCTAATGAACCACTACAACTTGCTTCCACCAAAACAACATCACCACAACTTGCTTCTCTTAAACCAACACCATCATCTAGTAAACCAAACACTCCTATTTCATCACAACCAATGCAAAACTCACCTCTTCAACCTCTACTTCTCTCATTTACCACACCTCCTACTTCTCCACATCTATTCTTGAACACCTTGGAGAACTTACCTCCTAGACCTCCTAATCCACCACCATTGCCTACATTTTCATCTATTGAGAAAATAACTACTCCACATAACATAGGTGGTGACATCAAAATGCCACAACCATTAGCACACATATCTCCTCCACCCTCAAATGGCTCATTTTGGGTTATGAGAAGATTTCAACCACCACAACCGGACCATATGGATGTTGACACATCTTTGCCTCCTCCACCTACACATATGCCTCCACCTTCCTCAAATGTGCATCTACAACCCTCTACATCAAACATACCTCCACAACTTTCCCTCTTAGGTCCATACATACCCTCATCACCTCAACCTCCAAGTCATTATGAGAATTACTATCATTGTCAACATGTCCAAACCTTATTCATGAACTACGTAATGAAGTACGTTTCATGTTCTACCATTTCCTTGAACGTCTAGATGACCTCAACAAACCTACATAACCATAGAAACCTTGAAGTGCAAGTATAAGTGGTCTTCATCCTCTAGCATTAGGACTAGACTATGTTATAAGGATTCCTTTTCTTTTTCTTTTTCTTGTTAAGATCATTTTTTCTTAGTTTTAAAGAATTGACCCATGAGTGTATCATTTCTCTTGTTTTATTAAATGAATCTACTTGATTATGTGCCTATTATTTATGTGAACATGTTGGTGTGATTATAAATTGTTTCCTTGGACTTTCATACCATATATTTGTATTTTTATTTATGCTGGTAACAAGCTGCAGGTACCTGGATCCCTCAGTTTATACCCGGCGGATCCCTTCTGAAAAGGATCCGTCAGATCCGGGCACTCAGAAGGCAAAAAGAGCACAAATTCATCTCATTTCCAGGAAATAATACACCCTCAATTCTAACCTTTATTTTGTAGATTTTCAAACTTCACTTGGAGTACTTGACGCCCTCAATAAGGGGGAGCTTTCGTCAAAGCAAAAACATTGCAAAAGTTTTGCAATACTCTCGCCTTAGCCTTCCTAGTTACTTGACGCCTCACCAAGGGGGAGCACTCGTCAAGGGGAAGCTAATATGCACTATCTTACATTTCTCATCTCTCTAAACTTCTTTCAAAAAATTTCAACATTCATTCTTTTCTAAAAAAATTTCTAAACTTCTTTCTCTTCTACCTCTTTCTAAAAAATTTCTAAATTTCTTTCTCTTCTACCTTTTCATGTTAGTTTCTTTTCGACAATCTTTTTGTTTCGGCAAATGGGAGAGAAAATAGTAAAAACTCAAATTCAAAATTTTAAGAATTTTAATTTTTACTTAGATCAACAAAAAGAGGGAGATTGTTAATATAAATAAGACGTAAAAATATTTATTTATATTTTACGATCTTTTTATGTTTTGTCGATAACAATCGTAAAATCATTTTAATGAACTAATAAAATACTTAAATCTTTGAAAAAATAGTTTACTAACATTTTTTACTAAACATATAAACCATTAAACATGTTTAGTTAAATAGTTTATATAAAACCAAAACCACTTTTATAAAACACTTGCAAATAACTTTGGTTACTTACATTTTATTAAAATAAATACTAGTTCAAATGTATCTTGTAATATATATGTGTTAGGTAAACCATAATTCATAACCCATGCCTATAACCCATAACCATGATCCATGCCCATGACCCATGTGCATTTACATGATGCATGACATCATGTTGGGTTAAACCCATGACCCATTGTCTATTTATATTGTACCTAGTTGGGTACTGATGACCCAAAGTCCATGACCCATGGTGCATTACCCATAACCCATAACCCGGTTTGTAACCCAAGACCCGGACTGTTTTCATCAGACAGCCGGATCCCTTGTTTTATATTAGCCAGATCCCCTTGGGAAGGGATCCGGTAGATCCGGGTGAACAGTAGGCATAATTGCCTATAAATAGTGAGTCATTTCTTATTTCTTGCTCACCCCTTTTAGACATATCTTCTCTCTATGTTCTAAACTCTCTAACCTAACCTCAGACCTAAGGATCTTCTATGTAGTTTTTCTCTTTATGATTCTCTAGGTTCCTTTTAAAGGCGAGATCACGACCTCTTGAAGACTTTCAAGCTCAAGGTCATGAGTTGCTAAGCTTTCTCTCCATCAAGACCACTGAAGTGAATCCTCTTGATGTTTCTTCTCTTCCTTCATTAGTGTGTTGTGTAGTTAAAGATGTTGGTGTGTTGTACTAATAGGTGTATTCGATATGGGGTGTCAAAGTGTGTTGTGATACTTGGTGTGTAGGGTGTTGGTTCCTCCATTGTAATGGAACCCGGTATTTAGCCTTGTACCGGATAAAGTGTAGGAGACGTAGGTTTGGTTCTACCTTGTGTGAAGAACCCGGTATTTAGCTTTGTACTGGATAAAGTGTAAGCGACGTTGTGAAGGCTTCTCCGCCGGTTAAAGGAGCTTGTGGTGTGTACTGATTACAAACTCTCGAGTTGGGTACTCGGGGAGTAGAGTAGGGCAAGGAAGGTGTCCTTGTAGCCGAACCACTGTAAATACTTGTGTTGTGATTGTATATCTCTTTCTCTATCTTATAACATATTTTATATATTCGTATAACTATCAATATCCAACACACACTCAAAATAGATTGACATAAGTCAATCTAAATACTTTAAAATGAAGTTTTAATTGATAAAACTATTCAACGCCCATTCTAGTTTTCTACATACACCACCACCAGTTCAACCAACCACAATGCCCACTACTCAACCAATACCTTCTCAGCCTCTTAGAACATCAACTAGAATGAAAACCATTCCCACTAAACTCAAATATTTTCACCATAACCTTCCAACTTCCAAAATCAACTCTGTGTCCAAACACCACTACACAAAATACATTAACTACACAAACATCATTTCACCAGAAATCAGATACCTCATCCATAACATTAACAAAATCATTGAACCACAAACATATAAACAGGCCTCTACTGATCCCAAATGGAGAGATGCAATGACTAAAGAAATTAATGCTTTAGAGGATAATGGTACTTGGACTTTAACAACTTTGCATGCTAATAAATTTCCAATTGGTTCAAATGGGTGTACAGAATCAAATATTTTGCAAATGGCACAGTTTAAAGATACAAGGAAAGGCTGGTTGCAAAAGGATACACTCAGAAGGAAGACATTGATTTCAAAGAAACCTTTTCTCTAGTAGCAAAAATGGTCACAGTAAGAGCTTTACTTGTCTTAGCAGTTCATAACAACTGGTTTCTTGAACAATTGGATGTAAACAATGCTTTTCTCCATAGGGATCTTCATGAAGAAGTTTACATGACAGTTCCACAAGGTTATTCAACCTCTTTACCACCAAACACAGTCTGCAAGCTCAATAAGTCATTGTATGGTCTTAAACTAGCAAATACACAGTGGTTTACAAAGCTCTCAGATTTCTTACTCTCCCTCAACTTCAAGCAAAGTTATGCAGACACTTCATTATTCACTCTCACTCAACATAGACACATTGTGGTACTTCTAGTGTATGTAGATGACACCCTTCTAGCTGGTGATCCATCTGTCCTTCTCACCTCTATCAAGCAACAACTATATAACAAGTTTAGTATCAAAGATTTGGGGGTTGTTCACTATTATTTGGGCATTGAATTCTTAAGAAACAAGTCTGGTCTTGCTACATCTCAAAGAAAATATGCTTTAGAGCTCATTCAACATACTGGTGTTCTAGAAAACAAACCTATTATCACTCAACTTGATCCCACAATCACACTCAATGACACTAATGGTGATCTTCTTCCTAACACATTCATTTACAGAACACTTGTTGGGAAACTTATCTATCTTACCATTATAAGACCATACCTCTCTTTTGTTGCACAGCTTCTAAATCAGTTTTCTCAACAACCAAGAACACCACATTTGAAAGCACTTATGAGAGTTATGAGATACATAAAGTTTTAACTTGGACAAGGTATGCACTTTCCTATTCAAAACTCTATACGCCTCAAAGATTGTGACAATGATTGGGCCACATGTCCTATCTCTAGAAGGTCAGATACAGGCTATGCAATCTTCTTAGGTCCCGTCTTATCTCCTGGATTTCTAACAAATAATTAGTGGTATCCAGGTCCTCTACTGAGGCAGAGTACAAAGCCTTAGCATACTGCACTTGTGAGCTTACATGGCTAATTTGTCTCTTCAAAGATCGCAATGTTACTATCCCTACTCCAAGCAACATCCTCTACGACAATGCATCAACTATTGCTTTGGCATCTAACCTCATTCAACATACAAGGACAAAACTATGAGCTGGACTGCCTCTTTGTAAGAGACAAAATCAAGAGCAAATACATTCTCCCTTCCTACATTCTCACTAAAGCTCAAGCTACTGATGTCTTAACAAAAGGACTTCCCAAAGTTTTACACTACAACTAGATATTTTGTACAGTTTAGTTAGTTAGTTACAAGTTTCTAGAAGGTGGTTAGTCTATAAATAATATTCCATAGCTCATTTGATGTAAATGTAACACTTTACTCTAATAACAGATTTTTCCGCCAAAATGGCATTCAAACTGTTTCATTCAATTCTCTCAAATCCACCATACATATGATAGTGTTGTTGTCATTGTAAGATTTTGTCATCGGAAAATGGTAAGTGGGGAAAGGATGGATAAAGGTTGGGACTTGATAAAGATATATTGGAGTTGGTGAGTTGAATTTAGTGATAATGTGAGAGATATATGAGATATGATATGAGTGAGTAGATAAGTGTGTCAAATTTTCAAAGTTCAACAATAGGCAACTATTGGCAGCTGATGTGTAATTTTGTTGAGGGCAAACAGTGACTAGAACTCTCTTGTTTAGAATATATAGGTTGAAATTTATAAATTTAATCCAATTTATTATATTACTTTTATTTTGAACTAGTTTTAAACATTCGTGATTTTATTTTGATGTATAATCTTGCGCGAGTGTTGAGTATAAATCTAATTTAAGATTGATAATAATATTTAGAGTTAATTACATAAATCGTCCTTGTCATTTCCTGATTTTTACGGATTTTGTCTTTGTGTTTTTTTTTAAGCGGGTCATGTCTTTGTGGTTTTTAATTTTTACGGATCCTAATATTATGACCATTAAACACGAGAATTTTAAGTACAACAGACTTCTATCCAAATAATGGTTCGGATTTTTGCACCTTAAGAAGACTATAAAAGGCAAATGGAACAAAAAAGCACTCAACTTAGAGTTTGTTTCCAATCAATGTACTCCACTTTTTTTCCTGCACATAAGGGCGACCAACTTTTTTTTAGCCGATTTAGGGTTTTTTTCTCACTTTCGTTAACCCACTAACGACCATTTCGTTAGTGAGGTCCTTGAGTATGTATAATCATTTCATGTATAGTTTCCACCGTCGCCACCATCACCAGCACCTGCCACCTCTACCAGCTTCGCCACCACCAGCAGCCACCACCACTACCACCATCCACCATCCACCACCACTACCGGCCGTCCATCACCACCCTCCCTCACCACACCATTCACCACCATCACCAACCGCCGCCACTTTCACCAGCCATCGCCACCACCACCCGCCACCACCACCGTCAACCACCAACCGCAACCACCACCACCACCAACTGCTGCCACCACCACCAACCGCTGCCACCACTACCAACCACCACCACTACCCATCACCACCAGCGGCGGCTGGTGGTGGTGGTGGTGGTGGTGGCATAGGGTGGCGATGAGTAGTGGTGGTGGAGGTGGCGGATGGTGGTGGCGGATGGTGATGGTGGCGGCGGCTAGTGGTGGTGGCATATGGTGGTGGTGGTGACGGACGATGGTGGTGGGTGATGATGGCGGTAGCTGGTTGTGGTGGTGGATGGTGGTGGTGGGTAGTGGTGGTGGCTGCTCGTGGTAGTGGTGGCTGCTGGTGGTAGACGTGGCAGGTGGTGATGGCAGCCGCTGGTGGTGGTGGCGGGTGGTAGTGGCGGGTGGTGGAAACTATACATGAAATGACTATACAAACTTAAGGACCAAACATGTAATTTACTAACGAAATGGTCGTTAGTGGATTAACGGAAGTGAGAAGAAAACCTAAATCGGCTAAAAAAAGTTGGCCGCCTTTATGCGCAAGAGAAAAAGTGGAGTACCTTAATTGAAAACAGATCTTAAATTGTGTGTCTTTTTATGTCATTTGCCCTATTATAAAAGATAGATAATTTGATTTTTCTATATAAACCACCTATATTTCATGTCACTTCAGTTCTATCATTCAAGAAAATGGAAACCAACTCATCGACGATTGATTAACTTTATGGCAAAATGCACACAATGCAACTATTAAACACACGTTTGATTCAAGTACATATGCTTTGGTAGATATTAACATGAATGATAGCCGCAAAACAAGTTGCTTATAAACTGATAAAATTGCTTGAAAATTAGCAACTACTTATGCTTTGGTACGACGATAAATTAACAAAAAGAGTAAATTGCATAAACCGTTCATGTGGTTTGGTCGAATTGTACACGCAGTCCTTACAATTTTAAAAGGGCAGCGCAGTCTTTGTAACTTTAGTGTGCAATTATTGTCACTAGGAAAGTGGACGATAATTGCACACTAAAGTGTCTCAAAAAGACTACGCTTGCACTTTCAAAATTGTAAGGATTGCACACCACAAGGACGATTTTCGCAGTTTACTCTTAAGACCACACGTAAATCCGTAATGGTTACCAAACAACTCGGTGGTGGTGACTTACGGCGCGCGATCATCACCACCACCACCGCATGCAGTGGTGGGCTTTGCCTATGGTTTAGTGTTTCATTTTGCTTTTTCGAGGTGAATTTCAGTTGTTTAAAAGATATTTTTAAACAACTTTTAATTTCGCGAGTTAATATTTTTTATTTCTAATGTAATGTTTTTAAAATTTAATGAAAGTTTAATTTAGTTTTTATTTAAAGTTGTTTAAAAATGATGGGTTTGGTGCTCACTACTACGCCTGTTTGGTGATGGGTTTTGTGATGTGTTGAATGATGATGTAAGTTGACGTAAAAGTGGTGGGTTTGGTGACCATTACATCGCCTTAACAGAAACAAGAGTTATGGTATGTATCCTTAACCTCAGCTTCAGCATCATTAGCTAAAGCCATACAAGTTCTCTAAAAGAACACATGATTTGATACAACATAATAAATAATAATAGGCTAAATGTAACCTGATACATTTGCTTGGGTATTAGCAAATAGCAACTACAGAACTACTTATGTTGTTTTACAACAAATAATATAAATCTATACATCTATAACTTAACAAAACAGGAGTTGTGATATGTATATTCATTCGACGTCCTTAACCTCGGCTTCAACATCAATAACAGCTCTAGATGAAGCTTTCCCTGAAGAAACCAAGAGTCAGAACCTCAATGCATCATCTAAAATTCAGATTATTATTAATAAGCACTTTCTGACTTTCAAAAACTAATAATATATACTTTTCTGCAAATTGGTGTACCTTGTTTTGATCGAGAAAATAAGTCGTTAAATGCTTCATCAAATGGTGTAGATTCCTTGGAGGATTTCGACCGGTCCCTTACAAACTGATCTCCCACCACTAAATCCAATATGTAGTCAGTAAACACAAAGATTTTGCCACAATTGCAATTAGCTGTGATTCTTATATATTATTGATAATAATTATGGTTCACAAGATTTCTCAACTTTGTCTTCATAAGTATATTTGGGGTATTTTTTGTCAAAGACTATTATAACTTTATTAAACTACATGTCTAGTCAAACATTGCATTTTTGTTACCTGAAAACGGTTGATTACAATAAGGGCACAACTGTGGCTCATCATTTAACATAGATCTGCAACAAATGATACAAAGACCAAATTAGAAGCAAGATTTCATACAAGCTTCAAAATTGAGAGCATAAGAATCGGATGAGCTTCTTACTTAAAAACCTCAAATTCATTTTCACAATTTCGACACTGCACAGAAATCAAAATATGTTACTTCAAATATGGCAATACAGATACTCTCGTAATGAACTAATAGTCTAATACCACCCTTTAATGAGTGGCCAACGACGTGATTTAGTATATATATTACTGTGTTTGAAGGTGACGATCATGATAAATCAAAAAAAAAAAAAAAAAATGGTTTCTCAATCAATTGACGTATACATTTCAGATTGTATTTCAGCTTTTACACGAAAAGATTGTGAAAATGGCCAACAATTTTAGGGGGGGTCATTTAAGTAATGCTTAGGATTAGGAAGGATATAAAATGAGAAAACTATATACAAAGATAATTTTGAACCAAACTTACTCTAATTTCAATCATATCTCGGCTCGCCCACCAAATAAGAGCCCCCAAACCAACAATGGGAACAATCACCACAAAAAGCTGCCATTAAAAACACAACAAATTGGAATATTGGATTAACTAAGAAACAATAGTATCCATGAACTTGAGCACTGATAATTCAACTTCAAAGTTTATACAGATGCTTAGAATCTAATACACATTGATTTATTCCCTAACTAAATACTACAAGTGCAACTCATTTGTATAGTTTTTATATCCCAAATAATCAGTTTTGATCATTTGGATGGAGGTATCCAAATAGGTTCCGTCAATCAGTTTGACAGTAGCTTATACAAAACTAATAATCTGATTATTCCATATTCGCGTAATTTATTTCTTAAAGCAATCCCAAACACTCCTTATAAGCATAAGCAGATAATCCGTTATAACAATGCGCAATGCGGAAGACAATGTTTAAGTTTGCTATACGAATAATCACATAAGCGGTTTAAATAGGTAACTTCTACTCTAGTTATTCAAATAAGCATTTTGCTTCTTATAGACGACTCAACCTTCAGTATACAATATTACAATGCACAAAAAAAAAAAAAAAAAAGGGAATACCAATTTCAATAACCAAAATTTGAAATTCAAAAATTGCAACTCGTGCATTAGCTTCATATCCTTAATAATCAGTTTTGAGTATTTGGATGGAGGCAATTTGATAGGTTTCTGATAATCAGTTAGACAGTAGATTAAATTAACACTAACGATGAGCTTATTCCATAATCCAAAACAATCCTAATCGCCCCCTTCATCCACGGGGTTTAAGCACACCGCGTCACAGACACAAACCGGGTTTTTGGGAAGGTTGGTGTAGCGACATCAGGGTTGTTTGGGGGTTGGTTGGGGGTTGTTTGCACTAAGCAGGAATTGAACTTGAGACCGCACACATTTTAGTGACGATAGTCACATTTTATGCTATTTTAGAAAGCAGTAAAATGCAACACAATAAATGGCGCCTGGATTAGCTTATGTCTTATGATGTCACAAAATACAATAATCAGATATCTGTTTTTTGAGTCTTCACAAATTCTACTTATCCATGAATTCGAGGGGTAAAACTTTCATAATCATATACACAGTTTAATAAAGGACCTCCAACATGGTTACTCAAAACAAGTAGGGTTGGATCAGTTGGAAAACCCCTTGCCTCTCAACCGAGAGGTCAGGGGTTCGATCCTCACTCCCTACAAAAGGCCGGAGGTCCTTTCTACCTTCGGTAGAACTGGAAGCAGCCTCTCTACCTTAGGTAGGGGTAAGGCTATCTACATCTTAACCTCCCCCATACACCGGAAACGGTATTGGGTACCCATAACCCGTGGAAGACGGCATTGGGCGTTACTTTACTTTCTTTTTTTTTAACATGGTTACTCAAAACCTCCCATTTCAGCATCAACTCAGTGGTTTGCTAACTTCAAACACTTAAAACAGCTAACCAATACTTGGGATTGCTTATTCAATGGCTTGTCTGCTTATTTTTCAGATACTAAAAACTAGGTGAGCCGTAAAGCAGTGTTATAAAACAATCCCAAAATGCTATCTATCACAACGCGATAAACACAAATAATCACAACTAGTTTGCTTCAGCATTCAAAACTACTTAACAAGCATATCTACATCTAACAGCTACCGCTACTTTTGCCAAACATAGTCAATCTATTCATAACGCAACAAACAAATACGGTAACATACCCAAATGTTAACAATAGTATCAAGTATCCAACCAAGCTGACCAGTCAACGAAAGATAAGTCAACCCAATAGCCAATGCAACATTCCCCAATATCCTCCTTGTACCACCATCATCTCCACCACCACCACCACCACCAAGGTTACCAACCTTAACAAAAACCACCCTTTTATTTTTCTTAACTATCTTTTCATTAAACCCATTTCTACCCTTTATAAATATCAAATTATTATTAGTACTAAACCCTTGTTGGTGATAGCAACATAAGTAGTTCCTAGTGAAATAATTTGTGGGTTTTTGTGGTAAAGTTGTTGGTTTTATGGGTGTTTTGTAATCTGTGATTTTGGTGAATATTTGTGGGATTATTGTTGTTGTCATGGTGATATATGAAATGAAATGGGGTTTAAGAAAATTGGGGCAAATTCATAATGAATATAAATGGATGTTTTGTGTACTACTGTATCTTTGTTAAGGAAAAGGTGAAGAAAAAAAAGCTATCTTCGTTATGTTGCAATTTCTTTACAGTGTTTGTTTGACTGGTACCGGTAAAAGTTAAAATGGTCACTTTAAGTAAGAGGTGTTTGGGAGTGAGATTTGAAACTGATTATCTACTTATTGCGTTTTCAAAACGCAATTAATCTAAAATGAGTGTTTGGCAAAAAATTCAAAAAATCAATTATTTGCGTTTTGGATGCCTCAAAATGCGCTTTTGGAAAAGAAGTGGCCCCTGCAGTGGAAAAAAAGGTTGAAAAGTTTATAAAGCACTTTTGAACGCACTTTTAAATAATCAAACCCAAACACCCCCTAAATGGTCGTTCATGTCGCCGAAATCTGTTTTTGACTCAAATGTGTGCGATAATTTCTGAGTCTTTCTTAGCAATGCAAAAGATCATTTCAAGAAAGATCTTTAGTTTAACATTTCAAAAACCAAGGCATTAGAATACATATTTTTACTTCTTAAACAAACTGTGGAGTAATGTTTAACAAAATCTTTTTTGAATTAGGTTTAGCTCAAAGTTGAGCTTCACGGGATGGTTGAGTCTTTTTATATGTTTATTATGTTTTCAAAATAAATTATTTTTCTGACGAGACTTGAACCTGGCCACTTAACTTTCTCACGGATGCCCTAGGCCATAACTCTTTGGTTAAGTACAATGTGTTTATCGGAACAACTTTTTTTTTTTTTTTTTTTTGGTGTAACTTCTTCAAAAATTATAAATGTTTATTAAAAACACTTTTTAAAGTAATGTTTCTTAATGCATAAGTTCTTTCAAAAGCTTATCCAAACACCTTCTAAAATTGAAAGTTTGGGTAATGAGAGTCACAAATAGCTTATTTTTAGTTAATTCAGTTATAGCTAGTTTGGGTTAGAGTACATGCCTCTTTTGGTTCTAGTCCGAAGTTTTGGATATGGCTGGGTTCAACAAATACCAGTCTCTTCTCTCTTCTGGTTCTGGTCCGAAGCTTGAGTCTAACAAACAACATTTGAAGCCTTGTTCGATAGATGTGTAGTACAACATCATTTTTACTTTGTACACCACCAAGGTCCTATAACACAAAGCATTATTATGAAAGATTGGTGGTGTGGTGAAGTACAGTGGTATAGTACAAGTCAACTTCCTTCTTTGCATACTAAAATTATGACATATGGTTGGTCAGAATGCATTTTCAGTTTAACAGATTATCTCAGTTTACCTAAGCAAGAAATGTTCAAATTTGAGCCAGTCAATTAGACTTGAAGAAAGTCGAGATGGGAAGCAATACAGTTTAAGATTCTCACTGTGTTTTTACTTGTCACCAGTCGAATTCTATTTTACCACCACTTTTGGTTGAATCACATAGCAGCATAGCACCATCAAACAATCGATACAAAAAAATACCATAAGGCACTATCATACCCTTAGATATCCAAATACAAGCCCTTTAAGAGGGAATCAGCCATTATTCTCATTACAAATATATTTATATATATTTGTCTTTAAGCTCATGCATGATAATAATGATAATGGTAACTTGTAGCGACCAAAAATAGTATCTTGATCAACGTTATTTCAATCATTCTTTCTTCTTTTCTTTCACCTCATCAATCTTGTATGGTGCAGCAGTGTATGCATACATCTGAAAGCCTGCGAAAAACACCATCTCCACGATCACCAATGCATTTTGCAATGCTTGTTGGATATGTGACACGTCCAGCCAAAAATGATCTGATGTAATTATGCCCACTGCCACCAAACCACTGAGTACAATTCCCTGAAAATAAGCATACATAATAAAACCATATTATTGCAAATGCTACAAAGAACATGGATTGTATAAACCAAGAGTTCGAGGTTCGAAATAAAACTGAACCAATTTTACTCAAAGTTAAGTTCAAGTCACCCAAAACTTTAAGAATGCTTATATGTAAATTTGAAAGTGATTATTTGACATGGAATAATAATACTCAAACTATAGTAACTAATATGGAGTAGAATAGTGTTTGAATATGCTTTTGGTACTTGAAGCCATAATAATCACTTTTGAAGCGCTGGGAGTTTGGATAATTTTGATTATTAAAGCAAGTAATAGTTAAATAAGGGAAAATTCATTAAAATGGCAACATTACAAATTGGTTTCAGCAACACGTCATAAAGATTTGTGTTTATACCAAGAAATTCGCAAACTTATTATGTGTATTACAGACTACCTATTTCTTGCCAAATAAGTTTTCTTATACGTAATTTCTTATAAAAATGGTCAAAGTTTGCAACAAGAATAGAGTCAAACTTGTACATAACATGAGAATCATACCTGCCAAAAACAGAAGAAGACAATCCCTTTGACACATAAGAACTTTGCGAGAGGCTTATGTGGTGCCAATTCTTTAGCAAATACATGGTAAAAAACCACGAGAGCATATAATGCCAATGAAACAGATACATTCAAGATCATAGTGAATGTCCAGCTAAGCCAATCAGGATATATCTCAAGGAGTTGTAGAACTATCATCAAGACGGAGCATACTGGGCGAATTACTACAAACTGCCATGTCCAATACTTGAGGAGCTTCAGGTTTTGATGGTTCAAACGAACCGAGTGAGGCTGCATTCAATCATCAAAAATTGAATATTATGATCAAACAATTGGATATGGGAGGAGTTACATGGCCCACAACCAGCCATGGTAAAATCTGAATGATCCGAAATTCGCCAAATTTAGTCTATTATAGGGGGCAAACTGGGTGGGTTGGTTAACAGGTCAAAACAGGTACATTTTAGGTCAGATCGGGTTTACCTATTTGACAATTGACCCATTAGAGATATAATACAACCCGAATAGACTCATTCAAAAGTAAATATGCTAAAATAGATACCTCTAATTTCTATAGAGAGTGTTAATGTGCCATGCTGTTGTGTAATAAATGAAATAGAAATAAGAAAGTAACATTACTTGGAAGAGAGTCATGGGGAACGAATGATGAATTTCTCTTCCTTTAATCTCATCAGGGACAATGTTCTTGGTTATAGATATATTCAAATAAGTGTACAACAAAGCCAAGAACTTAGCCATCACCTACATTTAACCAAAATAACAATTAAATTCTAAATAGAATTACGCCCAACATTTGAAATCACAAAACGTAGGGTCATGAGAATTCTCACCAAACCCTCATAGCATTCTTTGATGGAGTCTAAGAACAAAAAAAAGGTCTCACTACCACGTATATCGAGCAATCCAACATACGAGTCAAGAGCGTAGATGGGTGCCATCAGTATAATCACTAGAATAGCCTTTTGTTCTTTTGGTTTCTTCCAGTGAGTAAGATGATCATGTACCAACTTTAATGATAACAGAACTGTAATTGCTACACAAGCTCCAGAACCAAACAAAATCTCCTGCTTGCGAGTCATCACAAAGTTCTTCAATGCTTGTCGATCCAAATATTATAGGCAAACCTGCATAAAGATGCTTATTTACTTCATAGCAGAATAGCTTACCAAAACTCATAAGGGATGTTTCACTATGCATTTTTCCAATCAAGAGACAATCAATTATAGTGTTTGACTAACTTAATATTTACGAGTCAAGAGCGATCATTTAGAGATCATTGCAACAAAATTGAAAAATAAGGTTCATTAACTTGTAATTCCCAAACAATTAATGGGATGTTTTGGATTGCTTTTTAAGTACTTATCCACTTCTTCTTTTTTTCAAAAAAAAGATAAGCAATTTGGATGAAACTGCTTATCTGCTTCCTATAGAGTACGTAAACACTTAAAAATAAGCCGACAAGTTGGCAACAATCGCACCTGCAGATAAACAGTGTCAAATAAGCAAATCCCACACAACATTATCTCAAATTTTTTACTATCACAAGTTCAGAAACCGTAAAACACACCCAAACACTCCGTTTTGTCGAATCATCTGATTCAGAATCAAACACCTACATAATGAAGCTGACACTTTAAACAACCTAGTCAGCTAATAATATAAGTCCAATGATCACAATTCCAACTTATATTTGACACTTCCAACTTATAATAACTCTAACAACCTAGTAACCTAATATAGCTATACTACACATTCACAACACATAATACTCACAATTTAAAATGTAACAAATAACTACCAAGATCCATCTTTCAACACATAAAGATCATAAACTAACAGCTAACCAACAAACTTAAATTCCAACACGTATTCTTGATCTTTTTTCAAAGGAAAAAAAAAGCCCATATATATGAAATCTAAAAGGGTACCTGAAAAACGATGAATGGATGAAAATTATGAAGTGTGTTACCTGGATTTGTTTGTTAAGTTAAGGAAATATCGAGGGTAGGTAGAGAAAAACAATAATTTAGTTTTGACCCAGTGAGAGTGTGTATGTAAACGTGATATTTGCAATGTGGGCCATATGTTATGGGATCATAGCGCAAATCTCGATACGGCATCTATGATTCTTTTGCAATCTATCATTCTATAGGCCATCCCGTTTATTAATTTGGGCATGTCGACCATTGATAGGGACATACATCAAAAATCTGTAAAGTAACCTTATCTTGTTTTCAGGTTTTTTACAAGTGTGCAAATATTTGAGGATAAAGATTAGCTTATATATCAGCCACCCGTTTTTATTTGATCAATAGATGAGATTAATCCGATAATTTAAAAAAGCACTTTCAATCATTTTTTTGAATATTAATATCTTTCAATAGTTAATCGTTAAGCGAAAAAATATCATTCTGTGGCATTTAATTATCTTTCATAGATAGAAGCTGACATTATCTTTCGACAAAAAAAATTTGTATTTTTCACCTTTTTTTTTTTTAAGTTTTTTTTTTACGTTACTGAAATTTGCATTAATAAATCATATATGATAAAACACTAATTAGTGTTCAATCATATATGATATGTAATATCACATGTGATATTAGTGTAAAATCACATATGATATACATATGATATTAAATGTCATATATGATTTAACACTGATATCACATTTGATATTCAATTTAGTATTTTATCATATATGATTTTTTTCATGCAAATTTGATAGCGTAAAAAAGCGAAAAAGCGAAAAAAAACGAAATTTTTCTTTTTGAAAGTATATCAAAGTGCCGATCTATAGAAAGATAATTAAACTCTTTCGTCATGGCTTTTGATATAAATATTTTTAAACTAACGATTAACGGTTGGAAATATTTAAATTATAAAAAATATGTGAAATAATAAAATCTTTTTCTCTCCATTGATTTCTTTTTAAATGGATGGTGGAGATGAGTCCCTTGGTATGTGAGAAAAGTTTGGTATGTAAAATAACTCTCCTCTTTGATGAAAAAATTTCTTTTTTTTTTCACTAAATTCTTAAAAAAATTATTGGTTTTTCTTCAAAGAATAGTGAATAATTTTTTAAACCCGTACAGATATAATTAAATCATCCCTTCACTCAAATATATAACCATTTGATCACATTATACAATCTAATCAAACTACTAAGGGTACTGGCAATCGTCTCGGCATGGCCTTCGGTTTGATGAATGCCGATCGGCATGAGTAATGCCTTGGAATCGGCATGAGGCGGTTTAGGCTGAGCAAGTGCATAATCGGCAAACATTGCCAAATTGGTATGAAACGAAATGTGAACGTTGGGACATTAAATGGGGTAGCATGGTTGAGGTATAATTATAAAAATAGTTGAGGTATGGGTTAGGCATGGTTGCCACTAAAAATCTATTGTTAGGTATGAGATTGGTATGAGATGAGATGGAAAGATATTATTGGTGGGTGATTAGGCATAAAAAAAGGTTTAGACATGATTGCCACCACCCTAATCATCTATTATTAAAATCCAATAAGTCCAAAAAATAAAAAAATAAAAAATAAAATAAAAATACTCTAATTCGCAAGTCCTATCAGGTATGTCATTGAGATAAACAACTTTAATTACAAATTGTAGAAATGTTTTTACACAAAATAAATATCTCATACAATGATAATAGTACATACCTCAAAGAGATTTAAAAGAAAAGAAGCACTCAATTACTTTGGAGTCACTTATTATACATTTGCTAGCTAATCTAATTATATTTGCTTATCATGATTATCCCGTTGGATACAGATTCATATTACTTGCAGTTACACTTTTCTTTTTCTTTTTCTTTTTCTTTTTTTAATTCAAAACAACAAAAGCGCAAAAAAAAATAAAAAAAAATGTTTAAAACTTTACCAAAAATATATTATAACATCAACAAAACTCATGCATACAATATAAGTTTATAAGAGATGATAACTTATTACCCGTATCTTTTTTAATAGAGATGAAGAGTAACATAGATGATAAAAAAAAAAGACTCGGTGTTTTTAGAAATCAATAACAAGAAATTTTCATACCAAAAGAACAAGAGAAGTTTAAAGATAGAACTGGAGACGCCAGTATGCGGCTTAGAGGGAGAGAACTCAAAAGGAAAATTTGATTTACATCATTACATGACGGTAAGGAAACAAATTAACCCTAATATTCCCGTAGAAGGTAAAAAAAATACAAACCTAAAATTCAATATATCTTTCGTTTATTTGTTAGACCCATTAGTAACAAAACAAATTTTACCGTAATACTTTTGTTTTTTAAGTAAATATTACGCACATGATAACAAGTTAGAATTACCAACAATCATTATGTGCCTATAATTCATTTATATATGTCTTTTAAGACAGAATACTAATGTGGTCTATTTTATAAAAAAGACAATTTGCATAAAAAGATACCCATCTTAGGTTCAATTTCAATTAAAGGTACTACTTTTTTTCTTCACAATTTAAGGTAACGGCTTTTTTTTTTTTTTTTTTGGTTGCCGATTTAGGTTTTTTTCTAACTTCCGTTAACCACTTCGTTAGTAAATTACATTTTGTTCCTTGAGTTTGTATAGGCATTTCATGTTTGGTCCATTTTCGCCCGTTTTCATACGTTTGCATATGTTTTCATCCGTTTTTACACGTTTTCGTTCGTTTTTACCGTTTAGATTGTTTTACCGTTTGGTCGTTTTACCGCGTTCCGTCCGTTTTACACGTTTTTATTATTATTATGTATTTACACGTTTTCGTCCATTTTTGCACGCTTTCGTCCGTTTTTGCACGTTTCAATCCGTTTTGCGTTTTTAGATGCGTTTTACTGCGTTCCATACATTTTTACCCGTTTTTGTCCGTTTTTGCACGTTTTCGTTTGTTTTTACACGTTTTCGTCTATTTTGATGTTTCGTCCATTTTTGCACATTTCCACCCTTTTTTCCACGTTTTCGTCTATTTTTACCGCGTTTTGATGCTTTTCGGCGTTTCGTCCGTTTTACTGCGTTTTAAGTATGTTTCGATGTTTAGTTCGTTTTTACGTTTGGCTTAGTTCTTACGCTTCGTCGTTTTTACACGTTTTTCGTTCGTTTTTGCACGCTTTCATTCGTTTTTACACGTTTTCGTCTGTTTTTACACTTTTTATACTCTTGTATAAATGTGTGTATAAAAACGTGAAAAACCAGACGAAACGTCGTAACGAGACAAAAGCGGGCCGAAAACGTGTACTTTCGGGCGAAAGCGTGTACTTTGAGCAACGTCTTGAAACGGATGAACGATGTAACAATTTTGGCGATATGCTTTCGAACGGCGTCATGCTGAATGGCGTAATGTTAGGAATTAGAAATTCGGTATTAAAGTCGGTCACCTCAAGTATATGTAATCGTTAGAATGCTCGTAGTCATAGTTATATTTAGTTAAGTAGTATTTTGTAAAGTAACACCGTGGAGACGGGCCGGTCTTTACCACTGTATGCACGATCCACGGCCCGTTGTGTGGCGATTTATGTAAGACTATAAATACTCTCTACCTCCCAAGGTAGAGAGTTGGAGCTCATAATAATATCTTTCACTTTCTCTCACTAAGTTCCCTAAACCTCTAACTTTCTCTCTCTAGAATTCCACTTATAAGCCCACTTGTGTTAATGGTTTGATGTGTTTGTGAAATTCAATATCCTACAATTGGTATCAAGAGCCATGGTTAGATCATATCTTACACATCTTTGGATTTCTAGTGGTTTTAGGTGGTTTTGAGTTTGAAAAAGTTTAGTGGTTTTTGCATCATTTGGGTGATTTCTAGTGTTAAAGTTTGGATTTTGATAGTACTTTTATGTTTAGAATCATCACAAGTATTTAGGTTTTGATTTGGTAAGCTTGAATCATCGTGGTTGGGTAGTTTTGGATTGAAAAGTGATGTTTTTGTGGTTTTCTTGCTAGCGACTTGACATTCGGACTTCATTCTTCTTAGCGATTAGCTTACAAGTAGTGGACTCTCCCTTCAGGGTAGCGACAATTGGTAGCGACTTGGTCTAGCGAGTTGCTCTTTAGCGACTTGAAGTTTTACTAGCGACTTGAGTAGCGAATTGCGCCAAATTTTGCTAGTGACTTGAGGGTTAGCGAGTTACTACTTAGCGACTTGCATTTGTCGCGACTTGGGGGTTAGCGACTTGGTGTAGCGACTTGGGACTTTAGCGACTTGGGGGTGTAGCGAATTAGGTGTTAGCGACTTGGTGCATTATCTTCTAGCGACTTGGACCTTAGCGAGTTCTTTGTTTAGCGACTTATTTGTGTAGCGACTTGGTGCTTAGCGATTTGGTGATTTAGCGAGTTGCTACTTAGCGACTTGGTGCTTAGCGACTTGGTTCAAAGGTTATAGCGACTTGGTTGATTTTTACGAAGAAGAGGTTTGACCAAAGTTGACTTTTTACGTCAAAACTTCAAACGGCCATAACTTTAGATCCGTAACTCCGTTTTCAGAAATACTGTCAAACGACGAACGGCCGAATATTGTGAGATTTCACCACGATGTCGTGAAACGAATTTTTCGGGCCCAAATCCTCTCGAAAGGAAGTTATTGAGCTTTTAAGATTTTAGATCTAAATTTCTCCATAAAATCGTGCAACAACCAACCCAAATCACAACCAAACAACATCTCTGCTTATCCCACAAACAATCATAAGACCTAACACACAATTTTCTATCATTGTGTCGATCCATCAGTCATCTTAACACTTTCCATTGGTCATTGCTTAACGGTTTGGTCTTGATTTTAGTAAAATCTCGCGAAAGATTCTATTTCTCGGTTTAAATCATAGACTTGTAAAATCCTGTGCATTCTACCACGTCATGTCTTACTCTACGACCCGGTGATTTGAGAAGTGCTTAAATTGTATGATGCTGTGGACAACAATGATAAAGTATGCTACCCTGAGCGGTTAAAGATGTTTGAATTGAACAATGAGGATGTGAGATCTTCATGTTCTGAGTACAATGAGAATGCCCGCGCAAATGGAATGCTGCATTGAGCCATATCAGCTACTTCATCGCACCTCATACAAGCTGTTATCCATAGCGGGGATCGAACATGTAGTGCTCTTTTCCGCCAGACTTACCTGACAAGAAGCTTCTTTGTTGAACTTAGAACATTAAAGCGCAACTTACCAATAAAGAGGTTCAAAGGATGGTTCCAGTCAGACTCTTCAAGTAATCTACAAACAATTTCACCATTCATCGATGGGGAATATTGATTGATCACTCAACACTTGACTGGAATTTCCTTCAAAAACATCTTGGAATGGAAATTCAGGAATTCATTGAGACATTTATCCAACTCATGGATAATGTGAAAAGTACATTGAAGAATCTGCTCAAAAGAATGAAAGTGAATGAGTGTCGGTGCAATTGAAAGATTGTTGTGATAAGTTGGGTAATGTATCTGTTGAAGAATGGGGTGTTCTGAATGCGAGAATGTCATGACAACAAAAATGATGAGTCGGATAATGGAAAAATGGAATCTTCGTGCTCAAATTCACAAGAGAGAGTGCACGGACACAACCCGTGCAAGTTAATGCAAAGGCGCTCCATGGAAGCCGGATGTACCCAAGATAGAGATGCACGTCACGGCATGTATGTCAATGCTGAGGTAAGTTGCATGGAAGTTTATATTGTACCTAGTTGTGCATCTTCTACTCAAAATGATGATTATGAACTGCATGAGTACGTTGCATTTGTGCACGATGATTCCCTTACCATTGAGCTTAACATATATAAGGATCAAGTTGCTATTTATGAACAGCGTGCTAAGTTTGAGTTGACCACCCGTGAGCAGTAAATGGATGTCCAAATCGTTACAACTATTAGAAAAAAGTAGGTTTAGATAAGAAGTATTAAAACAAGAGTTAAATTCCTTACAAGAAAAGCTTTCTAGCGCTAAGCAAAAACAAGAACTTCAGGAAAATGTTAAAGTGCTTAAGCAAGAATTTAGTGCTAAGGAATCAAAACTTTTGAATGATTTTTCTAATCTAAAAACTTTGAAAAACAAGCTTGAAAATAAGTTGTATGTACAAGGAAACACCATTAATTTGCTCATGATCACTAAGCATAGAGTTCTAAGTGACAAACATAGTGTTGCCTTAGTTGATGAACCAAACCACGAGGCTTGTAAAAAGGCTAGAGAAGCTCATAAGGTACTGTATGATGGTAATGAGATCCTTAAGCCTGGACAAAAACCTAGTTCTATTGAGTGACTTGAGGAAGATAAGAAATCGATGAAGTCACTAGGAGAAAATGAATAAGAAGCTAGAAGATCCTGGGTGTAAAAAGAACAAGATAACGATAAAACCCCATGATTACACTAAGGAAAATTGGATATCCTTAAACATGTTTAAGCCTCAAACTCTATTGACCCCTGAACAAGTGTTGGAAAAGGATATGGACTTGCAAAAAGTTGAAAATCTTGTTGAAAAGAATCCCCCTTGTAGGAAATTCCCTAAAGCGAGTGTGTATCCTCCAAATACACCAATGCATTTAGTTCCTAGAACTATTGCCACTAAGAGCAAGACCTTAATCAGTCAATATGTTATTCTTCAACTATTTGTCGATTTTGAGAAAACTTGTAAGAAAAGGATCACACCCTTTGGGATAACTGAAGGGGAAAGGGGTTTTGAGCAAATGAAAGAATGTTATTTAACTAAGGTCATGCCTTTCTTTAAACAACTAAAAGATCATTTTGAGAGTCTTAAAAGGGGATAAAATCAGATATTAAAGAAATGGAAAAAGAATTTGATGCAATGATAGTTGAGGTTAGTGACTATGAGCGAGAATTAAAATATAATGAGATTGAGAGGAAGAACTTGCATACCTTGAATGAGAATCTTATTTCTGATGTATTACTCAAGATGTGTTTTACACTTCTGGTTGTTCCATTAATGCTTCTCAATTTCATGAATTATCTTTGCTCTGAAAGTCTCCCATGATCGTGTCATTGAGCTTGAAAAAACTAATTCCAAACTATCATGAGAAAATTGAACGGATGATCCGACAATTTGGTTAAACATTTTTCTAAACTAGAAGTTGAGCATTTTAATTTACAACTAAAATATCAACATCTTAAAGAAAATGTCAAAACTTCAAATATCAAAACATCCTCAAATGCTCGAGTTTGATGCAGTTTTTCAAATTAACAAACGTGATGAACAGATTCAAGCTCATTGCAACACGATCAAAAAGTTGAAAGCCCAAATCTCTCAGTTAAAGGTCAAAAGAACAATATGACAGGCTCCCAAATGCCTCCTCCTTTAGATTCTCGGAATTCTCAAACTTTTCATCTTCAAAACTTAGTTAATGCCTTACAAAAGGAAAACGAGTTTTCTAGAAGAAAATGAAAAGTTAAAAGACATTTTAAAGTTATATGATTCAACAAAAGTCACCCGTGACCAAAACGAAAAATAACGTCTTTACAAAGGAAATTGAGAGGAATGCGGAAAGGGAAACTACCACTTGTTTTCAATAAGAATGTTGTCTCAAAGTCACCCTCAGTTGCAAATACAATGATTAAATATATTCCTCCTCATCTTAGGAATAATGAACATGCTTTTCATGACTCTGTGCTCACAAGGATAGTCTAGAATGTCTCCGTGAGATTGTCGAAGAGGATTTCATTAACAAACCTCTTGATAGTGAAATTAGGTTTGCTTGCCTCCGGGCCAAACGATCTCAAGAGCTGCTTGAATGTGTAATTGCAACATGTCCAAAACCCTTAGGTGAAAAAGGAAAAGGTGTGAAGCCTTGTTCTATGCCTAGTGCCAAGCAGAAATCCGTTCTATGCCTAAAGCCAAGCATGTGACCCTTGATATGCCTTGTTCCATATCTAAATTCAAGCAAGAAACTTGTGATGTGCCTCCTAAATTTCAAATCCCGCACTTCTAGACCAGGGAATGCGAAAGTAGTGAAGCCATGTAATGTTCCCATCGTTACTTCTACGGATGTTAAGATTGACACTAAAGTTAGCGGGTCAAAACCTAGAAGCTATGCAAAGAAGGATAGGATTACGCAAACTAAAAGTGATCATGATAAGGAAGTGAAAGAACACCATAGGGACAAGAAGTTTGATTTGAACAAAAGAATCGTGTTAGTTCTAGTATTAGCTCTAAGCTTACTAAAATTAATCGAGGCCATCTTTGTCACGCAAAACATGCAAATGTTTAATTTCTGGTAATCATGATAAATGTGATGTGTTATTTTTGAGGTCTAAGATTCATAACCCAGTTAAGAAAGCTTGGAGAGCGAAACAGTTAAGCAATCACTGAAACCTCAGGGAAGGTTTTACAATGTAGGATTTCATGGAAATAGCAGGTCGAATATTCATGAATGGCAAACCTTGCCCCTTAACTAGACCCACTATGCCTAGAGTAGTGCACATTAGGTTTGGAAGCCAACTGGTAGAATAATCCCATTAAGCACAAAATGTCCCTCGACTAAGTTTGATGCTTCTACTAGTTTAGCTCCTAGTGACAATGACATTGCACCTAGGGTTTCTGGTGATTCAAAGATTGTTTGTGCTAACCAAAAGGACCCATGAGCACGTGGGGATCCAATGTTTCCAATTCTCTGTCTTCGTCTGTATCCAGCAGGTCGTTAAATCGTCCCTTGGTATTTGGATTGGGCTGCTCTAAACATATAATGGGCTCTAAACAATGACGTCTGTTCACATCGATTCAGCCTCGTTCTTCATCATTATGGTGCGTAGATAACACTTGGCCCGTTCCTCAAAGAAAAGTGTACGCCAGTGCGCTTTATCTTGAAGAAATCTTCATGTTTATGACCATTCTCATCGACATTCTTCATCAACAAGCTTCATGTTTCTCCCATGCTCATTCAGTCATCAAGTGGATCTACATTCATTAATGTATATTCTTATTCACGTGCTAAATCAAAAATGCAACCGGATGCAATTTTTGAGGATGAGAAGAGTGAATATACTAAATGATGATGGATGTTTGAATAATGGTTACACGACTTAAAGTTTGATGACTCTCCTCCAACGCCTAATGTTTCACTCACTATGGATAAATGGGATTTATTGTTTGGGATTCATTGGTTCAAGATATGTTTGATGAGTATTTACAACCGCTAGCGAATATTTGATGATCATCAAAGAATATGTGATTCATGAGTTCAAGATATGTTTGATGATCATCAAAGAAGTACAACTCAGACTACTCAAAAAGCCCTATCTCCAGTTATTCCTCAAGGCGTCGATAATGATTATCATAATATTGCAGTTGCACTCATGAATAATGATCCGCTCTTTGGTATTCCTTTGCCAAATCTTCACGGATTATTGTTCATGAATAATGATCCACTCTTTGGTATTCCTTTGCCAAATCTTCATGGATTATTGTTCCTCACATCGTGCATGCTATAAATCAACCACATGAACTTCAAGGAAAATGTCTACCTCATCCGCTCGAATTTATTGGTGTATCCTCAGTCGGTCTCTACATGAATACTTTTAGGATGAATACATTGATGTTGAGGCATCATTTGTTCCGGTTCATTCAGGTGGGTGAATGTACATCCGGTTGTATGTTTATTCACATGTTGGGCATTTGACACAAGTTGATTACTTAATCATTTATCACTTATTTGAGATTGAAGTTGACCTTCATTCGGAAGCTTGATTTCAAGTTTGGTATATTGGGTTTTCTTAATGATGAATTAAACTTCAAATTGTCTGTATGGGTTGATAAAGATAGTGGGGAAGAGAGTTTATGTAGCATTTGATTCTCACAGGGGATTCATTTGGGCTATTTGAGTTCTTCTCCACGAGGGATTTCAAGTTTATGGATATATTATGTTTTCTGATTACGAGGTATCAAAACCATTTGGGGAAAGGATATATTATTCCAACTATTTGGGGGAAGTGGTCTTTGGAGACCTTTGGTTTATGTTAGGTGTTCATTGGAAGAAATGTGAGAAGAATATTTGGAACGTGAGATGATCTGCCTATGACATCTTATATACGGTTTATGATAAAGTGCTTTCGGTTATATGCACAACATGTTCACTTGATCGAGCTAATTCATTATTTCAGAGTTGACATCCACAGAGATGATTAGTGACTCAACATGTTACATGGATGTCATCGTCTCTACTCTTGTTGGGTACATGTGTACATTATGTGGTGATTGGTTATATGTTATATAACTGGAATGCACTTGGTAAAATGAAGATGTTGATATATTGTTCCCTGAATAGACAACTGGTCAATCTCGAAGAGTAAGGTGTACATCGGGATGCAGCCCGAGTGTGAGCTTCAATCAATGAGACAGCTTTGTATTCAACTCTACTTCTTAGGGAAATGGTCTTTATTCGATGTTTGTCGGTTTGGGGGAAGCTACCAAAGATTCAAATTGAGAAGGCTCATGTCCAGGCGATTTTCTTAGAAGCCTCGAATGCTTTGGTGGCGAAAGTTTAAGAGATGTTGATTCATTTCTTCTACAACGTCTTTGAACGATATCTTTATCTCGGTACTCATTTCATCATTCTCTTAAACTAATTTATCTCTTGTAAATATTTATTCAAAAAACAAAATACAAAATTATAAAACCTTCAAAAAATCAAATAGAAAAATATAAAACTATCAAAATCCATAAAAATCGAAAAATTGAAAAATCTTCAAAAATATTGTCTTTTTGTCATGCGTTTTTTCGGTTCGATAATATCTACGGTCTTTGTGTTGTCATTCAAAGAATGACACGGGACTTTAGATGTTGTTCGAATTCCAAAAATAAAAATAAAAATCAAATAATCAAATTATTTTTTGGAGAAAGAAAAAAATGGTTTATTGTCATTTCAGTGATAACCGCTTTTTCAAGAAACAGCCATACTTTATCATGTTTTCAAAATTCCATGCTCTGATTCTTTAAACATTTATCTGCTGAAAACTAATTGCTTTGAAAAATAACTCAGTCTCTATTTTTGATAATCATATGGACTTATTTGTCAAAATATCAATCTCTCAATCAACAACCTATGTCATTGATTGAGGGGGAGAATGATTTCAATTAAATTAAAAGTTATTTGGCATTCAATTGTTTTCAAAAGATATTCAGGCATGTTTTATCAATGGAGTTTAAAGTCTTAAAATCCGATCATTATCGGTTAAAACGCTTTCATAATCAAGTCACAATTCTCCTTAAAAGCTTTCAAAATCAATTTAAATCTATAAGAGATCACAAATCTCAAATGATTTGATAATTGTGATCGGGGAGAATGTGTGATTTAAATTGGATTTAAACTGATAATTCGGTAAATGGTTTTTAAGGATGTACAAGCTCTCCTTCCCACATGTGACAAACGATTTCAAATTTTCCATGCACATGTTGAGGGGGGCATCTATCTTAAACCTATGATTTGAAACGTGATAACTTATCTCAAGGTGCAGGTTCCCTCTAGTATGTGCAAAACTCTTTTCAATCTCGAGGCACATATTGAGGGGGAGCAAAATCATGAAAACCTCATCCTTCCCCAAAATGCTTTATCTACTTGATTCGATTAGGGAAGTGATGTTGATATTTTTTTGAAAATGTTTTTCTCTTGCCTCCGTGTGGAAAACTATTTCAAATACTTGATTCACATGTTGAGGGGGAGTTCTTCTTCTAAAAATATCAAAAACAATTCAGGTACAAAATGCTTTGATAAAATATCATAAGTATCTGGATTGATTTTCAAATGGTTTTCAATTGGTTCCTATGGCAGACGAACAATACCAAAAAGACCGACCAACTTTACATTATGTATGGTGATATAAGGACGATAAGGATAGGTATGTGTTCCCAATCCGCCAGAAGGAGGGATCTACCCAGGGACTATCCACTAGTTAGTGTAGAGTTCTTAGGTATGATGATAAAAGGAGAAAAATGAGATATGGGAAGAGTTCGGACTGAGACTGAGCTAGTACTGGAATAAACCCAACAAGGTTCTAGCTATGAAGTCTCGGTAAGCTCTGAAGGGGTTGAAGAATTAAAAGAATTGAATGAGAAAAGGGTGAAAACAAATAGCCCTCCATTTATTCAACCTTAGAAAACGGGTTCAATTCATATGCTACTGATGGTAACATCGGTATTGAAGACAAAGACGTCATGGACCCAGGTGCAGCACTTCAACTTTCCAAACCACTCAAGTTCCTCTTAAAAGGACTTGTTTCATTCTCCGGAGGAACCGCATTATCTATCGACTTTCTCTTAGAGATTGTTGATATTGAAGGAGGAGACCTCTCCCTAGTCTCCGATATAGGATCCAAATATGCACAAATTGAGTCTAGTGCCACGAGATCATCAATAAATCTCATTAGGACACTTTCAATGAAGACTCTCTGTTTCACACAATGTGGAAAGAGATTATATCTTGAGTCCTACGCATTATCCTTGTGGTATTGCGGAACATCGAGTGATGTGCACATATTCACTGTGAAGATGGAAAGCCTTAGAGCCAACATCTAACAAGCTTCTGGTAGGTGGCATGTGAGATCTATTATATAGATCAACCATGTGACAACTGAACAGAAACAATGGGGCGATTCAATCTTTTGAATCAATCCTGGTTCAAGTTATGGATTGACGGATACCTTTGAAAAACCGGTCTTTGTGCTTTAAAACTCTTTTCATTAGCACGTCGACCGTGTACTAATTTTTCAAATCAAAAGGTGTTTTATGATTGATAATTGATTTTCATTAAAACCTTCATTATATTGCAAAAACAATTTCTATTGAGCAATACATGATTGTTTCTCAAATCTCTTTTCATCAATCAGGTGATCTCTACCGGTTCACTCACTCCGTGTTGTCTTCTTTGAGACGTTCGGTTTGAGAACACTAGAGCAGTTGCGAAACCTGTCAAGGAAATTCTTGAATTATACGATCACAGGCAGTACTTGCTTGATCAACGGGGTACAGTGGGTCGTGTACCTCAATTCAACGAAAGTGATCAAAGACACTTTCGTGCGCTTTATTGCTAACTGTTTTATGCAGGTACATCCTACGTTTGCGGTGATCGAGAATGAAGCGGTCAATCCATAGCCGCATGCTCACTACACATTCATCTCAAAGAAATCATGATTAGTGCATCAATGACTCTGATATTTTCACTCCATGCTACGCTTTCTGCTGCCAATATCATGAATCAACAAATGCTTGCTACTCTGATGAGAATATATCATGATCCAGAATGTGAGCATGTCGGTCCGAATGTCACAACATCACATAATACCAACACCACAATGGATGTTTCAGAGATTTTCTATTAGGCGATGATCTCAAAAGCGGCTCAACATTATTATCACGTGGATCAGTAAAGACCTCCACTTGGATTAACCAAACATGCAATGAGTGGAATCAATGACTACGACTTCGGGCAAAGTACTACATCAAGAATGCAAGATCAATTGTTAATGTAATATCCGATTGTATTCAATGTCATTTTAGTATATGGTTGAGGTGACCTCCCTTAGGGGAGATTGTTAGGAATTAGAAATTCCGGTATTAAAGAGTCGGTCACCTCAAGTATATGTAATCGTTAGAATGCTCGTAGTCATAGTTATATTTAGTTAAGTAGTATTTTGTTAAGTAACACCGTGGAGGACGAACCGGTCTTTACCCACTGTATGCCTGATCCACAGCCCGTTGTGTGGCGTTTTATGTAAGACTATAAATACTCTCTACCTTCCAAGGTAGAGAGTTGGAGCTCATAATAATATCTTTCACTTTCTCTTACTAAGTTCCCTAAACCTCTAACTTTCTCTCTCTAGAATTCCACTTATAAGCCCACTTGTGTTAATGGTTTGATGTGTTTGTGAAATCCAATATCCTACACGTAAAAACAAACTAAACGTGTGGAAAAGCGGTAGCGTGCAAAAGCGGATGGCGTGTAATCAGACGAAAGCGGGTAAGAAACTGACGAAAACGTGTAAAAAGGCGGAAACGATTGCAAAGCAGATAGGCGTGCAAAATGGACCGAAAACGTGCAAAAGCAGGACAAGCGTTAAAAGCGAACGGCGGTGTAAAATGGACAAAACGTGTAAAAGGAGGAAAAAAGTACAAAACGTATAAAACGGACGAAAATGAACCAAACATGAAATGCCTATACAAACTCAAGGACCAAAAATGTAATTTACTAATGAAAGTTAAAAAAAAACCTAAATCGGCCAAAAAAAAGTTGGGTACCTTATATTGAAAAAAAAAAAAAAACCCCAACCTTTATTTGAAATTGGAGTTAAGACGGGTACCTTTTTATGCAATTTGCCCTTTTAAAATGTTGAACATGTTAAGTGAGCGATTTGATGTTATGTAAGGTTTTCAAAATAACGATGTAGTCTATTACAATATACATTTTTATCAAACTTAATATATTTTTTTATATAATAGTTGGTTATTGTGTAAAGTTAATTTATTATACAGTTCTTATAAAACTATTGCTAAAGGCTTATACACGAAAAATATGAGTTGCTAAAAATTTTAATTATATGATATTTACCGTCGCAACGCGCGAGTACTATGCTAGTAACCAATATTTGGGAATGCATATTTACCTTAAACATCCATCGACAAATCAAAGAAACTTTATTTACTATTCCATTCTCTCATTTCATAACCATTAACCAAACACACCCCAAATTAGTTATATTCAAGCTAAATTTTAATTTTGTCTCATTTCATTACAATCATTACAAGACGCTTATTTTAACAAAATGAATTAGCTAAATTCAAAGTTTGAAAATATGATTAAACGGATTTGAACAGAGGGTCCACATCTTACCATGGGATAGCTCAACCACTAAATTGATACTATTTGCTTATGTAAAATTAAATCAGCACACATGCAAATATCATTAACACTAGGAATACAATAGAAAAATGCATACAAAAACAAAGTAAAAACATATTCATATCTAAAAGAAAAACGAATGAGATTACCCTATGTCCTGTGTATGATAAACCTCTTTTTAAAAAATCAAATAAGAAATTTGTCAAAGCAAATTTCTCGGTCCTCTTGGATGATAGTACGTTTTCTTATCATTATGTAATCTTTATAATTATTCTACAATGATTTCAAGATTTCACCAAGAACTAGTCCCCATTGAGTCCAGTGAGTACCACCCTGCATTGAGAAGTTTCAAGAAAACAAAATCAATATAGCTTTTACATAATTTTCTAGCTGTATTTAGTAATAATGAAGACGACTTAGATATAAATGAAGTGTAAACCTGACAGAAGACACAAAATGGCTCCCTTAACGGTCCATCACACGAGAGCTCACTCGTGCTTCCATCTATAAACGTCCCATCAGCAAATATAACCTCTGAAGCATATCCAGCTGATGAACCTGCAATTGGTTTGGTATAGGAGCTTACAGGTGAGCTTCTTTGTACAGCCTCACAAAACGCAAGAAGCTTCTCACGGCTTCCAAGTTGTACAGCCTGCAAAGTCACCAAAAACATTCAATTTCTTCTTCATTGAAACATATACTAGTAGTTTTTCTAATTTCATTCATTTATAAGGCAATGGGTCAATCTTAGCTAAAAATGAAGCTGATCACAAGGGTCAAATATCTTCTAACGCGATTTCAAATGCTCACAACGTCCAGAGTCATTTTATTTAATAAGCTAGTAGTTCTAAATATGCTGAGTACATTAGTTAATTTACTATATATTGGACGACCGAGTGTTAGCGGGTCAGTTCAACCGAAGCCTATCCATTTGGCCCTCACATAGAAATTTACCCATTTTTTACCCAAACCCATTTAGATATGCTACCCAGCCAACAAAATTATGGATTTGCTAAATGGCACCATTCATAGAGCAAACCTGCACTATGTCATGACGGGGTACTCGAGGAAGTGGCTGAACGTTGTAACCTTTTGTTGACATAACTTCAGCAATCAGCAAGCCTCCCTTTGTAACAATAAAACCAGAATACAATCAACTTAAATGACCCATGAAAACAAGAACAGCAAATCAAAGTACCTTTATTGCTTCCCCAACCATTTGAGGCGAGAGATATAATCCTTGAAAGAATGTTCGCATAATGTCACCAGGAGTTGACCCGCAGTCAACCCCGAGACCTGGTGCAGACAGACGAGCTGCTGCTGCATTTACCCATTTTACTTTTCCTGCGACGTATCCACCACATGGTGCAATTGTTCCACCAGGATTTTTAATTAAACTTCCTGCAATAAGATCTGCGCCCTGTTTATCCGTTATCACCATAATGTGAACATTTTTTATTTAAACAAACAAATTAATAAGTTAACATACCACCATTGGAGGTTCAATTGCTTCTGTGAATTCACCATAACAGTTATCCACCATAACCAAACAATTTGGATTTTGCTTCTGCAATAACATAATTTTGTATAGGAAATATTTATGAGAAGTAAGGCTAAACGTACAGAAAAGAACCAACTTTGGTTTGATGTTTGTTTTGAGAGCCAAACATGTTTTAGGCCAGAAACGAGAATAAGCATCAAGGTTCCAAATTATTTGATTTACGATTATCACCTAATTGCCTAAGATAACTAGATAAATGGTTCCCATGCACCGCCACACAGCAAATCAGTGCCACGTCCTCATTTTTGCTAGCGACCAGGTTAGGTTATATCAGATTAAGATTTTTGAAAGTTGCTTACCTTCATTTAAAAACTAAAAACAGTTGGTTACCATTTATGCAATTAGATAGCAAAAAAATCATAAAATTATGAAAAGCAATATTAAAATTAAGATTACACACCTTAATGATGTCTATTGCCCTAGAAATTTCAGTCACACTTAAGCTTTTCCGCCAAGAATACCCACACGACCTCTGTATAAGGGCACATTTTGTTTCAGGTTTTAAAGCGACCTCAAGGGCATCCCAATCAAGTCCTCCATCATCTGCAAGCTAAAATAGGTATGCATAAGAATTATTACTACATTTTTATAGTTAGCAATTTCGACCCATATAACTAAGGTAGTGGTGCTATCTCTAACTAGGAAACGAGTCAAAAACGTGAATGTGAATTCATTTGAAATATACTCAAATGCATTTAGCCTCCTAATTCCAAACTCGCTATATCACACGATACCTTTTGTAATCATAACTAATGCGTTAATAAGTTACCTAAAGAAAATGTACGAAATGTATATGAAAAGTTGTTTTTTGGAAAGCTCAATCTGACCTGACGCGTGCTGAGTTTGACCGGAAGTCAAACTAAACAGTGAACTTTATCCAACCCATCCGACCCACCCATATTGTCAACTTAACCATACATGTTGAAGTTAATGTTAGAAGTAACTTACTGCAACTTCCCGATACTTGATTCCAAAATCTTTCAAGGAACCTAATCCATTACCATCTCTGATTCCTATAACTTCCTCAAGTGTATCATATGGAGCACCAGCAACCGCCAAAAGCTGATAAGAAAATCAATAAGTACCAACTCATAATAAATACGCACACACATATACCACTAAACGGAAGGGAAAAAATGAACAGTTACCTCGTCACCTGGCCTCAAGAAAGCAAAAAGTGCACATGTAATAGCATGAGTACCTGAGAAGAACTATTTTGAAGGTGCGGTTTAAGTAGATTAAACAAGAAGTATCAAAACATGTTTGTACAAAATAAATGGCTGATTTAAAGATGGTCAACCTGTGACCGGACAATTGCTGACTCAGCACCAAAAATTTCTGCAAAAGCTTGGTCAAGGGCTTCTCGACCTCCAGCTTCTTCATGGCCATAGCCAGTGCAACCACCAAAGTGCTAAATCAAATATAATGATGGATTGTATTAGTAAGCCAGATATAACTTTATATTATGCAAAAATGTGCCACCAACAGGCTGATTGGGATTGCTATATGTATAGACTATCTGCTAAGAAAGTAAACAGCATATTTTTACTCTCAAACACGGAGTAAGTAGATAAGCACTTGAATAAGCAATCGCAAACACCCTCTAACACAAAGCAATCATGATTATGCGCACAATTTGCATATTAACCATTCAATGTGAAGGTAAAGTTTGCATACATGTGATCCAACTCTGGCGTTTTGAAAAGCTTTGAGAACTCTAGACGTATTACGTGCCACAAGATTATCCACTGCCCTGAACTCCGGATACAATGTATCTACTGCACTCTCAACCTGAATTTTCCAAAACCAACAACCTCAAAATTACAGCAACTGCACTTGCCAGTTAAAAAAAGGGGGAAATCATCAAAAACAATTAACTAAAGAGCTTTATTTCATAATACTAGACTACCTCCTAATATCCAGAAATTGCATCATATTTTCATATTTGAAACTTGTTAAAAGTTTCCATTAATTATCAATTTTAGATAATCCAATATATAAGTGTATGGTAGTGTAGCTCTATCCATTATTATAAAGTGTAATTTTTATTTATTTATTTTTTTTTTTCTGATTTTTTTGAACGACAACTAACTATCTCACAATATATATACACCACAATCTATGTCACATGTCCTAAGCAGGACTTGAACCCGCAAGTCCGCAACCATTTGGTTGGTCAACTTCTCACACAACACAACATAGGGACACATGTCTTTTGGTATTATAAAGTGTAAAATGACAGTTAGCCTTTAAAAAACAAAATCCTAAAAATTTGGGTAAAGGTTCTAATATAAATAGTAGTATAATTCAACAAATGATGAAAAAGTGGGAAAATACAGAAATACGAACCTCAGGAACAAACAGCGGAGGATAATGTTGATGAAGGTTAATGTTATTAGGTATGGTGATTTGTGAGCTTGACTTTAATGAAACTGCTGATGATAATGTTCTGTTTGAATTGTTACTACTATTATTATTGATTACTCCGAAGTTTGCTGGGGATGTGGTGAAGGATAAGATGCCCACCATGTTTCCTTAAAATCTAACCGATTTTAAATGTTTGGGTTGATGTTATCCAGTCACTTATACTTTGGGTTTTTTTTTCCCTTCTCTAACAATGCGTGAAGAGATAGAATTAGGATATGCGGGTAGTTCAAGCCAGGTGTTAGGCTTTTTTAGGCGTCTCTTTGTCGTCTTGCCCCATGCGTTTTAGTTTTTGGTGCCTCGTTTTTGCTTTGCCTTAGCTTTAGGCCCCGTGTATTGTTCTGCCTTTGCTTTGGGATGCTCCCTTAGGTTTGTCTGCTTCTCTTTGTGCCTTGGTTCTTGGTTTTGTATGCGTTTATACTTTTGTGCTTTTTCTGTGCCCCCTTGCCTTTCGACGGGTTCTTTCGCCTGCTTTTTGCATGTTGTTTTCTGACCTTTTTGCCCTCCTTTTGCTTTCTCTTCTTTTCTTTTTCTTTTTCACCCGCACACCTGCACCTGCCGGAGGTCTCATTGGAAGCAGTCTCTCTACTCCCAGGATTATCCTAGGGTAGGGGTAGGATTTGTCTACATTCTACCTCCCCATACCCTGCCCCGACGTGATTGGGTTTGTTGTTGGTGCTGTTGTGCTTATATTTAATCGGATCAACAGTAAGTGTTTACTGCTTATTATGGTAGAATAAGCAGTTTCTAAAGAGCAAGTTGGACACTGATTTATTATCTGTAATGTAACTTTTGATAATTTTGGTTTCCTTTTACAAATTTTTTTTTATACTTTTTTTTACAGAATAAGATAATCAGTTAGATGATGTGCTTTATTGTAAAGTTGTTCAGTAAAATCCGGAAACAAGCTTCACACCTAAAGCTCGATTAGGCTCTATGTAAATATACTTCGTATACGTATAGTTGCAAATGATCTTATGAGCCAGGTTCGAGTTAAAAGCATTAAACGAACTCTAGCTTTCAGCCTTACAAATTTAAATGAGCCGAGCTTGAGCTTTGACGCGCTCAGGCTAAGGTCGGGTTGATAACATTAGAAGGTTTGCCCTATAATAAGCAATCCCAAACACTGTCAAACCATTATTATGTGATGAATTTGGTAAATAAATAAAAATAATAATAATAATAATAATAATTTAAAAAAAAAAAAAAAAAAAAAGGTTTTGGACACAAACATTATGCAGGAAAACAAGATGCTAGTCTTATATTGAGTTGACCCTGGTTAACATTCAGGAGATAAGTTTACTAGTTCAAAACAAACAGTTGGTTTATTCAACCATCTAAGCAAAATAGCGAATTGTTACATAATGTCATCTTTCTCACCCATATGCTTTCACAGAACGAAAAAATTTAGTTTACAGAGGTGATTACACTCCATGAGAGCAAGAGTCAAAATGTACGCTAAAACTAAAAGACGTGGACATGACCATGAGCTAGTATACAAAATATTACCACCGTCAACTCCAGGTTTCCTTTCAGTTAACTTAAGCTTGATTGTGCTCCCTCCAACCAGCAATTCTACCGCTAAGCAATTCACCAATCAACAAACAGCTAAAATCTTCATCTAAAACGACTGAATACAACAAGAAGATGTGAAGTTAGCAGTTCACAAGGCCATATCATCATTTGTATGAAACATTGCCCACAGGAACTCTCCGATTTCTGACCCTCGCTCTACGTGAAGCAACATTGGAAATCAATGAATTGGCTATGAGGGCAAAACTATCTGATCCCATTAACTTCAACCCAAGACTCTTACACAGATATTTTAATTGACTTTCAACACCACCTACCTCCGACTCCAACTCATGTGCCTGTACACGTGTTACAGTCGTATAAAGCTTCAATGGTTGCTTGTCAGACTGTTGACTATTCTTGACTTTTCCATTATCATCACCTAACTCGCTACTGAAACTATCGACAGTGACCATCAAAATCCCGGTTGATTTAGGGTCTTGATTTGACGGATCAAATACAAAACTAAAGTTCCCAAAAGCAATATCTGGATACTTAAAAAGATTTACAAGAGTATCACTCACTCCAACAACTTTTCGAAAGCTTTTTCTAGGATTGTGAATTGGCTTACTATACCTTGAGGCTCTATAAATGCACGAAGCTTCTCTTAAACCACTTAGGTATGCCCCATGCATGGTGGCTGGATGTTGACGGGTTGTGGCTTCACCAGCAAAGAAAAGCCGGTTTTCCACATTTTCTGCAAGTATATCATAATCACTACCTGAAGAGTGCACCCTTACATGAGAGTATGAGCCATAAGATAGAGGATCATTTCCCCATTTTGTACAAATAGATTGGATGGGATCAGGTACCTCTACACCCTTTGGACCATATATACCTGTAAAAAACACACGGTAAATTTAATGAAAGCTATCAAAAGCTAGACCACACTGTATTGAAAAATGTGTAGTACCTCTAAGGATGCTTAAAACACGATGAAGCAAAGTGGATGGCTGAGTTTGCTCAAACGATTGGGCAGCTTCACCAGCGACTAATGCAACAAGTACTGAACCCCCAGAAACAGTATGATAACCGTAAAACAAGAAGAACTCTCCCCGCGTACTGCTATTCTTGCTAAGGCAGCCAAATGTATCCAGATCTTCTCCCCAAAAGACACTAGGGAATACCATAGCAACTTTGTTCAGCAACCCAAATCCCAGTTTTTCAATTGCCTTGAGTTTTCTTTCTGGTAACTCTGGTATAAACTTTACCGTCTTTTTCTTTAGTACACCAAGAGGAACGGTGCATAACACCATGTCTGCTTGGATTGTTTGATCACCAGCAATCACCTCAACACCATCATTACCATACCGAATTGTTTCAACAGTCTTGTTATAGAAAATCGGAACCCCTTCACACAATGCTTCAATTAACCTCCAATTCCCACCTGCAAGAAAGCAATGATCACCACTCATTTCGTAGGGATCATCTTGATCCCAATAGACAGCAGAGAGATGTGAAAGGCAACCCGCATTTGCATATTCTAAATTTGCAAAGTGCCAGTCGAGTAATTGTTTTTCCTCAGGCTTTGTGGCCACTGTATATATCTGTCTAAGCCTTTCAAGAACTGAACCCAAAGATATATCAGCAGCTGATTTGCCCATAATTTGTCTAAATTCAGTAACTTTATCTAAAAGCCTATTAAAAATATGTTCTACTTTGGAATCAATTTCATCACCAACAGGTCGACCCTCAGGATCATACAATGGACATTTATCTCTAACTTTATGAAGAGGTATCGAAAGCTGTCTAGCCAAAACCCCAAGAGGGTTTGCATGGATACCAGTAATAACACTGCCACCAAGATCAACAGCAGCATAATTCCCCTTTCGCCCCATCTTCTGCGTATAAACTCTCCCGCCGGGTCTATTCCTACCCTCCAAAACAATAACCTTAAAACCAAAAGCTAACAGCTGGCGAGCTGCAGCTAACCCTGCAAGTCCTGCACCAATGATTATCACTGACCCCTCGGTTGCTTCCTCAGGCATCTGAGCCTTGAACGGCGGTGAAACCCCAAAATTAATATACCCATTAAACAAAAGAAAATCATAAGCCGAATTCAGCAGCTGACCATACTCATTACTAACAGTTTCCTTAATCTGTCCTTTAGAAAGCCACGCTTGTACATTAGCCCTCCACCTAGCAAGTATATGGTTCCTCACAACAATATAATCATTCTGTTCTTTACCATCTAACTGACTCACAACATTAGCTTTTCTTTCCTCTTCATGCAACGCATCAATCGGAAACCCTAACGATAAAGCAATCATAGCTTCCTTTTCCGTCTCTTTCTCCAACTCTTGTTTCGTTCTAAACCTTTTACGAGTCAACCCACCTAACTGGTTATCCAAATAATCATCCATTAAATTCTCATCATAGCTTCTCGACAAAGACTTCTTCCTCAACAACCTTTTCGACACCGGCGTCTCCATTTTTCACCACTTTCCCCTTTCCTTAACTTAAACTAAACAATACCCACTTAAACCCTCATAAAAACTAGCAAAACCCAATAAAAATCTCACTCAATTTTCAACAAAAAACAAACTTCACTTCTCTTAAGCATTTCATCGAACACCTTATATGCATTAACTAAAACATCAAACTAACACAACCAATAAAAAGGGTCAATCCCTTATTTTTAAAGCATAAAAAAGAAGGCCTTAAAGGGTACCTAAATCTATTAACTTTAACATCAAATCATAGGTAATGCAGATTCAAACAGGAACCCTAGATTTGGTATTAAATAGAAGCTAAAAGTAGATACTGAACTGAGATGTAGAGTACTTACTGTTAATCAGTGGAAGTTGAATCGTTTGTTAGTTTGTTATTGTATTTTTGTAAAGATAAGGGGGAAATTAGGGCTTCTTTTTAGTTACTGGAAAATTGATAATGAGATAGTGAGATGTGAATTTAGAATACTACTATTTCTTTTTGTTAATTGATTTGGAGGGAAATAGTAGAGGTAATTGGGCTTAGGTTAAATGGGCCGAATTGGTCGTTGTGGTTAGCCCAACTCGGTTCAGGTATTTCCAAGAGGTTTAAATCAGCTGAAAAACTCTACTATGCGCACCCTCTTTGGGTGGTGGCCGACCTTTCTATAATGAGTCATGCTAGGGCCACATAAAACTTACACAAAAAATTCCCACTCGCTGATGTGTCAGTGAGTGAGGATTTTTTTCTATAATTACCTAGCCTCAGGCAATGTAACATTTTAGCAGGAGTTACCTATTTCTCCAAAAACATTCATTTACCTGTTAACTTAAACGTTTGTGGCGGAAAATTGATATCATTGTTTGACAAAATTGACATTAGCTAAAAACAGTACCATATAATTTAATTTTTCTTTGAATATTTTTTTTAATGCTAGTGTTTAAACAAAATCTAAAACACTCTAAGCTCCTTGCCAAACAAGTCTTATATTCAAGACGTTAAACACTAGTTGCTCCAAACGTTGCGAGTAAAACATTCCCTTGATATTTGAAAAGAGTATGATTATGTTAATAGGTTGGCATAAACATGAGTAGGCATGTATTCCCGCAATTAATATAGTAGAGCCCTTGAAAAAACCGACTTTCCTTTAAAAAAAAAGAGAGAGATGATCATATTAGCTTATAAAACACAAGCATGGAACCCGCTGTGTTGCAGCGGGAGTGATTTTCATCTATTTGGTTGGTTTTGTTTGTTCCATGTTTCGTTGTGTTCTCTGATACTCGGCACAGTATAAGCTAAAACATATGTATTTAGTTACATTAAAAGTCTTTATATTGATAACAAAACATAGCTATGGAACTAAGTACATCGGCTATACTCAAAACATATACATTAGGTCAACAAACATTTATTTCACTTTTACAACATAGTGTGAATCTGGTAATGGTTTAGCAGTTACACCATACTTTTCCCTTCGTTGCAAGTCATGCACCCAACTTGAAAGTTATGTGGCGTTTTTCTTTGGATCCTGGAACATTAAACATGACATTATTAGGTAAGGTAAGCGTCCAAGTAGAGTTCAAACTTGAAAAGGAAATAATATATAGGATAAGATTAGAATATAACTTCGTTGAGTCTAATGGTATGTCACTTCTATTTACAGTTTACATTTAGAATATGTTGCATACCTCAAGAACTTGACACTCCAAAATGACCCATTTCAGCCACCAGTTTATCCCGTAAACACGTCCAAGGCAGCACTGCTTCAAATCCATACCTCGGACACCTTGACTAACACTTATTTTTCCTTTTGCCCTTTCCCTAGCTGCACAAATATCAGACGATCCCGGATCACAACGTACATCCTAGAAAGTAAGTTGGTGCACATTCAGCAATATATGACAAATTTCATAATAATCAAATAGATTTAGTATATATTTGCATCTGATTCAACGGCCGAGTTACCTGATTTGGAAGGATAAATTGGGGGGTTGCATAATAGTGCTGATGTTAATTTTTGAAGCTTAGCTTATGAATATAATCGCTGCACCTATTTCATATATTCTTACTTTTTTCTACTCCACTTGTGAATTTACAAATATAAATTGAAACATGATCCAACCCATATTCTACTAACTATTATTTTACTTACTAACATCATTTTAATAATCTTAAATACTAATTACACATGTGAAAATGAGAAATAAATGAGTAGGAAGTTGGTACCTTGGTGATTATAATTTTCAGTAAGAAGTTAGGACGTTAGTATCTATAAGAAGTCAGGACGTTAGTATCGCTGCTGCAACGGAATCAAACTCGATTTAATCTTTTTCTATCAGCAACAACACTGAAATAATGGCAGCATATTAGTGTTAAAATCATGGGTAATTAACGTGTACGTCAACATATCGTTATGTAACTGATTGTAAGTAGATCATATGAAATTTTTTTGCCACCATGACAATAAGCCTTTAACACAAAGGAAAATATTAATATTAAAATCGGCTTACTGATAGGTTCTTGAATATGACTGGAATTGTATGTGTACTTTTATTGGTGCACTTAAGCCTTAATGAGCACAGTATCTATCAAAAATCCATTAACACTTCATGCCTAAAAAAAACTTGCAACTTTATTAAATATCAATAAGAATATGCAATACATCTATATTACTATAGGGATATCAGATTGCGAAAGAATACTGAGAACATCGATAGGTATAAAGATAGTATGCCCACATATAGAAACTTTTAACAAATGATCACATTTATTGGGGTCGTTAGGTTTTGCTAATCGAGTAGGAGTAAACAAAAACATATAAATCCTTAAGTTGAGAAAGGCTGGCAAATAATGTTCGACGACTTAGCAATTTCACCCATCAAATACCGGGTTGTAATACAAAAAAGAACGTCCAAATCAATTAAGTATAGACCTTTAAAGATATCAAATATTGCATTACCAATATGTAAAATAATACTCATCATGCAATAATCTTAACAGTTATACAAACTAACCATTCAGGTGACCATTGTTGTATATATGCGAAGCTTATTGTCATTTATAGCAATTAAAACCAATGGTAGAATTATATAGTACACAAAGTCACTAATTAAAATTACCGATTAACCACAATATCTAGATCCGTATTGATAAAGTACCTTCCCGGATGTGGTTAATAAAGAAAGCCAAAGAACACTTATATATACAATATCTAGATCCGTATTGATAAAGTACCTTCCCGGGTGTGGTTAATCGGTATTGATTACGTTTCACCCCCAATATCATATATCAGCATTTACGTTAATCTAAAAGTGCACATTCCATTAGCTTATACCCATTTGCTTTTAACAACAAAAGCGTGAAATCCTGTGGTGGAACTCAAATGGCAATGCACTGGTCTAACGATCACAATTTGTTTGCTTGAATGGTGAATATCTTGCAATCTACTATCCGAGATTGCTGACATAACATGACTGTGAAAAATAAACAAAAATGAGTCAGGCTACATTTCTCGAAGGCCAAAAGAATTAACTTTATTGCATGTAATCTTTTACTTTTAATACCAATGATGCAGGTTTTATTGACCAGGTTTTAATATTTATATAGTCTCGTTATACCTATGGTCTACCCTAATGCACAAACGGGAAGTGTACCCGGTCGTGTGTAGTGTAGTATTTGGTAAAACCGATGTCGTCCCAAGAGCTATGTGTGATGGATTATTACCAAGTCTAGGTGTCACAGATTTTAATAATGATTATGACAAGGAATTAATTAACTACTAAAGCAGATAAAAGGCAAAGGTTTAATCAATAGAGGAGAGTGGTGCTAACCTAATTATTCCTTCTAGCTAGTAATGTCTACGTCTACCTACTTCCAATTACTTCAGGTAGGGTCAAATTCGAGGGGACAACATTTGGTCAATTCGCCCTAACCTATCAGCAAAGATGCCACCACTGGAGAAGTCAGGTGTCCCTTCATAAGTTCAGTTGTTCCTGGTCCCCTAAGCCAAGTCATTAAGTACCGCTACATGCTAGATTTATAATAGTGAGTGCCCGGGCATTAGCAACTTAAACACTCACCCCCTAATTCTTAAGTTCATCCAAACGGTAGGTGATCAGTTGGTCAAATCGCACAAGTAGAAAGGGTCGTCAGTTGTTCATATCTTACCCTTCCCGTCTCAGTCTACTCACTTAGGGTCAGTTGGTCATATCTCCTAAGCAACTAGCCTCTACCGCCATTCAAAACTACCAAAACAAGGGTAGCTACCAATAAGCTATGCATGCATACACTTAGAAATAATTATACGGAAGTAATGTAAACGCAAACAAAACAATTAAGGAATCATAACTAGGCCAGCACCAAGAGGTGCTTAGTCGCTCATATTAACCATACAAATCGATTCAATATTCAAAGTTACGAAATACATGAATCGAAAGTAAAGAAAAGATAAAATGCTAATGCTTATCGTAGGGGAGTGATTTCTCCCTTGGATACAGCTCTGTATGCTCTTCTAGACCTGCCTTTGGCTTCTTCCCACGTTCTTTGGTTGTGGTGTGTGGAATGGGATGCTTTGAAATGCTGGAAATTGTGGGGTATTTATAGGCCAGATCTGGGTTACGGCGTAACTAATATAAGAGTTACGCCGTAATCTTCAATTCCTTCGTAATTTGCACTAGATCTGCTGGTTATGGCGTAACCTTATAAGTGGTTACGCCGTATCTTCAATATTACTTGGTTACGCCATAGTTGGTGAAATAGTTATGGCATAGTTATCAGCGGCGTGAAACCACATTTGACCTAATATAGTTACGTCATAGCCTTTGGGGGGGAGTTACGCCATAACCTTCTGATGAGTTGGTTTTCTGAGTCACACTTTAGTTACGGCGTAATGTGAGAGATGAGTTACGCGTCGCATACTATGATAAATCTTTGATATTTCTCCAATTTCACGTCTCTTTAGCTCCAATGCTCGTAATTTACCTGAAAGTGGAAAACAATGGAAAACAAGCGTAAATCCATATAAATGATATAAATTACAAGCATTATCGGGGGAAATTGACACTTAATATTCAAGACTATTTGATGTTATCAAATATCCCCCACTTGAACTCTACTTGCCCTCAAGTAGACCTTATTAGAAAGATTCCTAAAAAGATATCTCCCAAAACCTGGAAAATATAAGTTTAAAAATCCCTTATGCTAGAATAAAATAAAGCCGAACACCTCAAGAAATGGGAACGAAACACTCAAATCTCTCAACTATTCTAAGTGTCAATTTCGGGGTGATCACTCAATCGCACAGTCATAGCATGTATTCTATTATAAGCTTGGCGGTTACACAAATCTCCACCACTAGAGTTAAGGGCTAAACAATTCTCGAAGGCAATATGGGTAGACACGACAAAGGTTAAGGGGTGACTCGTCATTACTAACATGTTACGGTGAAGTGGACAAAATCAATGATACATGACCAAATCCATGGCCAAGACACCAAAGATTGCTCGCTGCATCACCTAGACACGCTTCATGACTAAAGGGTAGGATAAGACATGGGATATATAATGGTGTAAAATAAAAATCAAGCAGGTAGTCTAAATCTATAACCAAGTCATCACCACTTACCGTCCGCCCAAAGTTCAAGCTTTGAAGTCAAGAAACCGGATCATGAAATACTAGGTAGATGTGTCATTAGAGGACGTCATGATGGGCACACTACCTTTTCTCCAACTGTTGGCATAATTACCAACTCCAATCTTCGAATGTGACCGAGGTGGCCTCCTCGATTCTAAATCTAATAAGCTCATAACACAGTGCTTATAACATTGCACTTTACAATAACTAAATAACATAACAACTATATTTTCTTTCCTTTTTCTTTTTCGAATCATTTTTTTTTTCAACATACAAATAATAACTAAACATAATATCCCCCCACTTGAGATGAACAATGGGAATTCGCGGGGTCTTCAATGATCTTCAGGAATATGTCGTCGACGAAAGTATAATTTCTGAACCTTTCCACTTGAACCTTGAACTTAGGCAAATGATGACTTCCCAATCACAAATAAAGACTACAAGGTAGGCTAAGGTTTATAGGTGTATCGAAACAATATATTGGGTTAACAAAATGAAAGGAATGACTCAGATGGGTGTATCTAGGGGTATCTTGCACTAAAGGTGAGTGCAACAAAAGGGTTTCACATGGGGGTCGAGAAGTCGAGGTGGCTAATCGATAGACACACAATGGTAGGCTATTTGGGTGATAATCTTATAATATTGCCTTCTAAAACTGAAAAGTCCAAATACATCGAGTTAACTCAACATACCTCGTCTATGGTCTCGAAATGATGCAAAGGCCAAGTTCTAAAGTTTACAAGCTGCCGGCACACTCATAATTTGGTGGATTTGGGGTAAAATATTGGAAACGGATAAGGCTAATCTCACCATATAATATCAAGGGTTGTATGTGCTCGGTTAAGGTCTAATCTAGTTAGGTTAAGAAAAACATGTCAAAATTAAAAATGGCATAATTTTTCAAAATAAACTAGAAAAACGAGGGCAAAAATAAAGTTCAAGAGATAATTCTACTCACGTCCCCCACTTGAATTGTACAAAGTCCCTTTTGTACTAAGCGATAAATAAAGGTGAAGAGAAAAGTAGAATTAGAGCGAGAACTTCCTTGAAATTTGCTGCAAAAAGAAAGAAGGCCCACGAAAAGAGACGTGCCTTCGTATAAGCATCATGAACAAACTTCAATCCCTGAAATCACACTACCGACAAGCATAATTCTAAAAAAAATGAAAAACAAACCTAACTCACTTTCGTAGGAATCACGGTTGCATTTAGCACATGCAACAAGCCTTTTAAACCACTTGGTGTCCCAAGTGGACGAGTGAAGTCTCGTGAGGGTTTATAGGGAACACACCCACAAAGTTCATTTAAAATACTAATACAAGGTTATTGTGTTTTAAACTGAAAGAAGTAAAGCAGAGGAAGGTTACGTCGTAACTCTTTGAGGCTACGTGGCGGCAAAACCTGACGTAAAAGTGCAAAGCGAGTGGCTACGGCGTAACCACATAGATGGTATTACGCCATAACTGGTAGTGCATCTAAAATTCTCTTTGCAAAAGGTTGGTTACGGCGTAATCACAGAGATGAGTTACGCCGTAACTATGGTCAGATCAGCAAACTGCAGCAGCAATCATTTCCTCGTTTCCTGCAAAAATGGTTAAAAACACAAAACCCTACAGAAATGGAAACAAAACAAAAGAAAGGGAAAATTCGGGTTGTCTCCCGAAAGAGCACTTTTCTTTATTTACGACTCTTTAAGTTAGACTCAGAGCCGCGGGGCTTCATGGGGGCTTTTGGACTTGCTCGACTTCCTCAATGTCTTTCATCAAGTTATGCCTGACCCAAGCGACATCCGTGGCAGTGCGGAGGTATTCTTTAGTCTCGATCTTCCGAATTTTGCAAAATTTTCCTCCGGACCCAAATGGTAGCGAGTGAACTTATACTTTTCGACAATAATTGGTGGCGGCCTCTTGTAGGGAATCCCAAGGAGTTTGCACCTCCTTTGCTCATATGCTTCATCATCGGGGTCAGTAAATTCCTCATTCCCTTGCAACTCAAGGTAATCTAAAATCCCCTCAATGTCATCGTCGTTAGAATTGGTACCTTCAAAGCATTCTTCATCGAGCAAATTCTCCACTAGTACACGCTTGCATTCCTCCTTTTCATTTCTTACCAATTCCTTGTCATCCTCAACTGTTATTTCACTCGAGTTGTTAGGACTCTCGTCGTTTGAATTTTCTTTACTTATATATTCCTTCCAAATCTTATTTTTTGTTAACGTATCTACATGTCCATACTTAATCTTTACCCAACTGTCAAATCCCAAGTTGTCCAACCAAGGCAAACTTGTTCTTTCCTTATCGTTGGTTGAGGTCCAAAAGAATTCGTCTTCTCCCATTCTCCTTAAGCTGCTTCCCCCATTACATATATCGTTATAAGGGTTGCATGATGCCCAGAAAACTTCACTAGAAGATTTTATCCTTTCACACCAGTGACTTTGGATTTCATTATTGTCAGTTTCGCTTAAATGATCTTCCATGCAGTAGATGTCATTATTAGCCACTTCCTTTTTCTGATTATGATCCTCGTAGTCAATCTTGAGCTTTTTAAGAAGATTCGGGTTAATCTTAGCATTCCCGAATTGTATTGCGTACCAATCATCAATTGTCAAATCCTCAAACTTGATATTGTGTCTTTCAAGCTCGTGAGGGCACGTCCATTCTTCTTCTTTAACACTATCCCCACCGTTGCAATACTCGCGGAAAGGGTCGCACGTAGGCCATGCTCGTGTGGATTCATCGTCGATTATGATTATCGGAGTACACCAGTGAGTGATAGGTGGCTCTTCTTCATCCTCGAAGGAGAGTTTTTCCAGTCTTTCATCATCAGTATATGCAAGCCACATGAATTTGTTATTCTTGATCCTATCCTTATCGCTACCTCCATCGCAAGTTTCATTTCTCGGGTCACACGAGGCCCATAGATCATACCAATCCCCCTTAGCAACGGGTATCATTTTGCACCAGTGATATTTCTTCTTAGATGGGGACAGAGGGCATAAGTTAATATCGTCGGACCATTCGTTAACCTCTGGTGTACCTAATTCGTCCACTTCAAGGAATTCGTCTGCCCACGTATCCCAGTTACGCCGTAACTCAGATTTTTGGTTATGGCGTAACTCGCTAGAATCGTCCTCATCAACATTCTTCAGAACCCCTTTATTGCTGTCAAAAACATAGTTACGCCGTAACTCTTCCGACAGGTTACGGCGTAACTCAAATCTGTCTACGGGATTTTTACCAGAATCCGTATCTTTGGCCTGAATCTTTGAGTCATTATCAGCAAAAATCACTTTACATTCCATTGTGGGTTTTGATCCTTCAGGTTTGTTGTTATTTATTCTCACTTTCTCACTAAGCTTTTCCACCATAGATTCAAGGTTTTTTAGGGTTGTGTCGTGATTGGAAAGGCTTCTGTCAGTGTTTTCCTGGAATTCTTTTAACCACTCATCTTGTTCCTTTTGTCTTTGGGCTGAACTTTCCAGGAATTTGTTAACTGTTTCTTCAAGATTGGGCTTTCTTTCTCCATAAGGCCCACGGTTTGTAATTTCGCGGTACCCATTACTATTTCGATTATCTCCGTAAAACAATCGATTTTCTCCATATTTGGCTTCTTCAATTATATTTTCTTCATCAATGTGAGGACAATTCTTCGTGAGATGTCTTCCCCCACAGCTTTCACAACCCACTTGGATAGCATGAACGGTTTCTCTGACTTTCAGCATATCTCGACTTAGACTTTCAATTTTACTAGCGATTGTTGCAATCCCGTCAAAACTTCCGCTTTGGTTTCTTTTAACTCCTCCGTCGTGCCATTTTTGAGAATGATCAGCCATTTTTTGAATGGCTTCATTTGCAAGAGTAGGAGTCATGTTCGGGATAGGTCCTTGATAGTCCAGCATTTGTCTTGTGGTTACGTTGATTCCTTTGTAGAAGATGTTGACCTTTTGCTGGTTGTTCAGATCATGTGTAGCATATTTGTAAAGGAGATCGTTGTATCTATCCTAGGCTTGATACAACGTTTCATCGTCTTCTTATTTGAAATTATGGATTTCCAAAAGCTGGTTAGAAATCTTCGATGGCGGACAATACCTTTGAATGAAGTGCTTTTTGAGTAGAGCCCAAGTATTAATTGCCCCGTTCAATCTTTCAATCGATCTTCTGGTAGCCCCAGTAAGAGTCATGGGGAATACCCTTAGCATAACAACATCATGAGACACGCCCGGAATGTTGAAAAGGCTTGCGATGTATAGGACATTTTTGACGTGCTCGTATGCATCCTCGTCCCTGTTTCCTGAAAAAGGGTTAGCACGAAGCTCCCTCATAAATTGGTCTTTAATTTCAAAATGGACATCCGCTCCCTTATTCTGCTCTTTTCAACGCCAAATATTCCTCAAGAGTGAGGTCATCGATGTTAATAACTTCCATGGTACCTGAAAACTCGAATAATGATCGTGAGAATTTAAAACAAAACGAAAATGAAAGACTTAATAGCAATCCTAATATAACTCCCCGGCTGCGGCGCCAAAAACTTAATGCAGGTTTTACTTGACTGGTTTTAATATTTATATAGTCTCGTTATACCTATGGTCTACCCTAATGCACTAACGGGCAGTGTACCCGGTCGTGTGTAGTGTAGTATTTGGTCAAACCGAGGTCGTCCAAAGAGCTATGTGTGATGGATTATTACTAAGTCTAGGTGTCATAGATTTTAATAATGATTATGATAAGGAATTAATTAACCACTAAAGCAGATAAAAGTAGATAAAATGCAAACGTTTAATCAATAGAGGAGAGTGGTGCTAACCTAGTTATTCCTCCTAGCTAGTAATGTCTACGTCTACTTACTTCCAATTACTTCAGGTGGGGTCAAATTTGAGAGGACAGCATTTGGTCAATTCGCCCTAACCTATCAGCAAAGATGCCACCACTAGAGAAGTCAGGTGTCCCTTCATAAGTCCAGTTGTTCTTGGTCCCCAAAGCCAAGTCATTAAGTACAAATACATGCTAGATTTATAATAGTGAGTGCCCGGGGGTTAGCAACTTAAACACTCACCCCCTAATTCTTGAGTTCATCCAAACGGTAGGTGATCAGTTGGTCAAATCGCACAAGTAGAAAGGGTCGTCAGTTGGTCATATCTTACCCTTCCCGTCTCAGTCTACTCACTTAGGGACAATTGGTCATATCTCCTAAGCAACTAGCCTCTACCGCCATTCAAAACTACCGAAACAATGGTAGCTACTAATAAACTATGCATGCATATACTTAGAAATAATTATACGGAAGTAATGTAAACGCAAACAAAACAATTAAGAAATCATAACTAGGCCAGCACCAAGAGGTGCTTAGCCGCTCATATTAACCATACAAGTCAATTCAATATTCAAAGTTACGAAATACATGAATCGAAAGTAAAGAAAAGATAAAATGCTAATGCTTATCGTAGGGTAGTGATTTCTCCCTTGGAGACAGCTCCGTATGCTCCTCTAGACCTGCCTTTGTCTTCTTCCCACGTTCTTTGGCTGTGGTGTGTGGGATGTGATGCTTTGAAATGCTGGAAATCGTGGGGTATTTATAGGCCAGATCTGGGTTACGGCGTAACTAATATAAGAGTTACGCCGTAATCTTCAATTCCTTCGTAATTTGCACTAGATCTGCTAGTTACGGCGTAACCTTATAAGTGGTTATGCCGTATCTTTAATATTACTTGGTTACGCCGTAGTTGGTGAAATAGTTACGGCGTAGTTATCAGCGGCGTGGAACCTCATTTGACCTAATATAGTTACGTCGTAGCCTTTGGGGGGGAGTTACGCCATAACCTTCTGATGAGTTGGTTTTCTGAGTCACGCTTTAGTTACGGCGTAATGTGAGAGATGAGTTACACCGTAACTTCTTCAAAGTCAGCATACAATGATAAATCTTTGATATTTATCTAATTTCGCGTCTCTTTAGCTCCAATGCTCGTAATTTACCTGAAAGTGGAAAACAATGGAAAACAAGCGTAAATCCATATAAATGATATAAATTACAAGCATTATCGGGGGAAATTGACACTTAATATTCAGGACTATTTGATGTTATCAACCAACACCATAACGTCACACTAATATGAAGTCGCAAAAGTATGTTCCATATTTGAGATTAATGTAGGTTGCATATAGCCGATGAATGATATGTAGTTAACGAAAGCCTAAGAATAGCCGCTACCCTGGCCATCTGAATAGCTGCAAATCAGTAGAATAGAAAAGGTAAGCAACCAATATGATTATAGCAAGCCTATTATATAAGCGGTTACGACATCAGAAGTTCACTTGCGAGCAAACAACATACCTTTGTGTCAACGATTCTTTCACAAACCACTTTATCAACAGAATGAAAGTATTATTCATTTCCTTCGGGAGCGCCTATATCGTTCCTGTTAAAACCGTATATGAAATCACATTAGCCGTTCGATCACCCACAATCATCAATTGCCTAAAATCTTCTTAAAACCATAGCAAAGCCACAATTTATACCTAAAAATTTTAAACTGAAACAAAATGATTTTGTTACCCCCTAGTATCTTTTCAACATTCACCCTCATGAGACATCTTCATCTCAGGTACCACAATGCTCAACAAAGATTCCCACGGCCTCACGAACACACTATTTTTCACTGTCCAAACAAAGGTTCAATCAAGAGTCAGTGTTGATCAATATTGGGATTGGGTGTAGATAAATCTGGAAGTGTGTAAGCGGTGGGTTGTTTATTTGTTATCTTATGTAAAAGACAACAACATAGTGGAGTGGATCAAGAGTCGGAAATGATATACTCACTTCTTAGGCTGACGAAAATTTCTTAATGGACCACGATTTTATAGAATAAAATATTCGACTCACTTTGGGCGGGAACCTCACCAAATGTGTTCTTTATATAATTTAGTTATCGTGCTTTTTAATTCGAGTAGGATAATATAAATAATGACCGGCTAGTAATTAATTGCAACTTTTGTTGTATAAAATCAAGCTGGATTTGGTTTATCTAACACAAATTTGTAAACAGTTTGGATTGGATCATATAAATAAATTGAGTTAATTACATAAGTGGTCACTATGGTTTTTTGGTTTTGCAGTTTGTTGATTTTGCAGATTTCGTCAGTGAACTCTTTTTTCGCCGGGTCCAGTCATTAAGGTTTCAAATGATTACAAATATAGTCAGTTGTTATTTAATGATTTTATAAAATGGTTTTTATATAATTAACATATTTAGACTTTCAAATATATTAAATAAAAGAGATAGCGTAAACGATTAAAAAACCAAAATGGATCATATGATTCATGCAATTAATCACGTAATAAAAGACGTGTTACCAACCTTATGAGCTCGATATGATCGAAGAAACCAAATAATCAATGTAGATTATCTCTACGGTTGATCCACACTATACGTTATGCAATACCCTCGAGATGCTAGTCTTAAAAGTAGTCGTATACCTGAAAGCGCACGCCTTTATGCCTTAAACTTGGAAGACAAAAGACGAAAACCCGAAACCCTTGGAGCGGGTTTGGCCAATTTGTTTAGGGAGATGAAGGGCGAGAGTTTTAGTTTGTATGTAAACTTATGATGGATTAAGATCTAGGGTCTTGTATTTATACTAAACCCAAGGTGTCTAGATCCATTTAAACTTGATCACCAAGTTTAATCCCACCTCCACTTTTCTCTCTATGTTGGCCGATCCCCAGAGGGGTATAATTAGGAGTTTCCTAATTTTTATTTAGCTAGTTTATTAACTAATAAGTATTTAACTTTATAATTTATTAATACGTTATATCATAAATACATACGTTAAATGACTTATAAATCATTTTGGTGTTATTATAATACAAATACATTATTTATATTATAACTTAGAGTATCTAAGTGTATTTTGTGTGTGACCTCATAGGCTCACATAAACTTAGCCGTATAAATATGTAATGTGCATTGAGCATATTCCATCAGCTCCCACTTGTGAATGGCACACTTACCTTCCATTTATACAAGCAAATGTTAGTGTCTAGCAACACGCTAATGCTCCTAAAATATGTGAGGTTTAGTTACTTAAACCTTATAAGGATAATGGTTAATCATCAAGTTTTCCTTTTCTTTCAGATACTTAGTTAAATATAAGACATGAATTAAATGCATGTTTATTTATTTAACTATTCTGCTTCTTGACTTTAGATCTTGAACTAGATTACCAAATTAATTTAAGATTCATCTTAATTATTTGGACATGGCCATGTACACATTTTTTCAAATCGTCAAAGTGCCCAAAAGTTTCTAACTCCATGATTCTTGGAGGAACTAATTCCATCTCGACTACATGTGTTAGTCATGTGTTTCACATTATTCCTAAGGATGATTTTTATAGCAGTCTTATTCAGGACAACGTTCAATCATATTAAAGAACAATGTTGCACACACGCTCAAACTGCGAGTGTCTCAAGTCTAAGGAACCAATTGTCTTAACCATTTACAAGTTTTCACTAAATGCAGAAATCCATGTAGTGAATTCTTGTATGTTGAGTCAATCCAATATTTATCTTCATAAATACACATTAATCTGATTAGTCTAACTACTAAATATTCATTCTTGAATATAATCAACACTCTCACAATTGTCTTAATTTGATGTTATTCTCATATCATCAACCGATAATGGATGATTTAGAATAAATACTTATTCATGGACTTCTAAACATGCAAATATTTAAAACAATTAATATGACAGAAAAAGATCGCAGCATCAAGTACATCAATTTGATAAATAATATCAAATGTTTACATTTAAATATGTTAGGTTCCCATGTTTGAAACACAAGCATCAATATGAAGAAATGAGATAGAAAGTGATTGGTTGAACAAATACAAACACACACGTATGAATATGAAAACCTTTAGGCGTATAGAATGAAAGTAAATGAACAACCAACTCTCAAATGAGAGTTACAAGACTATTTATAGGGGAAGGGAGCTAGAGCAACATATCTAGTCCCTTCCTTTCCTTATTGGGCTTTTGCATAGGCTCATGGGCTTTCTACATAAGCCTTGCCTTAATTACTAACATAAAAGCCTTAATTAAGCTAACTATTACATATTGATTTCTAACACTTGAGAAATTGTTTAGGAGTGATTCCAACAATCTCCCCTAAGTGTTAGTAATTTATATCTTAAGTAATCTTAAACAGTTGTTGGTGCAGATGTAATAGTAGCTTTGACGTCCTCTGACATTCTTCTTTCTTGTGAGAAGAATTGCCTTGATTCAAACAATCTCCCCAGTGTAGGGATCTTGTTTCTTTTCAAGTATTCTGCTTTTGACGTCTTGATTTCTTTGTTCGTTAATTCTTTGTTCTTTGTGGTGGTTGTGATAGTATGTTGTTGTCAGCTACAGGTCAGCTTCGTTGCTCCAGTGTCTCCACATCTTTCTCCAACATGCTCACACGCTCATTTGACAGTGAATTCCAGATTTGAAGTAGTTCATGAGTCTTTATAACTTTGTAGATTCTTTGATTTGATGAATAATCATTATGACTTTGTGTTGCCTTTGATATTTAGAGAACTTCTTTTGTGATGTAGTTGGTATGAGCATGTAAAGAATCTGCACGATCTTTTCCTCCCGCGAGCATCCATAAGAAGAAAACATAAAACATGGGTTAGAAATAATCCAGCGCTTACAAGTTTGAACTTCGAGTGTGTTAACAGCATATTGTGAAAACACGTCTCTAATTCTTACAAAGGCTGTTCCTGAACTGGATTCCCACAAGTGAGATAACGCGATGTACCGAAGTACACCTGCAGTTCAGGTGAGTCGTTGAGGTATACCGAAGCATCACCCCACGACTGTAGACCGTTTGAGACACACTAAGCGTAACCCACAAGGAGTTACCGAAGAGACCTACTGTCAGGGCTGTTAGATGTTAACCCTGGCAGGAGTTTCCATTCAATCACTGAGGATCACAGTTGTGAACCCCTCATAAATGTTCTCGACAGATTGCTAAGATCTGTGAAGGATTCTAGAATGTATCACTTGCGTCCTTATTGTTGAACGACAAGTGATGAAATGTCAAGTGTACCTAAGAGATCTTTTGATGAATCTCGTGGCTCTAGACTCAATAGTGCGCTTTGGTTTTCCTGAGCGGAGACTAGGGAGAGGGTCTCCTTCTTTAATACCAGCAATCTCTAAGAGAAAGCCGATAGTTTACGTAGGGTTCCCTGTGAGAATGAAACAAGCTTCTGTTGAGAGAAACTTGAGTGGCTAAGAAGGTTTAGTGCATGCGTCACTGGGTCCATGACGACTTTAATCTTCAATACTGGTGTCATCAAGTGACAACCAGTAGCATATGAGTTGAACCCGGTGTCTGCCCTAAGTTGAATAATCTGGAGGGCTGTTTATTTTCACCCTTTTCTTTACTTTTCTTTTTAATTCTTCAACTCCTTCTTTCTCCAATTCTCATTTTCTCCTTTTTATAATCATACCTAAGGACTACTAAATTCTAACTATTAGAGGTGTCCTTAGGTAGATCCCTCCGGCTCTGGCGGATCATAGGATGGTTATTACTAACCTTAGTCACCTTATAACTCCATGACTAACCTATGTTGCCGTAAACCATTTTCTGGTTATGAATAAAAGCATTTAGTACCACTGAAAGAGTTTTACATTTTGCAGAAATACTCCCCCTCCACACGTGCTTAAGTATTTAGACAGAAACCTGCACGGTGAGAGAAGAGCGCGCACTTTTGAATTGATCAACTCAAGATAGACAATTCCCTGCGAGACATGGTTACATCACTGACTAGGTCAGCTTGAAGTTGTAAATACTCTTTGGAAAGGAGGTTTGACCTGTCAAGGTTCATGTCTACCAAGAGTTTCTCGAATGGTACATTCTACTAGGACAAGTCCTTTGCGAGACACGTTTACATTACTAGCGAACTAGCTTGAAATTATTACCCGTCTCGGACAAGTCTTTTCGAGATACTAACATTTAAGAGCTCGTCAATTCATTGGTTAAGTCTTTAGCACGACAATTCAATAGCAATTCACAACATATTTCTTATCACATAATTTTTCTCCCCCTCAAAAATGACAAATGTTATTTTTGACGAAAATTTGATATCGAATATGTCCATTTCGAGTTTTGTGGGAAGATTTCCACGAAGAATCATTTGTGAACAAAGTTTTAATCAAATACTCCCCCTCAATAAGTGATATTAACTTTTGAGGTTTTGAAATTCATAAGGGGAAGTACTTGTTCTTTTGAGCAAAACTTTGAAAGTGAAAGTTTTGATTAGTTGTACTCAAAAGTAAGAAGCTTTCGCTCCTTTTATAGGATTGTGGCACTGATGCATACCACAGGGTCCTTTCATTACAAGAGCGGGTTGTGCACTGTTATGTGTGCACAAGCCATAGTCAAATATAGATCACACATCCAAATAATAATGATAGAAACAAATCAAGGAGTACCAGGGAGTCCGTCAATAACACCAGGAGTTCTTTCTAGACGTTGGTAGCCTGTTAGAGATATGGTTTGACGTCCACCCACGAAACTCTCCAATATCCTCATTTGATCCCGACGAAACAACCTTTCATCAATCCTGGTAATGAACTTCTTCGCATCCCTCCTTTCCCTGGAATTCCACCTTTTCTTCGACCCTATGCCTTCATGAATCTCCTTTAACCGATAATCCATTCCATCTCGAACCTTCTTCAAAGTATGGTCACAAAATTTGTGAAGCTCCTTGCACGCCATAAAGCAATTACGATGATTCACTGTGGTAAAGGACCCCGAATGTTGGTTTCTTAAGTATGGTGTACTGAGGAAGATGGTTGATATCAGGAATGTATAGCTGTGGTGGTGTGAGATTAACACGTTTCTGATATGATTCCACGGTAAGTTGAAGATCTTCAACACGTTCTTGGATGACGATGCTTCTAATGAATATTAGCAATGACTTGATGTACTGGAGCTGGATGTTCGTTGAGAAGTGTCACATTCGTCCTTGTACCTTGGCAAGATACATGTCTTCAATGTCAATGAGTGACAATCTCGGAAAATCTGCTTCTGTAAAGTCATATTCCTGTTCGTCTTGGCGTTTGACTACTATTTTCTTAAGGAATGAGTAGTCCCACTTTGACGATAGGGTAACATGCATTATAGCAACGATCCGTTCATCACTATATACCTCTTTCTTCGATTTGAGTACCTGGCAGCTTCTGTAGTAGATTCTTCTTTGTTCTGGCCAATGATGAATCCCATATAGTGCATCGATGTCATACTTAACCACATTGTCAACAAACATGTGTGTGGCTTCTTCCTCGATGGCTATATTGTTTGAGTAGATTGCTGCCGGGAAAGGGAAGGTGAGTGAAGTAGCGTATTTCTTGCTTACATCGCTACCGTGTTGAAGAAATTCCAGGTCGTTGTTGAAGAAATAACGGTAGGGAATCTTCGGTTGATCAGGTCGGCCAATGGTAGGTAGTGGCTTAGTCCAGTCGGTGTAGTATAGAGCCTTGTCTGGTCTGGTGAAGTCGATGTTTGCTTCAGGGTTGAGCCAGTCAATGTTGTTGGACATGGCTCGTGCGATGTTGTCGAGATGATATTCGACTTCAATTGCACTATCGGAGCTGTCTTTTAGCAGTTGAAAAGCTTCGTTCTTGATGCGTCTCAACTCTGCTTTTGTCATCTTCTTCACCTTAAACTTTTCCTGAATTAACTTGGCATGCTCCAATGTTCGACCATCTACCGGTTCTTGGCCTTCCGGTAATTGAGGGGTTGCATCAACAAGCTTAGAGAACCAGTCATATTCTTCAGTTTCGTCTTCATCTAGCCAGGATACAATTGATGTTGATTTTTTCTTCTTTGGCTTTGAGGATGATGCTGGTTGCTTTGTTGATGTAAAAGAAGGAGGTTGTTGTTGGGGCTCAGGAATCTCCTCATCGTCACCACCAGTGTAATCAAAGTGATCACCAGTTTTTTGCGTTGGTGGTGGAGACTCAGAGTCCTGAGGTTTGTCCTTAGCAGGAGAACGTTGTGGAGATCTTCTGGAGGTGGAGGTCCTTTGGGTTGGTGGAGGCATAGTTGATGAATCGTCATTTTTCTTCTTACGTTTCGGCTCAGAATCCTTATCCACATCATCATCGTCTCTTGGACGCTTAGCCCTTTCAGCTGCCGCTTTGCATGAAGTTTTGAGTTGATATTCCAGCAATGCCTCAAAAAGTTTATCTTCATCAGAAGTAAACGTTGCAGATCGTTTAGAAATTTGTAAAACAAGCTTGGAAATCAACTCTGCATCGGAGACAACCGCATGCTCAATTGGATTGATTTGCATTGCTACAGGAGTAGATTGCATTGTTTGCTTGACCAATTGCATGAGATTTGGATAAAGTTGTCTGGTGAACATCTCTCTTGTCACTCCAGGGACGGTGTCGAGAAGAAACTTGTGAGTATATTCTCGGACCGTCTTTTCCATTTCCCCTTGGACATCTCTATTTAGAAATTGTTGAATCTGTTCCCTTTCATCTGAAAACTTGTTTATCACCTTCTGAAGTAGATTGATTCTGTCCGCAAGCTGATTCAGTTTCTTGTTGACCTCGTTTTTCTTCCTTGCCTGACAGCTTTCACAATCTTTGTCTTCGCACGTGATGCCCAAGTATCGGTCGGTTTCTTTACAGATCTGGATGCGGATCTGGTGGTGGTGTCTTTGGATGGTGGTGGTGATGAATGAGAAGATGAATCAGACGAGGATGAGTCATGAGAAGGCTCAGGGTCATTTGGTGGCTCAGAAGTTTGTTCCTTGCTACGGACAGGACTATCTAGAAGATAATCATCAGTTTCTTCCTCAGCTTTAATCCTGGCCTCTTCTTTGGCTCGAGCTTCCTCTTGTTTTCTTTCCCTATCAGCTTCCTCAATATCTTTATCTGTAATCCTTTCATCCTTCTCCTTTTTCTCTTCTTTCTCAAAGTCGAAGATGATATTATCCTCTTGCTGTTTCTGTTCAGATTCGTGGGTGGTGGTACCAGTTCCCTTATCGGGTTGATTAACCGCATCGAGAACTGGTGTGGTTAGTGAACTACCACTTGAACCTCCAGGGCCACAAGTTTGTTGAAGGTTGAATTCCTTAGCAGCATGTTGTAACCTGAGACTCTTCAGTTTCATGCGGTAATCTCTTTCTTCATCCATTTGTTCTTCTTCTGAACTTTCATCCTCTTCCTGCTCTTCCACTGGAGTTTTCCCTTTGTCAGTTTTGGGACTGGGAGATTTTTCAACTGTTGTCGTATCATCCTTAATCGACTCAGAGTAGATAATCTCCTCATCTGTTTCAGTGTCCTCGGAGTTCTCGTCCATCAGTTTGGGTTCTGGTTTAGGAATAGGGATAGCAACCTTCGATGGAACTTTCCTTTTGAGGGTATGAGTCCTCTTTGGATACTTTCGAGTACTTCTAGTGCTTGCTGCACTTCCAGCACTGCCCGATCTCCTTGTTTTCTTTACTGGTACAACGGAAGACTTTTCATCAATGAATCCAACTTTGCCTGACGCTACAGCTTCTTGATATCTTTTGTATGATTGAAGATTCTTTATGTCATCAGTGAGAAGGTAGTCTGGCAATACAACACCTTGTTTCTTTGTTGCTGACTCTTTGAATCTGACAACGTTTAGCGTAGGCTCAAACAACTCGGAGTGATGGTTGGGGTCATCGAGTCTCAAGGGAATGTCCAGATTATTCCCGAGTATCCTTTGGATCAACAATTTGGTGTATCTGATGTAGGGAATCTTGGTGCCAGGTTTCCTGAGATATGACATCATGTCATCCCAAATCAGACTTGCGAAGTCGATGTGCATCATGTTGACCATGCCCTAAAATATTTGTAGTTCCATGAGCTTAGGATGCTCATAACCACTATCACGTCCAGAAACTGATTTGGCAATCATGATGTAGAGAGTTCTCCATGGCTGAGGAATATTCTTTAGATCCACTGAAGAATGTTTAGTTATAATCCCAGCAGCTTCATCATAGCCAATGTTGACCATGAACTGGAGAGTAACCTCTTCCGAAGGAGTAGCAACATAATTCGCAGGCTGGATGGCAGGAAGAAGGAGAATAACCCTTAAGTCTGCTGCAGTGATGGTGACTTGTTTGTTGTTAAGTGTCATTGTCACAGCATCTTGACCATCGATCTTCTGCATGGTGTGCCAGAATTGGTGAATATAAATCTCCGGTACTGTTGCAGAGTTTGTGAGCATGTTCTTGTATGGATGAGCCTTCAAAATATCCACAGCAATATGACAAGAAGACTCAGAGCACGTGAAGTTATCGAAATCGACTTTGAGATTGTTCTTTCCAATCTTCATCTTGTAACCATCAGGGAATATGTCTTCAATTGTGAGAACATTTGGTGCATCAACGTTTTCCATTGTGACGTCCATATTGTGATCTGAAAGATATTGAGCCAAAAGAACCAACATATCGAAAGACATTTCGTTAGTCAAAAGTTGATTTTATTGTCCAATTATTGAATATGTTATGTTGATGAATGTTACGAGTCTAACGTCACTTGTTTGTCCAATAGTCCAAAGTAGTCGTGATAAGTTTCGTGAGTTTATTAATTTTGAATTTTAAAGTCCAAATTTTCACTCATTTACACAACATATTTACCATTGTAGCTTATTAGTGACATTTTGGTTTCGTGACGTTATGATTTATGTATTTACAAGTTTGGACACGTAACAATTCATTGGTAAGGTTAAAGTTTTGGCTTATGCGTAAAAAGTAAGCTTATGCTTAAACAGTAGAAACCATACGCGTAGGCATAAGCTTATGCGTAGGAACTCTTCTTACGCGTAAGAAATATTACGCGTAGGAAAAGAGGTCTTGGCATAAGGCTTACGCGTAAGCATATGTTGGAGCTTATGCGTAAGGTTTACTCGTAAGAGTGAACCTTATGCGTAAGACTCAAGTTTACGCATATCCTTCACAGGATACGCGTAGTCCCCATGTAGAACCTTACGCGTAAAGGTTACGCGTAAGATTTCTCTTACGAATAACATTCTACGCGTAAGGTGATCCTTATGCGTAGAAATCTAATTTAACCTTGATTCTGAATTTTGCAAGCGTAAAACCTGAAATAAATTTGTCATAACATCTTCATTAACACATTTTTCAATCCCTTTCAGTTTGTAATGGGACCACAATGATATAACAATTACGCGTAAGATTTTCTTACGCATAAGACTTAAACCCTAAGATTTGAATTTTACGACTAAGAAATCTAGCCCTAGATTTTGCACCAAATTCATTCTGGAATGACTTAGAGGCTATATGATTGTGTTGCAACAAGTTTTAACACCAAAAACCTTATGAATCAAAAATACCCAATTCGTATGTTACTAAACCCTAAATCTTTAATTATGCAAAATTTGAGTTTCTGGGCATGATTCAAGGTGTGTTTTGGTTAATTCAACATGTATTAAACATCATATAAGCAACTAATTATCCAGAAACACTCTCAAATGAAAATCCCTAAATCTACGCATAAACCCTAATACTTGAAAAATGATTAAAAACGTTTTCTGGGTGGATTTTGATGTGGAAAATGTTTATAACACTTGATTTTAAGCATTTTGACACAATATTTATCATCATAAACACCTAATGATGATTTCGTGTTCATACGCATACGCATAGAACACAAAATTAACCCAAACTCAAAATCTAGCCGTTGGATATTCATGAAATTAAAAACCAATGTTTGTAAATACACGATGATCCTTAAACCACTTACAAATATGAAGATTAAAGCACGGATTTGAGAGTTGATTCTTATGCGTGGGATGGGTGGTTGGAAGAATTTAATGTGTGAATTAAATGTTTTGAAAAAATTAGGTGGAGTAGTTATGATAAAAATAAGTTTGAACTTTTGGCAACTTTGGTCCCTCCACCTCAATTATTTTCATCCAACGCCCATAACTTCCATTTTGGTTACGTAAAGCATGATATTTGGAAAGAAACTTGACGACACTCCCCATCGACTTTGAAAATATCGAAATTTTATAAGTTTGAGCCCGAGGAGTGTCAAGAAACAAGAAACGTGTCCACCATTATCAAAGATACAACCGGTATTAGGTAACATGCAAGTACAAGGTTTTATGAAACAGAAAATATTTACTCTCTCCCCCTCAACACTTGACCGTAAAAATACTGAATTTTGAAAGAGAAAAGTGTTGACGGAAGATTTGTACTTGCCATGTTTAAAGAAATTTTAGAGAGAAGAATATTTTTTGAATTTTGTAAATTTAATATTTTTGTATTTTGTTTTTGAAAAATATTTACAAAAGAAGTTTTGGTGTTTGACTGATTTTAAGATTGTTTTAAAAGTTCGTACAGTTCCTCTGGAGTCAAACACCCCATACCAATCCGGTTGACCAACTCAGTAAACCTAGCAGGAGCTAAGGCTTTGGTGAGAAGGTCTGCCAATTGGTATTCAGTACCCACAAAGTATAATTCAACAATACCCTTTTCCACATGCTCCTTGATGAAATGATATCGAAGATCAATGTGCTTAGACTTCGAATGTTGAACAGAGTTGCACGAGATCGCAATAGCACTTTGATTGTCGCAGTACATCGGGATTTTGTCAAATACGTAACCATAGTCTTTGAGTTGTGTTCGCATCCAAATGACTTGAGCACAACACGCCGACATGGCTACATATTCTGCTTCGGTTAAGGACAGCGATGTACAATCCTGCTTCTTCGATTGCCATGACACCAGTTTATCACCAAGAAATTGTAGAGCACCTGAAGTACTTTTCCGAGAATCTAAGCAACCTGCGTGATCAGGGTCTGAAAAAGCTATTAGTTCAAAACCATAATCCTTCGGATACCAGATTCCCAAGTTAATGGTTCCCTTTATGTATTGGAGGATTCTTTTAGCCTTAGAGAGGTGAGTTTCAGTTGGTCGTGACTGATAACGGGAGCAAAGATATACAACAAATACAATATCAGGTCTCTGGCGTTAGATACATGAGAGACCCAATAATACTTTGGTATTTGGTAGGGTCAACCAATTTCCCATGCAAATCGGCATCCAGTTTCTTGGTATGTGCCATTGGTGTGGCATAGGTGTCACAGTTTTGCATTCCATTTTTGTTTAATATTTCAAGAGCATATTTGGAATGACTCAAGAAAATACCACGGGGTGATTGATGAACTTGCAGTCCTAGAAAGAACGTAAGTTCACCCATCATGGACATTTCAAAATGTTTTTTCATAAGTTTTGAAAAAGCGTTTGAGTACTTTAGATGTGTTAACCCAAAAATGATGGCATCCACATAAATTTAAACGATTAAAATGTGTGCCCTGTGATATTATATGAATAGTGTAGGGTCGACCGATCCTTTGACGAAATTATGAGAGATAAGAAAGGATGACAACTTATCATACCACGCCCGAGGGGCTTGTTTGAGACCGTAGAGAGCCTTGTTCAGTTTGTAGACGTGATTCGGGAACTCTGGATCAACAAATCCTTCTGTCTGACTAACATAGACCGTTTCTTTCAGTTTTCCATTTAGAAAAGCGGTTTTGACGTCCATCTGAAAGATCGTGATGTTCATGTGAGCCGCGAATGCCAGAAAGATCCGAACAGCCTCAAGTCTAGCAACCGGTGCGAATGATTCCTCGTAATCAATCCCTTCTTACTTTCTATAACCCTTAGCCACTAGACGTGACTTATTTCTGATAACCGTACCTTCAGCATCTAGCTTGTTTTTCCAAATCCATTTGAGACCAATAACATAGACCCAGTTGGTTTTTCAACCAATTCCCATACTTCAAGACATTTAAACTGGTTAAGTTCTTCTTGCATGGATTCAATCCAGTTGTCATATGTCATGGCTTCCTTAATATTTTTGGGTTCAGCTTGGCAGACGGTGAGTGCATAAATGTAATGTTCACCGTCAGTCTGTAGGCGTTGTCTAGTTACGACTGGTTGATTCAGGTTTCCAATAATATTCACAAGAGGATGGTCTTTAGTCCAATGATGTGTGGAGGGTTGATTTTGATATACATTCTGCAGATTAGGAGGATTCAAATGGCTTGTAGATGATTCCACAACATCTGGTGTCGCAGTTTCATTAGAAAACGGATTGAAGAACGCATTTGGATCATAATCTGCAGGTGGGGGTGCTTCATTGTTCAGAAGATCATCAGCTGGTTCAACGTCATTGGATGCGGTTTGTTCGACTGTTGTTGTAGAATCAATTGGTGGTGCTTCCTCAACAGTAGTTGTTGTGGCATGTGTATCAGGTATTGGATTATTATCAGGTTGAGCAGCGGAAACAGTTGATACATCTGGAGCATGTTGATCAATATCATCACTAAACAAATGAGCAAATAACTGTTCCATTTGTTGACGAGTAAGCTGGAGGCTTGGTTCAGCTGATGATGAGGTTTGGGGGAAGTTTAGACGGTTATGTCCGGTTTCCAAGCTGTTTTGCTCAGAAGCCATTTCTGTAAGCTCATCGAAATTTGAATGAATCGTTTCCATAATCTCCCTTGTATGACGATTCCAGATCCGGTAACCCTTAGAGTTTTCACAATATCCTACAAAGACTCCAATGTCAGCTTTGGCTTTGAGCTTACCAAAGTCATCATGATCATTATTCGGGTAACAAAGGGATCCAAATACATGAAAGTGTTTGAGATTCGGTTTACGGTTGTGGATAAGCTCATAAGGTGTTTTGTTGTGGCGTTTGGTAATCATTGAACGATTCTGAGTGTAGCATGCAGTTGACACGGCTTCAGCCCACAAGTAATCTGGAAGTTTTGCATTTATCAACATCGTTCTTGCAGCTTCCACTAACGTACGGTTTAGTCTTTCAACAACTCCGTTTTGTTCCGGTGTTCATGCAATTGATGTTTGATGCTCAATTCCCACTTTCTCATAATATGCACGAAGAGTTTGATTCACAAAATCAGTTCCTTTGTCTGCATTCGATTTGTCTGACTGTGTTCCGGAGCTGAACTTGAATTTTCGTGAGACAGGTGATGATCATCTGTGGAGCTTGATCTTTACTTCGAAGAAAATAAACCCAAGACCATCTTGAGTAGTCGTCAACTATTACCAAAATGTAGCGTTTGCCATTAATTGTCTGCACACGCATCGGGCCACACAAATCCATGTGAAGAAGATGAAGCACATGTTGTGAGTTGTGTTCCACCTTTGAAGGAAAGTGAGCACGAGTGCTTTTCCCTTGTTCATAAGCGGAGCATAGGTGATCTTTAGAATACCGAAATCTTGGGAGACCTTCAATCCGTGCAAGATTGATAATGGTTTGAAAGTTTAAATGTGAGAGACGACGGTGCCATAGCCAGGATTTTGTAGATGTTGCCTTAGAAAGTAGACAGATGGGAGATGAAGCAATCATGTCTTGCATTGAGATTGTGTAAAGACTTGATGTGCGTTGACCAGACATAAGATCGTTTCCTTGTAGATCACGAATGAAATAAGTTTTCTCCCTAAAAGCAACTTCCAAATATCCATCACAAAATTGACCGACTGAAAAGAGATTGTGACCGACACCTTCCACATAATAAACTCTGCTAATTTCGATGTTCCCATTGATGTAATCTCCGAAGCCCATGATAGCCGCGAAGTGATCATTCCCGAATCTGACAGTGCTAATGAACTTTGAAACAAAGTTTGATAATAGTTTAAGATTGCCTGTCATGTGTCGGGAACATCGGCTATCAACAACCCAGAGGATGATCTGTATCACCTGCATTACACACAGACGACATAGATGGAATAGAAGTAGATGTGGAATCCGAAGAGTTAGAGGGTTCCGATGCAGTTATAGTTGAAACACACATGTTTATGATTTTAGGTATCCATTTAAAGCCAAGTGTATTATGTAACCATTTATGCCATCTCCAACTAGTCTTAGCTTTGGTCTTAGTAAATGCACTAGGTGATAAGTTCTTCCTAGGAGGTGTAGGGGGTTCTATGGGTACATCAATGATCGTAGCCGGAACACTAGATGGATGTTTACCTAGCACAGACTTAGAAGCATTAGTGGGCCTAGAGGTATTCCGTTTTCTATTATTCCGCTTACGAGATAAGATAGCATTAGCAACACATTTATCATGACAACCAGAAAACATGCTTTTATGACAACCAACACAAGAAGCTTCAAACATAACATTCATAGTACTTAAAGATTCAACATTCGTTACATCACTTTTTTCATTACATTTGTCTGACGCAATATCTAAAGTGGTGCAACTTGAGTTTTATTCAAAGTCCTAAGGTTTTCTTCTACTTCAGAGATCTTTATTGTTCTTTTCTTATGTTGCAACTTCCTATTCTTCCTTGTATTGCTCTTAGGCTGTGAAGTGCAGGTGTTGGGAAAAGAGGCAACTATTCCTGTTTCAGTAGAGGGAATCACATTAGTTTCTTGTGGTTTGTCATTAGATGTTCTAGAGTCAGTTTGAATCTGTCTAGGTGCAGGTACTGCTGTGTTACTATCCCTATCTTGCTTAAGTTTCACCAACTCTGCTTTTAGATCATGGTAGTGTGTAAAAAATCTAGATTTTCAGAACGAGTGAGTCCATCTCGTCGTAAAACATCTTTGGTGTATGCAAGATGATCATCAACATCTTTTGACGCTTGAGCACGAGTCTTTTTGAGTAAATCAAATATGACACCATATTCCTTTTTAACTTTTGAAATTTCTTGTTCATATTTTGAAATTTGACACTTTAAAGACACGTTTTCATCATCCAGTTGCTCAAGTTTTGGATTAAGAGTTTTGGTATGCAACTGGTTGATTTTGTTTTGCAAAGCGAGTTCTCGATTTTGACAATCTTTTTGACACCATTGAAGACGACGTTTTGCATTTGAAAGTTCGTTTAACAATCGCTCATTTTCAACTTTTAAAGACTTGATTTGTGACACAGTATCAGTATTCTCAACATTTTCAACAGAATCAACAGAATCAACAGAGATATAATCAAATGCATATGCAACAGAATGTAATAACACAACATTAATGGTATCAGCACAGATAACATCTTCCAAGAGTCGATCAACATCTTTTCTTAACATTTTCTTTTTACGTTTGGTATTTGAGATCGATGTTTCTGTTTGCTCGAAAACTCTTTTCATAAGTCCAAGCTCCTTGTGAAAATCCCTTTCCCAATATATTGCACACATTTTCAAATTCCGGACATGAGGTAAAATTATTTTTTGAAAAATATCTCTTTGTTCTCTCGCATGAGGCGATTGAAAATGTTCAACTTTTATTTCAGAATTGATTTCAATTTCACGTTCCAAAAGTTTGATGTCCGATAGGAATGTTTCAAAATATTTAATAATTTGACAACGTTCAGGTACTGTTTTTACTTCACTGAGTGAAGGTAAAGGGCCATTAATTTGTGCAGTATTGGGTTGGGGACCAACATTAGAAGACTCACAAATAGGCGTGATAACCCAAGGTGTGTTAGAATTATCCTGTTGTGCGACGAAAGTGATGGCTTTTGAATAGTTAAATGGTTTGTTATAAACAACATTTTCTAATTTTGATCGACTCTCGTCATCTGCATCTAATTCCTCCATGCGATTATATTCAACCACACTCATAATGGAATCATCAATTCTATGTTCTGCACTGTAAACTTGAGGATTTGGTTTGAATGCTCTATTATAAAACTTTGGTTTGTAATCAGCAAGATTCGGTCCATATCCATTTGGATTTGGTTTAAAAGTAAACTTTTGAATAGTTGTGATTGACTCACCATGTTTATAAACAACATTTTGAAACTCATTGATTTTGTTTTGTAAGTAGAAAATTTCTTCAAGATAGTCATCTATTCATTTCTTTGAATGCTTTTTGTACTCACAGAACTGTTTTTGACAAGTTAACAACTCAGACTTGGCTTTTTGAGTTTCTGAAGTGAGAGCGTTAAGTTGTTGTTTATGATCATATTTCAGTTGTTCTATTTGAGACAACAAAGCATTCTTAGATGCAACTAGATCACATATATGTTTTTCCAAAGATTTTTCGTTTTGGTAGGATTTAGCAAAAGCGACTTCAAAACCTTTTTCACGTTTTTCTTGTGTTTGAAAAGTGTTGAGTTGATATTTTAAGCATTCATTATCCTTAGTTAGCAGTGCATTTTTATCCTTTAATTGCTTATTGATGTCAAGGCATGTTTCCATTCGAGATTTTTGGTCCTTAAGTAAGGTCATGAGCTCAATATCTGGATTAGAAAAAAGTTCAGTTTGTTCAACGTGAGTCTCAACATGATCATTATTTAGATCCTCAAATATAACCACGGAGTCAACTTGATTATCAGTATTAACCGTAAGGTCATCTTGATAGTCAAATATAACTACGGGATCTATTTGATTATCATTGGAATGAGATGTAGACGACTCATGTTGAACACTCTGATCCTTGTCGGATGCAGATGTTGGCGGAGATATCAAATCAGTAATGAATATGGTTTGATCTGGTACCTGAGACAAGCCGTCAGTGTCATACACTGGGCCTGTATCACTCATGTGGAGTTCTTGCATGTTTTCCATCAACATAACTGCTGCATTAGCCTGCAAGTCCTCCATATCATCATCAGAATCTGCATTTGCCATGAAGCTATGTTCCTTGTTGGTAAGAGTTCCACCAGCTTCATCCTTAAGAGCCAAGAGTAAAGCTTCTTTGTGGTAAGCGCTGCCTCTTGTCCTCGACTTTGGGCATGCATTAGCCAGATGACCCTTCTCATTACAGTTATAACAACGAAGACCATTAACCCCAGTTTGAGCATTTCCCTTATCAACCACTTGGGCTCGTTGTTGTGGAGCACCCATGTTAATCCTTCCATTAGCATTAAACCCTTGACCACTACCCATCTGACGAACATTACCACGATTCTGAACTTCAACACGTCCATTGTTAACAACGGCCTGATTCCTTGTGTTTGATGAGGTACGAATGCGATTGTTGGATTTGTTTGAATATCGGCCGAAGGCTCTAGCAATCATGACAAACCCTTGTTGCAATGCATCGAAAGCTTCTGGATCCTCATTAGATTCACTGTAAAGTGCCTGATCATTGTTGTTGTTGTATGGAACCAATTGAGTTTCTTGAGATTGGTGCTGTGACGGATCATATGGTGTAATTGTTGCAGTTGGTTGTGGAGGATTTTTGAAGACAGTTTTCAAAGTAGGGAATTGAGGATAGCACGTTTGAGCCCACAAAGCTAAAGATTGATTATCCGGAAGTGAAGGCGAAACAGGGAGTCCTCGGATAATTCTTTCTTTGTCAACTTCCTTTTGGTGGGGCTTCAAATAGTCGTACAACAATCCATATGTAGCATGATGAAGATTCTTCGCTTGACGGATGAAAGTGACATACTTTTCCCAATCAGGACCAAGACTACTTAGGAACTTAGTGTTGACTGTAATTCTTGGCATAATGATGTTATGTTTTTCCAAGTCATTGATGATGTCGTAGAATCGATGATGATATGACTCTAATGTCTCCCCTGGTTCAATCATGAAGTGTTCATATGCTAAGTTGATTTTGGATTCCATGTCTTCTTGATTGAGTTCTGTGCCTTCCATTAAAAGATGAATATGCTCCCACATTGCTTTAGCAGTCTTCTGAGCATCAACACTACGAAGTATCGGATTGGGTAATCCCAAAAGGATATATTGCATTGCAAGTTCATCAGCTTCCATGTGTAGAAGTTGGTCAGCAGTGAGTTGAGCAAGACCGACAACGTTGGTGACATCATCTCTTGGTGGATTAGCATTTGGATCTCCGGGTACAGTGACAATAGGCATCTGAAAAGGACCTTCAAGGATGACCTTCTTCAAGAACTTTCCATGTGGCTTCTTTAGATCACAAAACCTAAAGAACCTTATCACCCATTGATCGTAGTTTCCGGGAGTGAGCATTGGAGGTCTATCAAGTGATCCAGCCTCATGAATGGATTGTTGGCTACTTAAAGCTTCACACATCTTTGCAAACCAAGACGGTTCCTTCATAGCATACTTGGATGGATGCTGATTTTGAAAGTTTGTGTAAGGTTGTACTTGAAGACTAGGTGGTGGTTGAATCATTTGTGGTGGAATTTCTCCTTGAGGAATTTGTTGTTGAATTTGTTGATAGTATTGTTGTTGTTGTGTAAGTTGTTGTTGTTGTTGAGGATATGTATGAGGAAAGTAGCTAGATTATGGTGGTTGAGACATCTTGAAACTTGTGTTGATGATGGATCTTTGTAGTCGAATGAAACTTAGTTGATGAAGTAACCTTATCCGTAGAAAACCAACTTATGCAAAGAAAACACCTTATGCGTAGAAAACCAATCTTACGCGTAGGAATAGAACTTACGCGCAGACTTGAGAAGACCTTAGCTTAGGCGTAAACCAAAGGCTTAGAAGTAAGAACCTTATGCGTAATATTTCCTTTGGCGTAAGACTAGCTTATGCGTAGAAAATGCTTAGGCGTAAGATGTTTACTCGTAAGCTTTTATGCTTAGGCATAAAACTAGGGTTTTAGCCCAAAAATCCTTTACACTTATCCAGTGTAAAAGATATCCAAAGTCGAAGTGTTTTCAGGCTTATCCAAGCAAGAAAACACTGAGTAAACCAATAGCACTGAAGATCAAACCTTGAGAAGCTTACGCGTAAAAGCTAGGGTTTAGCTATGCGTAGGATTAACCAAAACTGATTTTTTTGCCCAAAAGTGTTTCTAAACCAGATTTTTATGATGAAAAAGCTTCAATATCACCAAAATAACACAAAAGTGTGAAACTTGATGATTCAAAACACTTATTCACCTTACGCGTAGAAATGACCACACGACTAAAACCAAGATAAAAAACAATGAAATACACGTAAAGTTTCAAACTTTTTGCCAAAAACCTAAACTTTATCACCAAATAACCTTCAAAGTACAAGAATCTTGAGTTTTAAGGTGTAAAAATTTAGTTTTTAAAGCGTTTGAATGTTTGAATACCGAAACTTACGCGTAGACACAAAACTTCAAAAACAAAACCGTTTCACCCAACTATTTGGCGAATGATACCACTGTTAGGTTCCCATGTTTGCAACACAAGCATCAATATGAAGAAATGAGATAGAAAGTGATCGGTTGAACAAATACAAACACACACGTATGACTATGAAATCCTTTAGGCGTATAGAATGAAAGTAAATGAACAACCAACTCTCAAATGAGAGTTACAAGACTATTTATAGGGGAAGGGAGCTAGGACAACATATCTAGTCCCTTCCTTTCCTTATTGGGCTTTTGCATAGGCTCATGGGCTTTCTACATGAGCCTTGCCTTAATTACTAACATAAAAGCCTTAATTAAGCTAACTATTACATATTGATTACTAACACTTGAGAAATGGTTTAGGAGTGATTCCAACAAAATATTCAAATACTAAAAACATATATTACATAATACTAGCAGTAGGTCAAAGCCCAATGCCCCTTACATGCTCAACATGTTTGGTAATAGGCATTGGCTTTGTAAATGGGTCAGCTAGATTATCATATGTATAAACTCTAAGAATATTGATTTCGTCTCTTTCAACTACTTCACGAATATAATGAAATTTGCGTAAAATGTGTTTGGCACCTCTCATAACTCTAGGTTCATTTGCTTTAATAATAGCTCATGAATTGTCGCAAAACATTTACATAGGTCTTTAAATACTAGGAACAACGCCAAGCCCATAAATTAATTTCCTTATCCAAACAGCTTCCATTACAGCTTCTGAAGCAGCTATGTGTTCGACTTCTGTAAAAACATCGCTATTGTGCTTTGCTTAGCACCTGTCCAGTCAACTGCGCCTCCACTCATTACGAAAACGTAGCCTGATTGAGATTTGATATCATCTTTATCAGTTTCGAATCCAGCATCTGTGTAGCATTTAACACTTAGCTCTTCATCAGAACCACCGTAAACAAGAAACATATCCCCAATAGTTCTAAGATACTTTTAATATGTTCTTTACAGTTGTCCAGTGACTTTCACCTGGATTCTATTGGTATCTCCTTGTTAAGTTATGTGAAAATGGAACATCAGGTCTTGTACACCTTACAGCGTACATGATGGATCTTACAGCCGAAGCACAAGGAACTCCGTTCATTCGGTTTATCTCTGCAGGTGTAGTAGGTCCTTGATACGTTCTAAATTCTACATTATGTTGCATTGGAAAACTTCCTCTTTTGGAACCATCCATATAAAATCTTTTAAAGATTCTATCAATGTATGCACTTTTACTTAAACTTATCAATCGCTTGTTTCTGTCCTTATAAATCTTGATTCCAAGAATGTATGCAGCATCCCCTAAATCTTTCATAGAAAAACATTTCCTCAACCAAACATCTTGTAGTTTTGAATTGTCTTTTCCCATGATTAATATATCATTGACATATAAGATTAGGAAGATTTCATCGCTCCCACTAGCTGTCATATACACATATGATTGATCAAGATTTTTGAGTAAAACCAAATTTTTCAAGGTCTAATTCTTCGTCACTATAATCATCACTACCTTCACCAATGTTCTCCTCTTGTGGCTCACTACAACCAACCCATTAACATTCATGTATGTTATTCCTAAAATCCTCCGTATCATCCTCAACATTATTAACTGGGTTCACCTCATCTACCATAAAGTCACTATATTCCCTATCTTCATTATTTTTGCCACTGGACTAACCTATCACTTTATCAATTCTAGGCTCATCAGCTTCAACATTCAACCCACTTGATTGACCCTTTACATTAGCACTAGTATTCCCACTATTCAACTTAAAAATAAGGGATCAAATTCATGTGATATATCCAATTGAGGTGGTAAAGTTTGTGTATTGTTGACAACATCTTCACCAAATTCTATATTTTTAGACTGTTTGGGGACATCATCATCTAACCCCACAAATGTAACTTTGGACTTTTTAGATGATTGTTCACATATATCTAAACTTGACAACCAAAGTTCCATGTATACCTCAATACCTTATGCTTTCCTACATACTTTGCCAAGTTTAAAACATCATTGTCACTAGCTAAGCGTTGTAGTCCAATATCTAGATATTTATTAGGTATTCTAATTAAATTGGTGATGCATAGTGTCTTCATCTTTGTAACCTAACTTTGTAAACATATTCTTAATTTCAATGACAAAAACTCATCAACATCAACTCCATCAAACCAATTAACTTTACCATTTACTTATCGTCTTCCGGAGCGTATTGTGAAAAAAACCCCATGGCGTATCTCCAATGTGAAAAGGTTTGATTTACCTGTCTGAATGTTAAAATATAAATCAATAAAATACAACGACAACCACACCTAAAGATCAAATATCAAAGATCAGTCGGTTAACATCAAATATTAATTAGCCCTAATACATATTGTATGCTTTCTTAGGATTGAATGTTTTTCCTTCTCTTCGAAGAGAACATTCGTTTAAATCGAGCATTGTTGCGAATTCATGAATTCCCTTTTTAGATTAGAATTATTTTTGTTTGGGAGAGTTGTGATGAAAAAAGGATATGAAAAGTTTAAACTACTTTAAAGTGTTTGATGTGTGTTTTATATTTCACATTTTGGAAACCGGCGAAGCAAAAGAGAGGGAAAAAGAAATAGACAATCTTGCCCTCACGTGATTATCACGTGTATATACTTAAATAGGGATTCAAGAAAAGTTAACGAAAGTGGATTGGATCCGTAACCATATCAAACATCAATGAACGGACCTTGTGAAAAAAAGTTCAGTGACCGAAAGTGTAAAACCTGACAAACCATAGTAACCACTTATGTAATTAACTCACTAATTATTTTCTTATTTTTTAGAACATCTTTTTATCTTGATGTGCAACAATACAAACACTAGTTTGATCAGCTGACATTATTTGTTAAAAGAACCCCAAAAAAACAAAGTCGTCATCGGTTCAAAACCCAAAAAAACATAACCTATCAATATTTTTATTGAGCATACTCCAAGTTCATAAAAGTTTCGCAGTAATGTTTTTCCATATGTCTAAACTATAATCGGTGAGCGTTTAGAAAAGAAAGTTTATTTGCACTTTATACAAAGAAAACAAAGACATAACATATCATCCGAATTATAAACCGAAAATGAGCCATTTGCTTCGATTTGTATCTATATTTGATTGATCCACAGCTTTACATTCCTATGTTTACGCTATCTAGGTAACTTTCGTGCAAATGAACTAATGTCAAGTTGTATGATGTACGACTTTCTAATTGCTTATGCATCATTCATGCATGTGATTTTTGATCTTGCTTTTACGTATAAGTGCTTCAAGTCATTAATCTACAAAAAAATAATCCCACTAGTCATTGTTTATATAAAGAAACCAAAATGAAGACTAGCTACCAAAACATCTTCATTTAATTTGCAAGAATGCAAGTCATGAAGATTTGTAGCACCAAATGCATGTTGGTTCTTATGCTTGTTTTTGCATTTTGTATAGCTCAAATTCTCGGAGAGACCGTTACTTGCTTTGATCGTAAAAGCAAGTGCTTCTTGAAGCGGATACAATGCCCGAAAGAATGCCCATCAACTTCTCCGGCAAACCCGAAATACAAAGCTTGTTATCTTGATTGTTCTTCCCCAATTTGCAAGGCTCAATGCAGAAGTAAGAACTCGTTTAACTATATCTCGATTTTGTATCTTTAGATAATAAGAATGCTAAGATTCAGGACCAAAGCACAATAAATGTGTTTTAGCAAATGATAGAAAGTTATAAAAATACATTTTTTTTTCAAGTTTCTCTAGGGAGTCGGGATACAATCTCAACTTCAATATCCCGACTCCAGTTCTTACATGCAAGTTCGTTAGATTTTAGAATAAAAGAGAATGGGTTATATTGAAGTTCTCAAGCTAAATAAAGTAAGTAGACTAAATTATACGAGTTTTAGTTTCATACTCTTAGAGCATCCCCATCCTTAACGGGGTAACGCCCGTTAACGAGCTAATAACGCCGTTAGCGGCGTTACACCTTTGGAAGTGTGCATGTTTAACGGCGTTGGTCCCTTTGCGTTACCCCCTTAACGCGCGTTAAGGGGCAGAAAAAAAAAAAATAAATAAATAAATAAATAAAAAATGTTGCATATCTAGTCCCTCTAACGGCTACTAGCCGTTAACTTTTAAAAAAAAATTCAAAAAACACCCCTAACGGCTAGAATTTAAAAAATAAATAAATAAATAAAAAATAAAATAAAATTTCAAAAACCTTTTTTTACCACTATAAATACACAATTAAAACACCATTTTTATTCACACTTCCACTTCTAAATCCTCTCAATACTCTAAATCTTTCAACTTCAATTAAGCGCAAAAAACAATGTCGGGAGGCAACGACGATACTTTCTTCAATCTTCTCAATGATGGGTGGAATCCCTCAAACCCTGGTTCATCATCTAACCCGAACGCTGGTTCATCTTCAAACCCCAACCCACTAGGCTTCTCGAGCCAATAAATGTGGCAACAACAACAAACATTACTGTTTTGGCAACAACAAAACCAACAAAGCACCTTAAACTCCAACTTTCAAAACCTACAATTCACACAACAGTCACAACAATCACAAACTGAAACACAAGATGTTGTTGAGACACCCACATCTCCTCCAAAAAAGGAAAAGGTTGTATTAGCGAAAATCAAAAAATCCAAAACCCAGAGCCCGAACCAATTGATTATGATGAGGAGGTTGTCGTTACTGCGCGTTGGAATTCAGCAGAGGAAGCATTACTTGCAAGGTGTTACATAGCTGTTTCGGAGGATCCGAAAGTTGGAAAGTGCCAACCTAGAGATACGTTTTGGTATCGGGTCAGAAATGAGTTCAATAGACTCAACTTTCAACGGCGCACCAAGGACATGATGTCAAGCAAATGGAAAACGTTGAACGGGATATGCACAAAGTTCAACTCTTGTTACATACGTGCGCAACGGGATCAACGAAGTGGGGAAAGTGAGGTGGATGTGATGAAACGGGCAAAGCAATGGTATCGTGAGGAAAACAGAGGAGCAGTGTTTGGTCTCGATGGCGCTTGGAGGTTTTCGTCATTATAAGAAATGGGACACGCCGGAACCGATTGATTTAACCGGCGAAGTCCCAAGCCAAACAAGCGAGGCTTTGTTTGGTAATGATGAACAACCACGCCCCATGGGAAAGAAACGTGCTACCGAGAAAGCAAGATCGAGACTACAAAAGTCTTGGGGAACAAGCACTGGAGGAGCGAGCTCGTCGGCTTATTTCACGAAACTATGGCAAGCGAGTATCGTATGAAACGAGAAGTCTCCGAAGCGCGTATCGGGCCCAGCAGGAAAGAGATCTCACATTAACAAGGTTGGAAGAGATCAAGTTTTTGATGGCGCCTCTTGAGGGGCAAGATCCAATGGTCGTGGAGTGGATCAATGACGAAAAAGATCGAATCATCAAAAAATATAACTTGAAACCTCGTCAGTAGATCGTATTCTCGTCATTTTCTTTAATTTGTTGTAACGTTTTATTTGCAGTGTGTTTTTTTTTTTTTTTTTTTTTTTTTTTTTAATTTCGTTGTATTTTTTTTTTAATCTCGTATTGTAATATGTTTTTAGTTTTAATAAAATGTTTGTTTTAATTTAATAAATGAAGTGTTTGTTTTAGTTTAGGGGTTGAAATTGAAAATATGAAATGTTATTGGGATGTTATGGTTGTGGGTATTTTTTGGGGATGTTAATGTTAAATGTTAAAGCTGATGTGGCGCTGACGTGGACGGTGTTATTGGTGTTATGGTGTTATGAATGGGGATGCTCTTATAAGCAATAGAAACTTTTTCAATAGGTTTTACATTTTGTCCCAAGCAAGGTGAAATCTCAAGTGGGTTTTTATTCGCGAAACTGCTATGGTGGTCACCAGGGAAATAAGGGGAACAATAGTTAAGACTGTCCTTCATTATTTCCTTGATTTTTAATAAATATTGCTAATGTCTTTTTTATTAGATAATTCTTATTTTCTTGATAGGCAATATTAATGCCATTCGGCCTTATAAAATCAACTTTAAATTACTTTATTTTGGAAGATTTCCTCTAGCATTCAATTTAATTCGCTAGTAAGAACAAACTTCTTTTATTCAAACAGACCGGAAGCCAAACTGCAACGGACGCGGGGCAGCGTGCTTAGATCCCCGTTTTGTGGGCGGGGACGACATTGTGTTCTACTTTCATGGAAAACGTAATGAGCATTTCACATTAGTATCTGACCACAACCTCCAAATCAATGCAAGATTCATCGGGCTAAGGCCAATGGGACGAACGAGGGACTACACATGGATCCAAGCACTAGGGGTCCTTTTTAATTCCCACATGTTCTCAGTTGAGACAATCAAATCAACTAAATGGGACGACGAAGTTGACCATCTTATGTTCACTTACAAAGGGGAAAATCTAGGGTTACACGAAGGGTATCCGACCATATGGGAGTCCCAAGAAGGTGATATAAAGATTGAAAGAACATCCGAAAAGAATAGTGTTTTGATTACTTTAAAGGAAGTAGCCGAAATTTCAATTAATGTGGTGCCTGTGACTAAAGAAGATGATAAGATTCACAACTATCGTATACCAAAAGATGATTGTTTTGCTCATCTAGAGGTGCAGTTTAGATTCACTAGTTTATCGTCGCAAGTTGAAGGCTTGCTTGGAAGGACTTATCAGCCTGATTTCAAGAACCCTGCTAAACAAGGTGTTGCAATGCCTGTGGTGGGTGGTGAAGATAAGTATAAAACGGAATCTTTATTCTCTTCAGAATGTAATTCGTGCATATATTCCAAAGCCCAAGCTTTGGATCAACAGGTTATGACCATGTGATGGCATTGTGAAACAGCTGTGAAGGCGTAAATTAAAGTGAACCAAACTGAAGATATTTTTGGAAAATTTCTTTCTTAAGTGAATAAATTTTATAAATCGTCAATGTCATACAATTTCAATCTGATATGTAATGTAATTCAATGTTGAGTGATCTTTAAGTAAAATAATGTACTTAAAATGAATGGTTAGGAACAGTTAAGCAAACAAACAAATTAAACCTTCTTGAATCTTGAACATTTGAATCTCATATTGATAACTTACTATACCTCAAAGATTTAAGTAATAGGCAAAGAAGCAAAGGTTTACAAGAATCAATAACCAAGAAGCCAATTTTAATTACATGTAGTGACTATAAAGATCGAATTGGCGACCAATCTCAGTGTTCTGGATCCTTAACTACACAATGTCAAGCCATTTGAAGGCAAAATAATTTAGACACAATAATGTATAACTTAATCAGCTAGACATTATAACAATAGTACTACATTTACATCGCAACTAGTATCTTTATTTAACTTCTAGCTAGCTGCATTTGTTTCCAAAAGTAATGTAACAATCATTATATATAACAACAGTGGATAAATCGAAAAAAGGTTAAATCTCCCTCAAGTGAATGTGTTTCAATACACCTGGTGAACAGCTTTTTAGGGTGTTTGAAATTGTATATGCAAATGTAATATCCGATACACATAATGAATTGTTCTAAATATATATCACTTATATTCAAAAGACTTAAAAAAACAGGTGGTAATAGGTTTTTTCACCGTATTTATGTTTCATATCCTTACAACGACATAACATTCAAGAACATGAAAAAATGTACTGTAAGGAAAGGTGTAACATTTAATAGAGCTTACTTGCTTCCAAACTGCATGTCACAACTCAGTAGTAATAAACATGTGGTAGGTTAAAAAATTTAAAATACCATTCAATTCTTATAAATGCTTTCCAAACAAAAACTTACACCATCTTCTGCACCATCATCATCATCTAAGCTATGATATGATGATCATGACGTTGCATGTATGTAAAAAGAATATCATGGATAGGTTTTAAGAGTAGCACCACAAAAAGTACAAATAATGGCCTTCCAACATTTCCAATAAAATGGGATGTAGCAAAATCTTGTTTTGGTCACGATATCAGCAACACTTGCTCCCCGTCGACATCTTGAACACGATCCTGCCACCGGCTTCGTCCTCTTTACATTGCGTTTTTGATCCACCAGAAAGCAAAACACCACCATATATGAATATAGAGAGATAGTGGAGAGACTGTGAGAGAGGAGCTAATGGGGTGAGGTGAAGAGGAAGGATTTATTAAACTGAGATATATGTTGTGATGTTATGAAGGAAATTTGGATGTTTATGATGTAGACTAGAATGGTGTGGATCACATAGAATGTCCCAGTCTTAATTTATATACCAAACCGATAATTAATATTATGCTTTATGATCAATGTACATGTTCATCAAGTAACTAATAACATGTAGGAACAATATAATGAATAGGGAAAGTAGCTTGTCTGGGTTTTAAATGATTACTTGTTAATCAGTTTTACGAGTAACTAGCTAAGTCGATGAATATTTGTTAGGTGAATGTCGTAATTCTAGCTGTATTAGCTTCGTGTCATGGTTTGTCGTTTGGCTTGGCGAATAGTTTAGGTTTGGTGCGCCATTTGGTTTTGGTTTATCCTTTGGTGCACCATAATTTATGTCTATTCGTTAATGTTTTTCAATAAATTTATATGCCGTTAAGAAATACGTGTAGCTAATTTTAAGTCAATGAAGATCAAATCAATCCGATAAAAATCAAAGCTATAAAAATAACAACATGCCACATTAAACTGTATAGTTCACATCGACTAAATTTTTTTTGATCCGTTACCCAACCTGACTAATATTTGTTTCAATATAGAAATATGTGTTACGTACACTGGTACATCGATTAACTCTTACTAGGAATACCTCTCTTATTAATGGTCAACATTCATCTTTTGCAACCATTTATTACAAAATTTACTTTATATAGTACCCATATATATATTAGTCATATATCTCATGCATATAATGGATATTAGAGTATGTTTATTGGCAAGGTTGTCAACCCAACCCACTCAAAATACATACAAAAATAATGCTTTTTTAATTTTTGTATACAATCTTGCTTAGGTTGTCAACCCAACTCACTCAAAATACATACAAAAATAATATTTTTTTTTAATTTTTGTATACAATCTTGCTTGCAATCTTAGTCACTTGGTAATCTAGATCCCCAACCAACAATCTGACAAAACATTGTTTCATTGGCTAGTTTTTGTTTGTTTTATTTTTTTATTTATTTTTATTTTTTTAATTTTTAATATTTTTGGTTGGGTTGTTGATAAATGGTTGAAAAATATAGATTGGTTGTATGTATTGATTGTGTAGGTGGAGGAAAGATAAAATAATGTTTTATTAAGAGATTGAGTTGTGATGGATTGTTGATAAAGATAGTCTTATCAATGTTCTAGTGATATATTTTTTAATATAAGCATAGTAGTAGTCCGGGGTTTTAGCCTATTAAACAATCAAAATGATGAATGATCGATAAAATGACATGTTTCGATTTTCAAACATTGACTTTATGTAGACCCTTACCACCCAATGGTTTGTACTTTGTAGAAGTTATAAACCGGTCTATTCAGCCCATGTGGGTATAAAAAGTATAGAACAGTCTTTGTACGCTCATGTGTTTATGGGGTTTAAATGATTGATTAGCAAACAGTACCTACTTGGACCAGCATCAATACGTAAGACTTAACTCCCTACGGTGTGAATCACACCATGTCCTAATTCTGTAACGTACATCTAGCAACAACATATCAGGGCCGTCTCGAGAATTTAGAGGTCTCAGGCGAAAGTATAAATGAGACCCTTACACCGAATTGAAATTCTCGATGATTATTAATTCACAAAAGGTGTGAATTGGCGGGAACATTCTGACCTCGGGTGCTTTTTGACACCAGCCCTTGTCCATCCGCAAGGAATAGTTCCAACCATAGTTGTTAAGATCCCGATCCTGATCTTAAGATCTTACGATTTTACGATACTACAAAGCAAAAACGATTTGGATCCTACGTAGGATCTTAGCAAACTTAAGATCTTATAGGTTCTCGATTTTGACCATAGGATCTTAAGATCAAATCTGATCAAATCTTACTTTTCTCAAACCGCAAACTAAAAAACTACAAAGTTATGGATTATGTTGTAATAGAATTTAAAAAACAATATGTAAATCTTCTTAAACATTTCATATTCATAATTTAGGGCAACATTTTCATGAAACACTCATATAATTTTGTGTTTATGATATATAATAATTTATAAATTTGGATAATATTACAAATACTATTAAAAATGACATTATCGTAGGATCTTAGGACCCCGATCCGATCTTACGATTTCGATCTTGCAACAATGAAAACGATCCTGAGTAAGATCCTGGTCTTGAAAACCTTGGTTCCAACAACTCTCCTAGCCAGTGGGTTTTGGAAAATTTAGTACACTTGAGGTATCTACTAATAATTGGTAATGGGTTTGGAAGTACGGAGTGTACACCCATCAGATCCTTGATCACCCTGACTCATGTAGTTGTGTAAAGTGAAATTAATATCGCTGATGGTTTCAGAGGGTCTGCTCATCAGTGAGTGACACTCGGACGGATCAATCAAGCTGATGATTATTCATTAGGTCATCTCATTCAAAGATATACACTGATAACTATACTAGGGGAGTTGTCTCAGCAGGGGTTCATCTCTTCAGTGAACCTCTGATTACACACTCAGGGAGTAACTTTATCAAGGGCTAGATTGAATTCATACTTAACTTGTAACGGCTTTGACCTATTCAAGTGGCAGTTATAATTGTATTAGTAACCACGTTTAATTGGCCGTGTACTAATACCTACTATTGTGGAGGCTAATTATGTGGTGATTAATGGGCCGTTATTCACTCATAAATCCATTGACTAGGTTTGAGTAATCTCTAGTATAAATAGAAATCAACACAATCGCATGAAAAGACACAAAGAACTAAACACTTGGAAACAAAAGGATTATTGATTTGTGCCTAAATCATTAAAATACATTTGGTCTTACCTCAAGTAGATATTTGTGATACCCAAGCATTAGGGTCAAATAGTTTACTTTGGAAAGTGATAACACGATTCCAAGTGATATCCGGTAACCTTCATTGGTATTTGGTTCTTGATGCAGGTTTTCTGACCAGGTTTTAATATTTATATTGTCTCGTTATACCTATGGTCTACCCTAATGCACTAACGGGCAGTGTACCCAGTCGTGTGTAGTGTAGTATTCGGTAAAACTGAGGTCGTCCCAAGAGTTATGTGTGCGGATTTAAACTAAGTCTAGGTGTCACAGATTTTAATAGATTTTAAGGTGCAAATGATTAACTACTAAAACAAGAAAATAAAGAAAACAAATAGAGGCAAGGTTTGTGATCAATAGGGGAGAAGTGTGCTAACCTAGTTATTCATCCTATCAAGCTAAGTTCATGTTTAATTGCTTCCAATTACTTAAAGTGGGGTGAAAGTAAGCTAGGGCGGACATTTGGTCGGTTCGCCTAACCTATCGCAAAGGGTTTCCTTTGGAGATGTCGGTGACCCGCCGAAAGTCCATTGTTCTTAGTCCCTAAGCCAAGTCATTAAGTACCGCTACATGAAAGATTTGTAACAATGAGTGCCCAGGCGCTAGCATCTTAAACACTCATCCCCGACTTCTTAAGTTCATCCAAACGGTAGGTGATCGGTTGGTCAAATCGCACAAGCGAAGAAGGGTCGTCAGTTGGTCATATCTTACCCTTCCCACTCAGTCTACCTACTTAGGGTCAATTGGTCATATCTCCTAAGTAACTAGCCACTACCGCCATTCAAAACTACGAAACAAGGGTAGCTACCAACAAACTATGCATGCATACACTAGAAACAATTATCTGGAAGCAATGTCAACATAAACAAAGCAATTAAGGAATCATAACTAGGATAGCACCCGAGAGGTGCTTAGCTCATATTAACTAAAAAATCGATTCAATATTTAACATTACGAAATACATGAATTGAAAGTAAAGAAAAGATAAAATGCTAAATCTTATCGTAGGGAGTGATTTCTCCCTTGGAGATGGCTCCGTATGCTCCCTAAGATCTGCCTTCACCTTCTACTCCGTTCACGATGTTGTGTGTGAAAATGGGATGATTAGAAATCTTTGGAATTCGCGTGGTATTTATAGGCGGATCTGGTTTGCGTAACTTAAGTTGAGAGTTACGCCGTAACACCATTATCTTCGTAATTTGCACTAAAAATCTGGTTCGGAGTAACATCTGGAAGGAGTTACGCCGTATCTTCAATAAATCCTTGTTCGCCAGTAATTGAGACAATAGTTACTGGCGTAAGCTTTAACGGCGCGGAACCTTATTTGACCTAGTTAGTTACGTCGTAATCTTTGGAGGAGTTCGCCGTAATCTTGATTGAGTTGGTTTTGTGATCACGCTTACATTACGGCGTAATGTGAGAGGGGAGTTACGCCATAACATCTTCAAAATGAGCATACTATCATATATCTTCAATAAACTCTCCAAATCCGCGTCTCTTTAGCTCCAATGCTCGTAATTTACCTAAAAGTAAAATATAGAGGAAAACAAGCGTAAATCCATATAAATGATATAAAATACGAGCATTATATGGGGAAATTGACACTTAATATTCAGGACTATTTGATGTTATCAAATATCCCCACTTGAACTCTACTTGCCCTCAAGTAGACCTTATTAGATAGATTCCTAAAAACATATCTCCCATTACCTGGAAAATGTAAGTTTAAAAATCCCTTATGCTAGAATAAAACAAAGTCGAACACCTCACGAAATTGGAACAAAACACTCAAATCTCTCAACTATTATAAGTGTCAATTTCGGGGTGATCACTCATTGCACAGTCATATCATATATTCTATCATAAGCTTGGCGGTTACACAAATCTCCACCACTAGAGTTAAGGACAAAATAATTCTCGAAGGCAATATGGGTAGTCACGACAAAGGTTAAGGGTGATTTGTCATTACTAACATGTCACGCGAAGTGGACAAAATCAATGATACATGACCAAATCCATGGCCAAGACACCAAAGATTGCTCATTGCATCACCTAGACACGCTTCATGACTAAGGGTAGGATAAGACATGGGATAAAATTGGTGTAAAATAAAATCAAGCAGACAATCTAAATCTATAACCAAGTCATCACCACTTACCGTTCGCCCAAATTTCAAGTTTCGAAGTTAAGAAATCAGATCATGATAATACCAGGTAGATGTGCCATTAGAGGACGTCATGATGGGCACATTTCCAACTCCATTCTTCACATGTGACCGAGGTGGCCTCCTCGATACTAAATCTATAGTAAGCTCATAACAATAGTGTTTATAACATCGATTTACAATCAACTAATATAGTTTCTACAATAAATATAACTATATATATATATATATATATATATATATTATATATATATATATATATATATATATATATATATATATATATATATATATATAACAGGAGGCATTTGGCATTAATGCCACCTCAATGCTCAGTAATTCAATTTTATGTCACATAAGCATTTGTTGTCCAACTAAGCAATATTTTTATCCACCTAAGCAATACTATTTATTTTTCGGATTTAATGTATAAATTTTCGAAATTTTTAAGCAATTATTTATAAAATTCGAATTTAATAAAAATGACCATGGTGAGATTCGAACTTGGGTTGTTTGTAGGATTAGTATAAATAACTTGTGTGTTTACCACTTAGGCAACAAGTTATTTTGATAATTATGTTGCATACTATAATATATAAATGACTATAATTATATTAGAATCCTATACTAAATACAATTTATCTACAAAAATTATATTAAGTAATTATCTTTTTTAAAACTTTTTATACATATCTTTTCCTTAAATATATATTTTTTCTTAATTCATTATTAACAAAAAATCATACGTATATTTTTTCAAAAAAAAAACCCTAATCATTAGAACTCTTTAGGGACGCCATTGGACACACAGGAAGACATTCGTCTATTGTAACAGCAAGAGTAATCTATTACACTAGGTTGCATGGCACTCGGGAATTTAATTTACAGTGTTTATGTTGATTTATCTCCATCGCATATCAAATACATCACGTCGTAAGTTTCATTCATTATTTTAAAAGTAAAAACTTAAAACAGAAGTTCATGCCATCATGCAAGTTTATGTGAAGTAAGGGTATATAGAGTGCACTAATTAATAAATAGCCAATGCTCACAGGTGCTTTTGGACCAATGGAACTGACATGTATATCCATGTTGTGATTTTTTCGATACGTTTCCGTTCATCGTATTATGAGGTTCATCAACTTCAGTATCAAATTTAGAACTATATGGCTTTAAGTATAACTTTAACTCATTAATATGAAATTTTATAAATGTTTGATTCAGAGATAACTAATCCAGGTGGTGGAGTATTCATCTCAGATCCAAAGACACCGACGGGAGGGCATATTATTTCCCATGCAGACACCGCGAGATTGATGTTCAAGAAGGGCAAGGGTGAACATCATGTTTGCGAAGTGTATGATGCACCAAATCTCCAAAACTAAGGAAACTGAAGATCGTGTCAGATTTAGTCCTACGACTTGAAACCGTGTGTTTGATAATATTAAGGTACATTTTGTTTTACATTTTATGCTTTTCATACATATTAAATTCATATAACTTAAAGAGGCTTTATAATTTGAATTATATAGTAAGCTTTGAATGGTGGTCTTGTCATCCTTCACAGACAAAAGAGGTTTGTTGGATTTAACGGGACGGTAAGAGCCTTGATTCTGATCTCCATCGCAAGTACATAGATGGAGGGCATGTCGCTGCTTACATGAAGGTGAGAACAATTGGCGCAAATTATTTATTTGATCACCTCTTTATTCGGTTGGAGTAATATTCTCGGGCTACATTTTTAGAACGTTATTTAACAATATTCATCAATGTAAAACTGAGATTGAAGGCGAGCCAGAAAAGTACAAGACTCACTTTTTCAAATAAAATAAGCACGAGTTGAACCAGAAAACATTGAAGAGCTTAGAATGACTCAAGTTCCTCGCTCAATAAACTTAATGTGATTGTATGGTACAAGAGTGATAAAAAGAGGTGATCCACTTGCAATGATTCAAGCTCCTCGCTCAATAACCTTGGTATAAATAGAAGTACTTTTTATTAGATTTTGTAGTGTTTCTATTTGTTTTCTGGTGTTGTTTCGTTGACCAACGATAAAATCAGTTGGTGCTATGTTTTATGACCACTCGAGTGATCCATGGTTTAAGCAAAGATACAGTGGTCCAAGTGAGGACGAGAAAGCCAAGTTTGTTAAATCTAATCCAACCTCGATTTATAATACGACATTACGGTTGAAGTACATGCCGTCAAGACCATGGGATTTTGGTGATGGTGGACGGTATCCAGATATTCAATATGCGCAGATATTAGTAAGCAAAGATACAAAGGTTCAAGTGATGATCGTGTATATGTTGTTCTATCAGATTAGCAGATATTAGTAAGCAACAATGCAGTAGCATCACTTATAGGAACAACATTTCAGCTGTAGACTGGCTAATCCATGTCATTCGAACAGGAAGTGCATTTATTACGGGTCAATCTGTGTCAATTGTAAGTTATTTTGAAGACTAAATGTATACCAATGTCAAATTTTGTTTTGAATACTGTTATGAAGTTAATATTTTATGTAGACTAAAATACCTTTAATTATGAACAGGTTTTTTTTTGACAATATAGAGATATTTGACGAAATTAAAGTGTATTCGGGAGAAACAGAACTCGTGTGATATAGGAAGTCCGACAATTACTGATTAATACTTGCTTGGTAATGATGCACTAGAAACTGAACTAAAAGCTTTGAATGAACACTCCCTGAGTAAATCTTTTATTGATGTTCCTTCCTCTCATTTGAACCAAGATACTAATCAATTACTATTTTAGTTAATGTTCTTAGCTTTTCTAATATTATACTCTTTGTGATTGATAGGTATTTCGATATGTTTACTTCATTATGATAAAGAAGATAAGCTGCTTAATTGGTTGTGTGTGGGTTAAATGAGCTTTGTTGATTGACGAGGTTGGGAATTGGTTATTCCGGAATACTGATATCATTCTTTTGATAAGAATAAGTAGGTTTAATAAAAATAGTAGAAATAAAAATTTCTTTGATTAGGAAACCTATTTTGATGAATTGTGGTTTGTAGCTTTGAATGGCTGAAAGGAAATGCTAATGATTGTGTACATGTAGTGGTGGTGATTTGTAACTAAATAGAAAAAAGGATTATTTTGGATATTCTTAAACTCTGTTAGCAAAATGTTTTACTAATTGAAAAAGAGTATATAGATACGTTACTAGAATTACTGTTTACTAAGAGGCTGCCCCCTTAAGGTTTCAAGTAGCAATCAGTTTTGTTGTAACAAAGATTTGGTTGTTTGCTGAGGATTCATTTTTATAGATTTTGTTATTGTTTATTGTTGCAGGTACCCATGGGATGGGTTACACTTAATTTGTCTCTCATCTGTGTAGAAACACGTAAAACCATTACTAAGACCGGTAAAGCGACCATATGGAATGGAAGTTGTTGACGGACAAAGGCTTCGTATAAAACCATTTGGCTATCTTAGGGCGACACTTCAAACAAGTGTCAACAATTCCTATATACATGTGGAGTTAATGTATTATTTTCATGTTATATTATACAAGCATGCTCACTTTTCTCAAACTGTTCAAATGCAAAATTGTTGATATTGAGGGGACTATAAAATGTAAGTTTTAATTTTGCCAAACCCATTTTTTTGTGAATTGCTTTTAAATCAACAAAATTAACATTTTTTCTAAACTGAGTCGTTATACCAGAAACCCCAGTGCATGCAAAAGTTTGGACTCAGGTAGATTTGAAACCTTAACCCGTAACTTTTAAGCTAACTATATTTAGTAACAGAAGTATTAACAAATAACTTTACTGCTCTGAATAATCAGTTCAAAATTGTGCTTCTTTAAATGATGTTATTCCTAACGAAGCTTAATATCATCCGAGGTACCGTATTCCTAAAGTCTCCAACTTAAAATGTTTCAGAAGGGTTACTAGCAGTATGTGAGACCTTCTGACTTCATGGTCTTTAGGTGATCGATATGCATTGAAAAAGTTACGTTAAGGACATTCACATTGATTTTCATACAAACCTCCTTTAAGTTAACCCAATCAGGATAGAAAAGTGGTTGGTGTGCAACCAATATCGATGGACAATGAGTTTTTGTGCAGAAATTGCAAGTGTAAGAACTTGGATGAAGTTAAAGAGATAAACAATGGATCGGATCTGCAGTTAGTTCCAGTTAATGAATCACCATTTGTTGATAATATAAGTCAAAACTGATTGTACCAAAGTTAGTTTTTCAAGAGTAAGTTTTGTTAAATATTGTTTTCTTCCATCTCCTTTATGCATGTTTAAAATTTTTTAGTTGGTAGAAAAGGTATTATTGGAGTCATAAGAAATAGCCTGGAAAGTTTCTACACCAAACAACACACCGAAATTATGCAACTAAATCGTCGGTCCACGGTATGTTCCTTTTGGTGCTTAATGCCAATTTGAAATGGTTTTTCACCCTTGAACCACTTTCATTCTACCACAGTACAACAATACCGGCCACGAAGACAATGCAACTTCGATTATCGCAACCGCAAGAAGATAAAATAGCTGTCGCGAACTTGATGGAAGGTGTGTTATCGGTGAGGATTTTGCAAATGAAGAATTTATATCTCTAGCAGATAACAAATTAACAATAAGGTATGCATTACAATTGCAACATTGTTTTGTCAACTTTTTTCTAATCATTACCAGAGATAACAAATTGGCCGGCTTGGGTTATTTGTCAAATGGGTAAGTTGAAATAGATTAATTTTTATGTGGGGTTTGATGGACCAACAAATACGTGATTGGGCATTTCTTAAAAAAAAATAATAAATAACCGCAATGAGTTGGTTAAAAATACTAAAACTATTAAGAATTTGAATAAAGCTATATAGAAGGTTAAGTAGTAAGCAATACTTGATATAGTTCGGGCAAATATCATCATGTTTGCGCCATTAAACCCATTTCCCTTCTAGCTATTATTTTTATTTATCTAACACATTAGGATAAGCCACAATCCAAATAGACCCATTAAGTAAGTAAATTGGTGATGACTCTCAACAAATATACTTTTCTTAGATGCATCTTTTCCCATTTGTTCAAGAGGCAGATGAAGGAAATGGAGTTGAAAAGTGTCGTGAAGAATTGGAAAGATATAATAACTTTTTGATATGGGGAGAGAGATGTCTATTGGAAGAAATTATAGATTTAATAAGCCAACGTTAGTCTTATATAGATTGTTTTCCTAAGTTAACTAAAAACAAACTCCTGTTTTGCAAATCACCTATGGAGAGTCGACGTCGAAGTACTAACGCAGAGTTAGAATCGAGAGAATTGATATAACCAGTTCCATTGAATGTAATTACTATCTTTGTTAATCACTGACTTTAAAAGTTACTTGAATGCACATATGATTTCACAACTGTGTTACAACTTACTCAATGGACATGTGATTTCTAGATAGTGCATAGGCTAAGTTCTACTATTATAGATGAGTACACAATTACGAAAGAGAAAGAGAAGTTCCAATTGGGTGTTTTAGCAGCCACATGATGGGTGAAGGTGGCTATCACCTCTAAGTAGATCTTTAAACAAAAATACAGCTCGAGTGTTTGGTGTTCTTTTGACTATTGCTTAGGGGCATTATAGTTGGTTAAGATTAGTTGTTTTGAAGATTTCTAAACACAAAAAGCAGTAGGTCATTATATTTATGACCCAAATAAGGGACTTTAGGACATTGGTAATGTTGTTGCTCACAAAGTGTTAGCAGGATGGTCATGTTTGTTTAAATCTTGCTTTAGGTCTGGTTTCATAGTTTTTATTGAGAGATTACTGCTTTATTAGGGTATTGTAAAACTTTATCTTGATTGAGCCAAAGAATATTATAATAGGGCCTTGACGTTGATGATTATCAATTTGTTTTTAGTGAAACAAGAGTTATGCTACATGTTTTTATAGTTAATATAAAAAAGATCAGCGTTTAAGATGATTCTTAGTTTTGTTTTCTTGCAATTTAGACAGAAAAGACAAGTACATGAAAAAATGAACTCAGCTATAAAACTGGAAGCTCATTCTAAGCTTGGTTTTGTTTCTTGGGTGTTGAGTTGTGCCACATGAATGTATAGTTGCTTATATCAAAGATCACTGCCACATGAATGTATACTTGCTTCAATCTATACAAATTATGAAGAAATCAATAGGTGGCTTGGTAATTTCTTTTGCAGTCGCAAGGGATTTGGGATTGTAGTTGGCATAGAAAATGATGACCGCATCAAGGTCATAAGTTTAATTCTTCTGGTTGCTAATTATCTTCTTTAATCTAAAAAGCCTGCCTTTATGGTTCCAGGTTTTGGTGGAAGGTTCAAATAAACCAATGGTAGTGGCAGTTGAAGCGCGTATCTTGAAGAAAGCAGACTTTGAGAAAAAGTTTACTACCTTTGATCAGCATAAAAAGATTATATATTAGTGAATGATATTGTGAGGATTTTTGTACTAAAGCTCAAATCTGCGAAAAGATGGACTTTTCTGCAGATTTTTCTAAAGGTAAAAGCTTGCAATAGATAAAGCGTAATAAGCATTGAAATTATACACTCATTATAGATAAAAAATCAAAAATAACCTAATGTAATCATTGATAAACTATCAACTTTCAGTCAAAGATATATAACTTACCTTCGTGCACATTCATCATTGAAAGAAATTTGCAATATTAATGATTTTGTCTGATTTCATCCTTCATCTTCAAATTTACACCCTGGTCTTCCATGGAAGCTTTTCTCATAGGTACAAATTTTATAAAGTTTAAAGCTTTATGTTCTTCAATTTTACTTAACATAAAGTTAGAAACAAATGTCATAAATTATTTTAAAATTTTAAATTATTTTAAATTTATTAGGAGACAATCTTTTGATTATCTGTAATATTTCAAAAGTTTAAGTCATGTAATATTTGAGGGAGCTGTAAAGTACCCATATTGACCTTAGAAGTCAAGGTGTAGGCTTCAGTTTAGAAGGTAGTAGTTTGTAAAACTGTGTTAGACTGTTAGTGATTCTGATTAGTTGGTTCAACTACTTTTTAGATCCGTTAGTAATTATGCGAACTGTTTAAGTCTTGATGAAATTGTGCCTTTTTTTGCTCTTACAAACTATATTTGCTATAAGTGAGCTTGAACCCCGAAACTCTGGCATGATTTTAAGCACTTGTGTTATCTCTTTGTATCGTGTTCATTATTAGAGGACAATGACACTGGAAAATGAATTATCGCATAAATTGCGGGTTTAGCTTCTTAGGTAGAACTATGAGCTGTTTGTTACGAGTTCTGAGAAACTAGGAGTTGTGTATACTATTAAGGGATTATACAAAGTCAATGTAGGGCGGGGTGTGTTATGTTTCTAGGCATGCATACAATGGCAGAAGTGATAGTTGCTCTATGTGAGTTTCTATATATATGAACAGTCTTTAGCTGTTGGATGTTTCTTTGAATTGCTTAACTGTGATTAAACATTTATAACTTTCAACAAACTTGAAGAAAATATCTCAGAGGATCTGTGATTTTGAACGACCAATATCTCATAGGATATGTGATATTGAATGACGAATAGGCTCAGAAGTTGCGCGATATTAGCTAATATATTTACTTTTCCTTTTTTAGGGGATCTGTGATCCGGGTCATGGATGTAGCCAAGGTTGGTTTTTGGTCGCGCAATTTACCAAGGCCATTATCTTGGCCAGGCAGCCTCATCTGAATTGTGGTTACAACCCATCGATAGTCTAATATATTCATTAAACTTGAGGTTCTGTGCATTGAAAGCACACTTTGAAAGAGTATTAACAACACTTTGATAAACTATTTTTATGTCATTTCCCATGTACATATGGTGATTGCAAATAAGCTTAGGGAGGGACAGAGCCATGTATAGTCAAGTGAAGTAAGTTGACACCTAATGACAGTTTATTTATTTGATTTTAGCATAACTATACTCGATTTCTTTAGTATATAAATAATCATATGTTATAGTTAAGAGGTATAGTCAATAGGTCACTATACGTAACTCTTTCAATGATTGACACAAATGAAGAAAAACAATTATTATGTCATATGAGATAATAGTCTGTTAGTTTTGTCTAATGACTAATTATCACAAAAAGATGTTACGTACATACATTAATTAAAAAAAGGAGACAAACGACTATAGATATGAAACCATTATGTTTTATACAAGGAACTATATCGTATCCTTTAAAGATTTATATTTATTTTTAAGTATCGATATAAGATTTTTCTTATTTATTAAACACATTTTTATGCTTATATTATGTATAATTCATTACATATTTGTTATGCTCTTTTCAGTATGGAAAAAGAATGATGCAATTAATGAACTTAAGGTACGTAATAAAGTGGTCAAATTGGATGGTTGAGTAATGGGTCGAAATGGGGGTGCACTCGGGTTGGGTGTTTGGTGACATATCTATAATCTATCCGGTAGCAATTTTGTGGACTTTCAGTTATATGTTTATATAAGAAATCATTTGAAGAGTTAAATTCATGTGGCTCTACAAAGTTTCATGAACCTTTTCAAATTAATGGCGTATGAGAAAAATAAGTGGTCATGTGGTGCAGTAAGAATTTTCTAACTTAAGTATCTTGCGAATTTCTTAAATATCTTGTGAAAGATGACTACTTCAAAGCCACACTTTTGTATCCATTATGCATTTTTAAAAATTGTTCGACTAATTATAACATTAAAAAAATCTTAATGCAACATTTTTTTAGGTTCTGGGGCTAGGAAGTAAGCCCCACAACCCAAAGCGGCGAATATGAGCGGAATGATTGTTGTTCCATCTGGATTATGTGGAAAAGACAAGAACTATGATAGAGAATATCCAATGGAAAAGCTGCATGATTGAGCGGAATGATTGTTGTCCCATGGATATATTATATTGACATTCCTTTGAGTGATTTTTATACCACTTCTGAATAGTGATTGGTAAGGTTCAAATTTTCTAACATTCCTCCTAAATCTGCAACGTGGAAACGCTATGGACATGCTGGATATACACTTTTCGTTGCAGTTTATGTTGGTCTGGAAGTAAGTGGTTTACTCTCTTTTAGTAACAAATATTAATGCTTCTATCATTTACATATATCATCATTTAGTTTATTATTTTTATTTTAATTACAGTTCTTTGAATACTTGGTCATACAGTATGTAGGCTGCACTACATTCTCACTCCATTACACATACAAAAAAGAACATAATTGAATGCGATTTATGACTATTTTTCTTTTGATTGTTGTTAGATACATTCTTTAAAGAGAGGCATATGAGATGATAAGTATGCAATAAAGGTTAAAGTCAAGATGAGAAGGAAATTCAATCCATTGAAGGTTGAGAGTTTGCCGACATGTGGAAGGAATTAGCTATATTTGCAGCATACTTGATATTTTCTACTCTTTATGAGCTTTTATTATAACATACTATGTTATAAGGCCCAAATTCCTAATAACCATACACCAATGTTTGTTGTACAAGATAATAAAAAACTATTATGGTTTTTTTCATGATACAACTTTTAATATGACGAACCCCGAGCAATGATACATTTGAAATACATTTTTATTTTTGATGTTATTACAAGTGAAGTTAACAGTTACATGATAAATCTATTGCAATGTATTTTGTTTCGTAACTGAGTTTAGGACTACGACTTTTCTCTCAAATGGTATTTTAAGTAGTATTATTTTGTATTTATCTATGTTTACAATGTCTTTTAATAAACTTTGTTATGAATAGTTATAATTGGAAAGAAAGTTAGGTAACTGGAAAAAAAAACAATTGTCTTATAATATTGTCAAACAATTTTTAAAAATGTATTTAAGTTATTTAAAAACAACAAACAGATAATTATAACATGCACACCCAATCGTATTATAATATTGCTTGAAAATTTTTAAAAATGTATTTAAGTTAACAAAAACCAACAAACAAATCATTATAAGTCATGCCCGCCCATTGGGCGGGCTTCGAAATCTAGTATATATATATATATATATATATATATATATATGGGAGGGTTAATGTGAGATCAAACTTAAAGTTGTAAAAATAAGATCAAGTCTAAAATACTACTAAAACATTTATAAATAACAATTTTAGCAATAATACACAAAAATATAACATTTTAATACAAATTAACATTTTAAAAACTAATAACCAAATGATACATGAGTTTGAATTAGTGATACACCTGATACACATTACACTAATAAATATTCCAAAATCTGATACACATTACACTTCTAATCAAAGTGTATCACCTAGGTTTAAATAAATTTTAAAAAGAAATCTATCGAAACTTTAACATTTTTAGTTGTAGCTAATAAAAAAATTATTTTTGTTATAAGGAGAGTCTCACTTGTCAAATTTTAGATTGATCTCATTTTAACAACTTTAAGTTTGATCTTATTTGATCTAGATTATATATATATATATATATATATATATATATATATATATATATATATATATATATATATATATATGGGGATATCTTGGCTACAATTTTTGTGGCCAATTTGCTAATCCTCCACAAAAATACACAATAAATTAATTAGGGACCCTAAAAATAAAGAGGACCCACAAAAAGTCAGGGGACCCACAGTTTGAAGCACAATATTGTAGCCAATTAGCTACAAAATATTGTAGCTAATATATTCTCATATATATATATATATATTTTCGAATCACATTTTTTTTAATCATAACTTAATAACTAAACATAACATCCCCCACTTGAGATGAACAATATTAGAATTTGGGGGGTCTTCAATGATCTCTAAGGTATATGTCGATTGTGAAGCGTGATTCCCGAACCTTTCCACTTGAACCTTGAACTTAGGCAAATAATGACTTCTCAATTACAAATAAATACTACAGGGAAGGCTAAGGTGTAATAGTGTAACGAAACAATATGTTGGGTGAACAAAATGAAAGGAATGGCTCAGAAGGGTATATCTAGGGGTATCTTGCACTAAAGGTGAGTGCAACAAAGGGTTTAACATGGGGGTCGAGAAGTCGAGGTGACTAATCGATAGACACACAATGATAGACTATTTAGGTGATAATCCATAATGCCTTAACTAGCGAAAAGTCCAAATACATCGAGCTAACTCAATATACCTCGTCTATGGTCTCGAAATGATGTAAAGGCCAAGTTCTAAAGTTTACAAGCTACCGGCATACTCATAATTTGGTGGATTTGGGGTAAAAATTTGGAAACGGATAAGGCTAATCTCACCATTAAATATCAAGGGTTATAATGTGCTCGGCTAAGGTCTAATCTAGTTAGGTTAAGAAAAACATGTCAAAATTTTAAAAATGGCATAATTTTTCAAAATAAACTAGAAAACGAGGGAAAAATAAAGTTCAAGAGATAATTCTACTCCCGTCCCCCCACTTGAAATGTACAAAGTCCCTTTTGTACTAAACGTTAAATAAAGGTGAAGATAAAAGTAGAATTAGAGCGAGAACTTCCCTGAAATTTGCTCCAAAAAGAAAGAAGGCCTACGAAAAGAGTCGTGCCTTCGCATAAGCATCCGTGAGCAAACTTCAATCCTTGAAATCAAACTACCGACAAGCATAATTCTAAAAAAAGAAAAAGAAACCTAACTCACTTTCGTAGGAATCACGGTTGCATTTAACGTATGCAACAAGCCTTTTAAACCACTTGGTGTCCCAAGTGGACGAGTGTAGTCTCGTGAGGGCTTACAGGGAACATACCCACAAAGTTCATTTGAAAACTAATATAAGGTTATTGTGTTTTAAAAAGAAAGAAGTGTTACAGAGGATAGTTACGTCATAACTCTTATAAGGAGCCACGCCGTAATTAAGCAAAACCTAGCGACCATTTGCGAGGGGAGTGTAGCTACGGCGTAACCGTTGAATGGGATTAAGCCGTCAATTGGTAATGCTCAGGAGGATTGTTTGCAAAAAAGTATGTTACGGCGTAACCATAAGAATGAGTTACGCCGTAACTATGGACATATCAGTCCCGTTCGCTCTTTGTAGCAACTTTTCTCCGTTTTCTGCAAAATGGTTAAAACACCAAACCCAACAGAAATGGAAATAAAAAAAATGAAAGGGATAATTTGGGTTGTCTCCCGAAAGAGCACTTTTCTTTATTTACGAGTCTTTAAGTTAGACTCAAAGCCTCGGGGCTTTATGGTGGCCTTTGAACTTGGCCAAATTCCTCCATGTCTTTCATCAAATTATGTCTGACCCAAGCAACATTTTTAGCAGTGTGGAGGTACTCTTTAGTCTCGATCTTCCGAACTTTGCAAAAAAATTTGTCCGGCCCCAAATGGTATCTAGTGAATTCATACTTTTCGGCTACAATCGGTGGCAGTTTTTTATATGGAATGCCAAGAAGCTTGCACCTCATTTGCTCATACTCTTCATCTTCTAGGTCAGTTAACTCTGCTTTACTTTGTGGCTCAAGGTGGTCTATGATTCCTTTTATGTCATAATCATTGGACTTGGTCTCAACTGATTTATCAATATGCCCATGTTCACATTCTTCTCTTGTGTCCACTTTGTCATCATTAGTTAAGTTACCCGCATCTTGAGGAGTCTCTTCATCTGGGTTATCTTCGTTCATGCAATCCTTCCAAATTTTATTCTTAGTGGAAGCATCCACTTTTCCATATTTGATTTTAATCCAATCATTAAATCTTAACCTATCCGACCATTGTATCTCGGTTCTTCTTTCGTCATTGGTTGAAGTCCATAAAAATTCATTATATCCTACTCTAACTGCACTACTTCCCCCATTACAGTTGTCATCATATGGATTGCAGGAAGCCCAAGAATCCCCATCAATGATTTTTATTTTTTCACACCAATGCTTTAAAGCAAAGGTGTTGTCGTAATCAATGGACCCATGATCTAAGGTTGAATTTTTTGTTGCTACATGATCTGCATCATTATCAGAGGTTTCACCGCGGTTAAGATTAGTCCATATTTTTCTTTCATCATCATTGCCAACTTCCCCATACACAATCCGTACCCAAGCTTCGAATGTAATTCCTTTGTCATTAGTTGAGGACCACATGTACTTGTTGTTTTTTACTCTTTCTTTGTCATGACCACCGTCAAAGATGTCCACATAGGGGTTACATGAAGCCCAAAGATCATATCCTTTATCTTTGTCAACAGGGATAGCCTTGCACCAATGGTATTTTAGTTTTGGAAAGTACTTGTACTCAACTTTCTGAACTTCGGGCCAATCGTCTTCAGACTCAAGTTCTAGCACTGGATTGACGTTGTTCTTTGTTTTCAAGAAGTGGTTGCGATGTACTCTTCCCTTGTTGTATTCATCAACTTTCTTTCCCTGCATATTACGACCATTAGCAGTACAGTGCTTGTATGTGATGGTGGTAGGAGTAATTTTGTTTTTTCCTTTTTTGATAACACAAACAGTTTTGATAGGGTGACATTTTCCAACGGCATCCATATTCAGGGTAAGTTTTCTATCGTTGATTTTTAATGTAATAATTTTTTTGAAAACGTTAATCTTTGCCCGTGCGGTGGCTAGAAGGGGTCTGCCCAAAATTAATGGAATGTCGAGATCTTCTTCCATTTCTAAAATAACAAAGTCGACATGAAGAGTAAAATTATTAATCTTAATGAGCACATTCTTAACTACCCCGCTAGGAATGCTCACCGTTCTATCAGCCATTTCAATCGTCATGCAAAGGGGTTTGATAGGACCAAGATTTAATCTTTTGCACATGGAAAATGGCATGATACTAATACTAGCTCCTAGGTCAGCTAAGGCATTGATATTATGCAAATTATTAATAGATCAAGGGAGAATGAAACTTCCTGGATCTTTTTCCTTAAGAGGGATCTGATTTAGGACAATTGCTAAGCATCTGGCGTTTAACTTCACTTCATTATCCATAACAGCTTATATTTCCGTATGTTGTTCTTTCTTCAGAAAGCTTGTATCGTCATCTTTTATAATTACTTGTTTGGGGAACCCATCAAGCTCCTCTTCATTGTACCTGAAAGGGGTGTAAAGAGGTTTCCCGTTATTGGAAAATATGGCATTACAGAAACTATCATCACTTGAGCTGTCTTTATTAATTTCATTTTCCCTTATCCCGGATTCCTTTCCGGTGTCATCTAAATCCTTATGACGAGCAAGGAGGGTGGCTCTTGTTTCTTAAAATTTTTGGAACAATGCGTCCCTGCTGGCCTGTTGCTTGGTATCTTCTTCCAAATACTTATTTATTGATTCTTCGAGTGAAGATTTTTCTGCCTTGTAGGGATTTCGATCATAACCACGATGGAAGGGTTTTCCTTCTCCATACATAACTTTTTCGATTTGGGGGCTTATATTCTTCATAGAGCAATCTCTAGTTAAATGTCCTCCTCCACTTGTATCGCATCCTACTCAAATAGCATGCACATTTTCCTAAAGCTTCTTCATATCTCTCCCAAGGTTTTCTAATTTGCTTGTGATGGCGTCAATGCCTTCGGAATTTCTATTCAGGCTTCGTTTGCTTTCTCCATCATGCCATTTTTGAGAGTGATCAGCCAGTTTTTGAATGGCTTCAATGGCGAGAGTAGGAGTCATGCCCGGAATTGGTCCTTGGTAATCCAGCATTTGTCTCGTAGTTAAGTTAATACTTTTGAAAAAGATGTTGACCTTTTGCTGGCTGTTTAGTTCACGAGTTGGACACTTGTAGAGGAGGTCGTTGTATCTTTCCCAGGCTTGATACAACGTCTCATTGTCATCTTGTTTAAAATTATGTATTTCTGCGAGTTTTCTTGATACATTATAAGGTGGACAATATCTTTGAATGAAGTATCTTTTTAGGAGGGCCCACGTATCAATTGTTCTGCGGTAATCTATTAACCCATCTTTTTGCGGCTCCAGTAAGTGTGATTGGAAAAATTATGAGCATAACTGCATCCATTGAGACTCCTGGCGTATTGAACAGGCTAGTAATATATTCTACATTTTTGATGTGTTCGTAAGCATTCTCTGAAGTATTTCCAGAAAAAGAATTTGCTCTTAATTCCCTCACGAATTGTGGTTTTATCTCGAAATCAATATCCTCCCCAATAATTGGCCTAGCGATCCCCGGCCCTTGTTCTTCTCTTGTCAACGCCAAATATTCCTCAAGAGTGAGGTCATCAATGATAACAACTTCCATGGTACCTGAAACTTGAAAAGAGATCGTGAGAATTTTAGAAAATTTTAAAACAAAACAGAAATGAAATACTTAATGAAAATCCTAATATAACTCCCCGCGCCAAAAACTTGATGCAGGTTTTACTGGCTTTAATATTTATATTGTCTCGTTATACCTATGGTCTACCCTAATGCACTAACAGGCAGTGTACCCGGTCGTGTGTAGTGTAGTATTCGGTAAAACCGATGTCGTCCCAAGAGTTATGTGTGCAGATTTAAACTAAGTCTAGGTGTCACAGATTTTAATATATTTTAAGGTGGAAATGATTAACTACTAAAACAAGAAAATAAAGAAAACAAATAGATGCGAGGGTTGTGATCAATAAGGGGAAGTGTGCTAACCTAGTTATTCATCCTATCAAGCTAAGTTCAAGTTTAATTACTTCCAATTATTTCAAGTGGGGTAAAGTCGCTAGGACAACATCTGGTCAGTTCATCCTAACCAATCAGCAAAGGGTTCCACTGGAGATGTCAGGTGACCCGTCGAAAGTCCAGTTGTTCTTAGTCTCCTAAGCCAAGTCATTAAGTACCGCTACATGCAAGATTTGTAACAATAAGTGCCCGGGCGCTAGCATCTTAAACACTCATCCTTGACTTCTTAAGTTCATCCAAACGGTAGGTGATCAGTTGGTCAAATCGCACAAGTGAAGAAGGGTCGTCAGTTGGTCATATCTTACCCTTCCCACTCAGTCTACCTACTTAGGGTCAGTTGGTCATATCTCCTAAGTAACTAGCCACTACCGCCATTCAAAACTACTAAAACAAGGGTAGCTACCAACAAACTATGCATGCATACACTAGAAACAATTATACGGAAGCAATGTAAACATAAATAAAGCAATTAAGGAATCATAACTAGGCTAGCACCAGAGGTGCTTAGCCGCTCATATTAACTAAAACAATCGATTTAATGTTTAACATTACGAAATACATGCATTAAAAGTAAAGAAAAGATAAAATGCTAATGCTTATCGTAGGGGAGTGATTTCTCCCTTGGAGATGGCTCTGTATGCTCCCTAAGATCTGCCTTCGACCTTCTACTCACGTTCGTCGATGTTGTGTGTGAAAATGGGATGATTAGAAATGCTTGGAATTCGTGGTATTTATAGGCCGGATCCGTTCTGCGTAACTTAAGTTGAGAGTTACGCCGTAACACCATTATCTTCGTAATTTGCACTAAAATGCTGGTTACGGCGTAACATCTGGAAGGAGTTACGCCGTATCTTCAATAAATCCTTGTTACGCCGTAGTTGAGACAATAGTTCGGTAGCTGCTGGCCTTGAAACCTCATTTGACCTAGTTAGTTACGTCGTAATCTTTGGAGGGAGTTACGCCGTAATCTTCAGTTGAGTTGGTTTTGTGAGCCACACTTCTGTTACGGTGTAATGTGAGAGGGGAGTTACGCCGTAACATCTTCAAAATGAGCATACTATCATATATCTCTAATAAAATCTCCAAATCCGCGTCTCTTTAGCTCCAGTGCTCGTAATTTACCTGAAAGTGAAATATAGAGGAAAACAAGCGTAAATCCATATAAATGATATAAAATATGAGCATTATCGGGGGAAATTGACACTTAATATTCAGGACTATTTGATGTTATCAGTTCTCTATTGATCATTATCTTCACCGTGCTGGGAGCTGTTAACCAACTCCAACAATTAAGGTAAACTATTTTGTGATAATCAATGGTTGTTACTGCTATGAAACACATGGCTTCAAACTTTTCCAAGCTTGACAAGTTTGAAGGGGTGAACTTTAGAAGATGGCAGAAGAAGATGCACTTCTTGCTTTCAAGCATGAGTGTGGTTTATGTCCTGAGCACTCCTATTACCGATGATGGAGATGATGCTACTGTAGAGGATATAAGGAAAAGAAGCAAATGGGAGAATGATGATTACATCTGCAGAGGTTTAATCCTCAATGGTATGTCTGATTCTCTCTTTGATATTTATCAAAATGTTGAATCTTCCAAAGAACTATGAGATTCCTTGGATGTCAAATATATGGCTAAGGATGCATCAAATATGAAGTTCCTTGTAAGTAATTTACAAATTACAAAATGATTGATTCAAGACCAGTTATGGAACAATACAATTCTTGGAATACTTGGAAGGTTTACACAACACAAAATGCACAAGGATGAGGCTATTTCGGTCTCTTGTGTCATTGATAAACTTCCTCCTTCTTGGAAAGATATCAAGCATACTCTGAAATATAAGAAGGAGGAGTTAACTCTTGTTGAGTTGGTTCGTATTGAGGAATCACTTAGGGCGCAGGATAATGACAAGCCAAAGAGCAACAATGTTGTTAGTGCATCTGTTGTCAATATGGTGGAGTATAACAACTCCACAAGGTACAATGACAACTAGGGCAAACGTAAACATCGTGATAACATAAGGGTTGACCCTAGCAAGAAGGATAACCCTACTTGTTGGAAATGTGGCAAATCACATTAAAATGGATTACAAAGGTGTTAATATTGGTGGTAAAACTAGTGGATCATGCACAAGTGGATCAGGGAGTGGTGGTTCTACCAATCCTTTGAAAGGTCAGAATATGTTTAATAAATCTTTTTAGGTTTATTATGTTACATATGTATCTAAATCTAACTATGTGCATGATGATGATGCTGCGTGGCGGGTTGACTCTGGAGCAACTGTTCATGTGTTCAAATATAAACGTTGGTTCAAGACTTATGATTCATTGAATGATGGTTCTATTCTTCACATGGAAAATGAGTCAACAACCATAGTGCATGAATGTGGTTGTGTAGATCTTAGTTTTATTTATGGAAAGATTGTAACTTTTTCTAATGTTATTCATGTTCCTAATATAAGGAAGAACTTAGTTTCAAGTAGTGTTTCGAATAATCATCATTTTAAATAAGTTATTGAATCTGATAAATTTGTTTTGTCTAAACATGCTGTGTTTATTGGTTTTGGCTATTTGTGTAATCAGATTTTCAGGCTTAATATTGTCATTGATTGTGTTAATTCTGCCTTTATGACCATCTCTAAACTGAATGAATCTACCCTGTGGCATGCTAAACTTGTTCATGTACACTATAAAAATGTTTAAGGATGGGTTAATCCTAGCCTTTGATATAGACACTGAGAAGTGTAAAACTTGCATGTTGAGCAAAACAACTAAGAAACCTTTTCAGAGTGTAAAACGTGAAACTGAGCTCTTGGAGATGATATACAATGATTTATATGATTTGCACGCCACTCCCTCTTTGGGGAATAAGAAGTACTTGGTGACGTTTATTGATGATGCATCAAGGTTTTGTTATGTTTATTTATTACATTCAAAGGATGAGGCATTAGATAAATTCAAAGTATTTAAAATTGAAGTTGAATTGCAACTAGGGTCCTTGATCAAAATATTAAGGACTGATAGGAGAGGTGAGTACATGGATACTCTGTATTTTCATTATGTTGGTATAATCCATGAAACGACTACTCCCTATACTTCACAAAAAAATGTTATCTCTGAAAGAAAAAACAAAGTACTGAAAGAATTGGTTAATTCCATGTCCTATTCAGGGTTAAGTCAAGGGTTCTTGGGTGAAGCTATGTTAATAGTTTGTTGTTTACTAAATAGGGTTCCCAATAAAAGGAACAAGGCTATCCTTATGAAATATGGACTAAAAGGAAACCCAACTTGTACTATTGTAGGGCAGGTGTCAGAATCCCTGATCCAAAACTGAAAACTTTGGGTGAAAGAGGCATTGAATTCATCTTTGTTAGATATGCTGAGCATTCCGATGCTTTTAGGTTCTATGTTATTGAACCTAATGAACATGTTTCAATTAACTCAATAATTGAATTAAAAGATGCACTCTTTGATGAGAATAGATTCTCATCAGTCCCTAGACAAAGTCAAAGGATTCCAAATGAAATAGGTGATATTGGTGTATCAGAGGTCCCTGATGAAGTGCTATCAAAGGTCCCTGATGAGGTTGTGGTTCAACAACCTTAACCTGAGCTCAGAAAGAGCAAAAGGGTCATGACTCCAAAGTCATTTGGACATGATTTTCAATTATACTTAATTGAAGGAACAAGGGATGAGGTCTCTAACCAATACTCCTATTACTTTATTGTTAAGGACGACCCCAAAAAATTTGATGAAGGAATGAAGTCCTAGGATGTTGTTTTCTGGAAAGAGTAATTAATGATGATATAGATTCCATCATGGGCAACAACACTTGGGTGTCGGCTGAGCTACCACCTGGTTGCAAACCTCAAGGTTGCAAATGGATTTCCGAAAATAAAATGAAGGTAGATGAAACTATTAAAAAGTTTAAAGCAAGGCTGGTCATTCAGGGCTTTAAACAAAATTCTGGGATAGACTACTTTGTTATGGCATCAATTCACATTCTGATTATTCATCAAATGGATGTGAAAACAACTTTCTTAAATGGTGAATTAGATGAAGAGGTTTATATGACCAACCTTAGGGCTTCATCATGCTTGGAAATAAAAACAAGGTGTGCAAGCTAGTTAAGTCTCTATATTGACTTAAGCAGACACCTAAACAATGACATCAAAAATTTGATGAAGTGGTTTTGTCCAGTGGTTATGTTCTTAACCAATGTGACAAATGTGTATTTGATGAATCTAGTAAAGGAGTAATCATTTGTCTATATGTTGATGAAATGCTGATCTTTGGTACTGACCAAGATCATGTTGACTTGAAAAATGAATTTTGTCATCAAGGTTTTCCATGAAGGACATGGGGAAGCTGATGTTTTTCTTGGTATAAGTATTAAACATGAAAGTTAAAAAATCCAATCTCTCAGTCTTATTATATTGAGAAGGTACTGAAGAAATTTAATTAATTTGATAGTACTCCTGTGAGTACTCCTATAGATACAAGTGAGAAGTTGATGCCTAACACTAGCAAGGTTGTATCTCAACTCGAGTATTCTAGGGTGATTGGCTGCCTGATGTATGCCATGACTAGTATAAGGCCTGATATTGATTTTGCTATAGGTAAACTGTAGGTACACTAGTAATCCTAATGTTCATCACTGGCAAGCAATTTAGAGGGTAATGAAGTATCTGAAGAGAACTATGAATTATAGTCTCTCATATATTGGTTATCCTTCAGTGTTAGAAGGATACACTGATGCAAGTTGTATCAGTAACACTAAAGACAATTCGTCTACCAGTGGTTGGGTATTCCTGCTTGGTGGAGGTGCAATTTTTTGGGCATCAAAGAAGCAAACTTGCATCACCACTTCAACAATGGAATCAGACTGTGTGGCTTTAGCAGCTGCTGGTAAAGAATCTGAATGGTTGAAAAACTTGCTTATTGAGATTCCATCATGGCCTAAACCTATAACACCTATTTCTATCCGCTGTGATAGTGCATCTGCATTGGCAGAGGCTTATAGCATGATTCGTGATTGTGAGCTTATCATGAATGGGGTGATATCTATAGAGTTTATTAGATCTAAAAAAAATTGCTAATCATTTGATGAAGGGAATAGCTAGAGACTTGGTTTTAAAGTTATTAAAGGGATGGTTTTAAAGTCCAACTCAGTCACTGAATGCTAAGACACCCAACTCCCTCTTGAGGAAACTTGGGAGCTGAGTTCAATGTGGAAGCTGAACATTCAGTAGACTTGAGCACATGTTTTACAATCATCTCAAGGTTGTGCTTAGAACCTGCTCGAAAGGAGGATGAAGTCTTCACTTCTTAATAGTTAATTTTTTTGAAAAAAGTGCTTGGCAGGAGCATGGGTAAAGAAGAACCACCTATGTGAATGTTGAAGTTTTGCCGCTTTAGTGAGCTTTGGATTTTCGCTCTTACAACATTCATGAATTGGATATGGACACATGGCTTGTATAGTGTCAAGAGCGTTTAAGTGTTTGAAAACTTGTGTGTAATTATCTTCAGGTATTCAAATGGGTTGATGGGTTCAATTCTTAGAACACTCTAATTCTCGAATATTTGAACGTGTAATGTACTAAGATGGAAATTCATTTCCCATGATATTTTCGTTTATGCACTTGTTTTGATTAAATTTTTATTTTTATGCAAAGGAAGTGAACTAAATTTGGAGAGGATTGTTGGAAAATTTAGTGCACTTGAGGGTTATAATCATACTTGGTAATGGGTTTGGAGGTACAGAGTGTACACCCATCAGGTCCATAATCACCATGACTCAGGTAGTGGTAAACTGGAATTCATGCCGCTGATTGTTTCAGAGGGTCTGCTCATCAATGAGTGACACTCTGACAGATCCATCAGGCTGATGATTATTCATTAGGGAGTCATCTCATTTAAAGATGTACATTGATAAGTATACTCATGGAGTTGTCTCATCAGGGGGTTCATCTCGTCAGTGAACCTCTAACTGAGCACACCCAGAGAGTAATTTTATCAGGGGATAGACTGGATTCATACTTAACTTGTAACGGCTTTGACTTATACAAGTGACAGTTATAACTGCATTAATGACCATATTTAATTGGTCGTGTAACCACTAATACCTTGATTATGGAGGCTAATTATGTAGTGATTAATGAGTCGTTAATCACTTTTAAATCCATTGACTAGGTTTGAGTAATCTTTACTAAAAATAGAGATCAACATAGCTGCATGAAAAGACACAGAGAACTAAACATTTGTAAGCAAAAGGGTTATTGATTTGTGCCTAAATCATTAACATACATTAGGTCTTATCCCAAGTAGATATTCGTGATATCCAGGAATTAGGGTCGAATAGTTCACTTTGGAAAGCGATAACACGGTTCCAAATGATATCCGGTAACCTTTATTTCGCTAATTATCTTCACCCTGTTCGGAGCTGTTAACCAACTCCAACAGTAGGGCACCAACTGGAGTGAGCACGATTCGAGATTCGAACCCTTGACCTTTTATTCACAAAATCTCTCCAATGGACTCATGGGTTTTTCGGAGATGGGTATCAACTGAGCCAAAGCCCTTTGGTATTAATTGAATTAAATGAAGGGATAATATACGAGGAGGCCACCTAAGTATTATGTTTTTAACATATAGGTCGCCCATTTATTGAAACTAACTTAGGTCACCAGACTATATGTTTGTTTTCGTCGTTTACATCATTTTCGGTCAAATTTGATCCGGATAATTATCAAACGACAAAAATGAACCTAACATTAAGATTTAAAAACTATACTAACAAAAAACTAGTCGCAAAATTTCAGTTTTATACTTATAAAGTACTTTTGCTGATATGTAGTCACACTTAAACAAGGATAATTAACACTTCACACAAAAATCGTCATTCGTATTGCTTTTATAAGTCATAGGTTAGTTCCTTAAATATGCGTTACAATTTTCGGGCATAAATATGGCTAAAGTTGGTTTAAATGAAAAACAAACACATAGTTGGACGACCTATAAGTTAGTTTTAATAAACGAGTGACCTTTATGTTAGAAACTTAATATCTGGATTGCCTTCAGATACATTATCCCTTAAATGAATGTAAGAGTGATGAGATGATTAAACGGACATATAATGGGATAAAAAAATTGACTCATTTCTCCAATAAATATTTAGTTTTATCATTCAAATAACCAAACACGATCAACTTTTTCCATATTTCATATACTTTTGCATATTCTATAAAGATACACTGTCCAACATGATTATTCCGACAAAGTACAAGCCGAAAATTGTTAAGGTTATACGATTACCATGAACATTATATATCAATTTTTCGATAACGATGAAGCCACTAGTCCAAACACTCGGACCAACTTACTGCAAGATTATTTAGGTGTTGAACAATGTATTATGTTAGTCATAAGTGAACTTAATGAGATATATGCTAGTCGCGTAGCTAATATGTAACCAAGAAGGGAGATGCATCACAAACTAAAGGAAAAACAAGAAATTACCGTGGTAAAGATGTGATTAAGCACCTTTGACATGATCTTGTAGATCGTTTTAACAATGACATCAGAAGCGAAACGAAATTTAGTTTTATTATATGTTGTAATGTTATTTTTACAAAATGTAGTTCTTCTTAATTAAATGTATTTATTTTAATGAAATGTATTTGCTTTAAAGAAAAATTAAAAGAAAAACAACTGACATTCACAAGAGCCTATAACATTTATAGTTCGAAAAGTTATTTTTAAGTTGCTTTATATAGATTTTATATCTCTATGGCTTATAAAGAGTATATTTTTTTTTCTTGAAACTTGAATTTTATTATTTAAAATAATGTAGTTAGCCTAAATTACCCTTAAGTACCATTTAAATTTGATAACCTTTTAAAAACTTTACAACTTAAATTCCTATCTTTTCTTGATCAATTTTAAATTTGACAATTTTTTAAAAACATATATTATATTATTTTTTTTTTAAAAGTACGCTTTGTATTTAAAAAAACACGCTTTGCATCAAAGATGAAAACAAAATCATAATTTTACAAATATAATTATTTACCCGCTATACACTCTCAACACGTGATTATTATCCACTAAGAGCATGCCCAATGGTAACGGCATAACGTCGTTGGAGGGCCAAATTACCCCGTCGGAGGCGTTACTCCGTTGGAAGAGATGAGAAATGACGACGTTAGTCCCTGCGCGTTGGGTTATTAACGCCCGTTATGGGGCAAGGAAAAAAAATCAAAAAAGTTACAAAACTAGCCCCTCAACGGCTAGTAGCCGTTATATTTTAAAAAAAAATTAAATAAAACCCCCTAACGGCTAGTTTTTACAAAAAAAATAAATAAATAACAAAATAAACAAAAATTCAAAAACATTTTTTTACCACTATAAATACCCAACTAAAACTCTATTTTTTTCACACTTCCATAATTCAAATTCACAATTTATATACTTCCTCTGACACTTTCATAATTCAAGAATCAAGTTCGTTCACAATGGATCCAAATGAATTTGGTGATATTCCTCTGTCTTGGTCAGACGTTGATGACGGAGAGGACTTTCAATTTATGGCGTCCGCGTACGAGTATCACCTTCAGTTGGAACAAGAAGAATGTATTGAATCTCAACATCCTACGTGTTCAGTAGCCATATATATCGTGAACGTGAGCTTTCGAAGAAACGTCTGCGCAACGATTATTTCGTAGAAGGTTGTAGGTATTCAAACCGGATATTTCGTAGAAGATTTCGTATGAGCGGAAACTATTCCGCAAATAGTTGAAGGTATTGAATCTTATACTTCGATAATATTCGAGATCATTTTACTTTCTTTAAGCAAACACCCGTTATGTACGGGTGAATGAGTTTAAGTGCTCTAATGAAGTGTACGCCTGCCATACGCCAATTGGCGTACGGCACCTCACCCGATGCATTTGATGAATACTTGCAAATGGGTGCGAGTACTTCAAAAGTATGTCTTGATAATTTTAACAAATGCATTATTGATTTGTTTGTGTCGGAGTATTTAAGAAAACAAACATGGGCCGACATTCAAAAAATTTATCAACAACATGAAGAAAAACATGGTTTTCCAGGAATGCTTGGTAGCATTGACTGTATGCATTGGGAATGGAAAAATTGTCGATGGCTTGGCAAGGGCATTTTGCTAGGGGTGATAAAAATACCCAACACTTATGCTTGAAGTTGCTTCTCAAGATTTATGGATCGGCATGCATTTTTGGGATGGCGGGGCGAATAACGATATTAATGTTTTAGATAACTCTCCGTTATTACCTTTTTCGACAATGCCCCAAGAGCACCTTATATGGTCAACGGAACTAGGTATGAACAGGGGTATTACTTGGTTGATGGAATTTATCCACATGGGCAACTTTCGTCAAATCCTTCACGGCAACAACTGCCCGGCGAAAAACATACGTACTTTAAAAAGAGACAAGAAAGTGCCCGAAAGGATATTGAACGTGCTTTTGGTGTGCTTCAAGGCTGTTGGGGTATACTACAACAACCCACGTCAATAAATTGCCACGAAGCGTAGAATCATGTATTCTTGCATTATTTTGCATAACATGATTATAAAAGATCAAAAATTTGCATTACGTGACTATAACGAAGTGTGGGTGGATCCGTCAGCAAATTTGAGGCAACGAAGATGGGTCGAAAGATGTGATACTCACAATCGTAAGGCAAAAGAAATACACGACCGACAAACGCATACCCAACTCCAACAGGACCTTATGGAGCATGTTTGGCAGAAGAATCTTGAACGACATGGACAACAACAAGAGAGCGACGATGGTGAATAAGTATTTGCTATGTTTTGTTATTTTTTTCGTTGTCATTTCCTTTATGTTGTAACGTTTAATTTGCGGTGTGTTTTTTTAATTTCGATGTATTTTTTTATTTGTTGTAATTTTTTTTTCGATGTATTTTTTAATTTCATATTGTAATATGTTTTCAAATTTAATGTTATGTTTAGTTTAATAAATGAAGTGTTTGTTTTAGATAAGGGGTTGAAATTGAAAATATGAAATGTTATTGATGTTATTGGGATGTTATTGTTGTGGATGTTTTTTGGGGATGTTAAGGTGTAATGTTAAAGCTTATGTGGTGCTGACGTGGACGGTGTTATTGATGTTATAGTGTTATTGTTGGGAATACTCTAACTATAAATGCTAGTAGTACTTAGAGCATGTCCATTCATAACGGGGTAACGCCCGTTAATAGGCAAATAACGCCGTTATCGGCGTTACCCCCTTGGAAGTTATGTTCTTTGACGGCGTTGGTCCTCACACGTTAAGCTGGTAACGCGCGTTAAGGCGCAGAAAAAAAAATCAAAATTTTTTCAAAACCAGTCCCTCTAACGGCTACTAGCCGTTAAGTTTTAAAAAAAATCAAAAACCACCCCTAACGGCTAGAATTTATTAAAAAAAAATCAAAAACCTTTTTTTACCACTATAAATACACAATTAAAACACCATTTTTTTCACACTTCCACTACTAAATCCTCTCAATACTCTCAATCTTTCAACTTCAATTAATTGCAAAAAAAAAAAACAATAATGTAGGGAGGCAGCGGCGATACTTCTTCAATCTTCCGGTGGTGGGTGGAATCCTCAAACCGGGTTCATCATCTAAGAACGCGGGTTCATCTTCAAACCCCAACACACTAGGCTTCGGCGAAGAAATGTATCAACAACATCAAACACTTCTGTATTGGCAACAATAAAACCAACAAAATACCCAATTAAACTCCAACTTTCAATATCTACAATTCACACAACAGTCACAACAATCACAAACTGAAACACAAGATGTTCCTGACACACCCACGTGTCCTCCAAAAAGGAAAAGTGTATTAGCGAAAATCAAAGAAATCCAAAGACCCCGAGCCGAACCAATTGATTCGATGAAGAGGAGGTTGTCGTTCTGCGGCGTTGGAATTCGCGAAGAAGCATTACTTGCAAGGTGTTACATAGCTGTTTCGGAGGATCCGAAAGTTGGAAAGTGCCAACCCAGAGATACGTTTTGGTATCGGGTCAGAAATGAGTTCAATAAAAACAACTTTCAACGGCGCACCAAGGACATGATGTCAAGCAAATGGAAAACGTTGAACGGCATATGCACAAAGTTCAACGCTTGTTACATACGCGCTCAACGGGAACAACGAAGCGGGGAAAGTGTGGATGTGATGAAATGGGCAAAGCAATGGTATCGTGAGTAATCAAAAGGAGCACCGTTTGGTCTGGATGATGCTTGGGAGGTTTTGCGTCATTATAAGAAATGGGACACGCCGGCACCGGTTGATTTAACCGGCGATGTGCCAAGCCAAACAAACGAGGCTTTGTTTGGTAATGATGAACAACCACGCTCCATGGGAAAGAAACGTGCTACCAAGAAAGCAAGATCGAGACTACAACAAGTACTGGGGAACAAGCCTGGAGGAACGAGCTCGTCGGCCTTATTTCACGAAACTATGGCAAACGAGTTTCGTATGAAGCGTGAAACCGCCAAGCGGCGTATCGGGCCCAGCAGGAAAGAGATCTCACATTAACAAGGTTGGAAGAGATCAATTTTTTGATGACGCCTCTGAGGGCAAGATCCAATGGTCGGAGTGGATTAATGACTAAAAGATCGAATTATCAAAAAATATAACTTGAAACCTCGTCAGTAGATCGTATTCTCGTCATTTCCTTTAATTTGTTGTAACGTTTTATTTGCAGTGTGTTTTTTTATTTCGTTGTAATTTTTTATTTATTTATTTATTTTTTTAATCTCGTATTGTAATATGTTTTCAATTTTAATGAAATGTTTGTTTTAGTTTAATAAATGAAGTGTTTTTTTAGTTTAGGGGTTGAAATTGAAAATATGAAATGTTATTTATGTTATTGGGATGTTATGGTTGTGGGTGTTTTTTGGGGATGTTAATGTTAAAGCTGATGTGGCACTGACGTGGACGGTGTTATTGGTGTTATGGTGTTATGATTGGGAATGCTCTTAGTATCTAACTATCTTATAATAGAGGGATGAACTTCCCTCATATTAAACGTTTTAAGATTTCCATATATAGAATTTTAAGCAAAAATACAAGTTACAAAGCATTAGTTACAATAGTTAAAGCACAAATAAAAATACAAATCAAACTACAATTAATACACAACTTAAAAAAACACCTTCCTTCACAAGAGTACATGTCTCTAATCATGATGTACAACATTTGCTTCACATAAAAACTAAAAACCATGTATAACGATTCTTCTTGACCAAGATACCATTTTCACTTCTTTTCCACACTCCTACATTAACTAGAGAGATCAAGACTACTGTCCATGCATTAGGAAATACCTATATTCAAAGATTCAAATTAATAAAACATATACTTTAAAGTTGCAAACTAGATCAAAATCCCATATCATAACTTGTATTTCTTATTATTTGTATGAACATGGCAGAAGCTTTATTGATTCTTGAAAGAATCATAGTAACAAAACGTACTATAATGTTGTACTAAACGTATATGAACAAAGTCAGAAGCTTTAGAGATTCTTAAAATTCGAAGTACCTGTGTTGTGGAACGAGCAATGCCGTCCCATATGGTTCACATATGTGCATTTGGTTCACACCGACGATGATGGTTCCAATGGAAGGAATATCTTGATACTTGCAGTCCATAAATACAACTTAATCATGATTGAACATCATCGTCCACACACCTGTGAATACCTCGATACTTGCGTGAATGAAAGGAGATGCGAGATCTAGGACTCCAAAAACACACGACCAGCCACACACCTTGTGACCTAAACCCACGACATAATTCAACCCAAGCAGCCTCCTTCAATGCACCACGTCCACAGCAGCCTCTTCCCTTGAATTAGAACCCCACGACCAGCCTCCTGATGGCCTAAACCCCACGACAGCACACCCACCAAGTAAACTCCTTGAACGGATGGTACACGACCAACACCTCGCCCAGCCTCCTTGAAACACCTTACGAATTTTCTTGAGCCTTGAATTCGACATGGGATGGGGTGGATTTCTTCTTGCCGTCATTTTTTTGCTAGGGAGAATTAGGGTTTGGTTTTTATTTTTGAATTTGGTAAATGGGGATATAATGAGATTGAAATGGGAGAGGTAAATGAAACGTGATTTTAGGGAGGGGACATGTGCTTTGGACGAAATTTAGGGAGGGGGGGGGGCGTATATTTTGGAAGACAAAATCAATATTATTAGTTACCCTATTTAGTTTAATTTTAAGTGTTTGTAATTAGTACATATAATGTAGTCCATTTAACTTGTAATGTGTGATACATATATTATTTAGTAGACATAAGATTAAGTAAGTTTTATCATCTTGTACGAATCATTCACTTCTTATTTAGGTTAGAACGATAGTTGACGAGATTGACGTAATATACGTACTTCACAATTATTAAGTCCGAGGGCAAAATGGTCTTTTATCACGTTTACGATTTTTAGGGTTTTACATTAAGAGTATTTGTTTGGATGTTCGAGGCGGCAGAAAGAATGAAGAATGAAGTTTTTGCTTATGTGTGTTGGTTCGATGAAATATGTGTAAGATGATGGGGGCTGCATATGGAAGAAATGAGATTAGGGTTACTTGAATAAAAAAATAATTAGGGCAAACACTTATTATACATCAGTACTTGGGTCATCATTGGTCATTGGTGGATTTGGGCTAGCTTGAATACTTAACCGAAATTTTGATTAATATTGGACCTATCCGAAAATATGAGTTGGGCTGATAATAAGGATTATTCTTTTAGGAGCTAAATATTGTTATACCAAATTTGGTTATGCCAAATTTTATTAATGATACTTAGAGCTAAAATTAAGTTGTTGTTTGAACTAAATTTTGCTAACTGCACTAAGGTTGGTTTTGGCCTTTCTAATTTCACGAGGTTAACTATTTCACATGGTTCAATTTTATACGTTAATGAAAATGTGCCTATAAAACACGTTTCGATTCGGGTAACCGCTGATATTTAGAATAAAAACTAAAATCGAACTGCGATAAGATGGTTTATCCGATTTATGGTTTTCTCTGATTCGATTTTTATTAGTTATCATTTTTTGTGGTTTCGGATTGAAGGGTCAGATTGGTTTGTCGGTTTCACAGATTTATTTAATATCCATAAAACTTAGTTTTATATGAATCAAATAGATATTTTGAACGTCGAAAAAACATTGCTCACTAAAATATTTATTATCACAATTGTATAATGAAAAAGATTGTCATTAGTTAAAGAGTTGAAATATGTCACATGAAATTCTTGATATCTGAAAATTTATTGTCAAAAAGAACATAATAAAATAAAATACATGATTCGCTAAAAAAATTTAGTTCATGGCGCAACGCGCGGGCACCCTGCTAGTAACGTACAAAAGAAATACACATTGTACTTTACTCACTTTTTGAATAAATAAAATAAAGAAATAGACACACATCGATGATCCCGCACCTAAAGCCGCCCAGTCGCCCACACCTCCGGCGATCGGAAAATGTTAAACATTTTTCGATTAGTGCATGATCAATCTAAGTGATGGGTATTTATCAGATTGAATATTGATAAATATATTTATTAAAACCCATTATTAAGCATTTAAAAAATATACATTTTGATGGAGTACGAAAAAGAATTACAAGTGGGTGTAAGAGTGGTTCAGTTAGCATGTTGTTTATGTCAAAAGATACAAAAGGGGTCATTTGGTCCTAACCCTGATCTTGTTGTTTCTAAACTTGATGATTCTCCTGTTACTGTTGCTGGTATGTTCTTTTTTTATACTTATTAATGTTTTTTAATGCAAATGTTTAAGGTTTTTATGCTTATATATGTTCCATCATTGTTGGCTATGTATTAATAGTTGTGTTAGGGTGGTTGGGATTGCTAATTTTAAAATTTTAAGCTTATTAGCTTTAAAAATTAGTAAACTAATATGGTGCTTCAGGAAGCAGTCTCTCTGCGGTCGGGTAGGGAATTGCTCGGGCGGAATTGGGTATCTCTGTTGTTGTATAATAATTGTTCTATGCAACAACAACAATACCTAATCCTGCCGGTGCGGGGTATGGGGTAGGTAGAGTGTAGAGAACCCCCTGCTCTAGGGTGAAACCGAGAGTAGGGAGACTATGTAAGCATATGACCATAATAGCATACAATAATGGTTTTATGCAAACACTCAAATTTGCTTACGTGCGATAAAAACAAATAGACAGACACAATTTCGTTTTTGGATTTACACAAATGAGGATTGAGTAAGCAGTTTGGGAGTTCCTATTTTATGTTGGTTATCGGTTTTGATTATTTTACCAATTAGCAGAATTGTCAAACAGTCAAACAATTGTTTATTGTTTTGTTGTGTTTCATTGTTGCTTAAGGATTTTTGTTGTTGCTTATTTATGTTGTTATTGGTTAGGACAAACATATTTTAGTGTTTGGATAGAAGTAATTGTTTATGGTTATTTGCTAATTGAGGATTAAATAACTAGTCGCGAGCTGCTTATTCAACTTGGTTATTGTTTTTTATTGGAGTATTTAACCTATTATTATACCTTTAAATAAACAGAACTATCAAATGTCAAAAGCAAATGTCTATTTCATTATTGTGTTTCGTTATTGCATAAGCAGCTCCAAACACTATCTAGTATGTTGCAATTGGTTATAGTTGCTTAGAAATTTTTTTAAAAAGCACAAGTAGCTCAAATAATCAAATAAGCTACTCCCTGAGATTGCTGAATCTGAAACACTAACTATTTTTGAGGTTGTTTGAGATTGCTTATCCAAGCTGCTTGTCTTATATTATCTGAGACTTCTGAGAGTAGAATTAATCATGTTGGGACTTGTTTATTCCAAAGTGCTTACCTAGAAAGTATAAGTAGTTTACTAAGCAATGCCAAACCCACCCGCAAGTTACAAATATGCAATGTACCATGTGTTTCAGATAAAGATTAAGTGCTCAAAATGATGGACAGGGATAATTACTAAACCCTATGATTTTCTTACAAAATATATTAGTAGCTCACAACCTAAGACTTCAGATTTTCATTTCTTTTGTTTCTATGGTTACTCAATAAACTATGTTATATTTAATGTAACTGTATAGGTGACTGATATGGCAACAATGCAACAGATTGGAGTGTACAAGCAATGATTAGTTGGATACTATCAGAATCATTCGGTAGAGAAAATGTCTCGATTGTCGCGGAAGAAGACACACAAACCCTTTCCGATATCAAATCCACATCTTTATTAGCATCTGTGGTGACAACTGTTAAGAAAGTTTAGCCACCCCGGTTCGGTCTCAATGGTCCAACTGCACCCCTCGAGGCTTCAGAAGTTCTTGATGCCATTAGCCGATGTAATTCAAGTGGTGGTCCAGTGGGAAGGCATTGGGTCCTTGACCCCGTTGATGGAACTTTAGGGTTTGTTCGTGGAGGTCAGTATGCGGTGGCTCTGGCTTTGATCGAAAATGGGCGGGTTGTGGTTGGGGTTCTTGGGTGCCCTAATTATTCGAGTAAAAGGAAATTGGTTAATAATTCAAGCGTACCGAAATCAGATTTGTGGCAAGAAGGGTGTGTTATGTATTCAAAAAGAGGTAGTGGTCAAGCTTGGATGCAGCCGTTGGTTTGTGGTGATGGGACACTTGAGTGGCCTAATTCGGCTAGTGTTATACGGGTTTCCTCCATTGATAATCCTGTTATGGCTACGTTTTGTGAACCGGTGGAAAAAGCTAACTCTAACCATTCGTATAGTGCTGGAATCGCTTACAGTTTAGGCCTTAGGTGAGCGCCAGTTTCAACTTTTTTTATTTGGGTTATCTTTTATGTTAAACGGGTCAAGTCAAAGAATTTGGCAAAAATGGGAACGGGTCAAACAGGTGGAAAATCGCCACAGACTATTCAACATTTAAGTTAAAGCTACCTAACTCTTGAAAGTTGAAACTATTTTTTAAGTCGCCCAGCTATGTATTTCTTTTCGTTTATATCATATCCGACCAAAAAAAAAATGTTGGATGACGAATATAAGCTTCATATAGTTGGAAAAAAAAAATCATGAATTTTTATTCATCATTCAGTGTGTTTTTAGTCAGATCTGGTATAACTGAAATGGGATGCATATTTGGTTGAATTATATAGCAGTTTGAGGAAAGAAGTTGTATTCTTGGTAGCCTCCTTATATCTGATTTGTGGTTAGCACATACGGAGTATTAGTTATTAAAAACCCAAGAAATCGTACAAAACATAGTTAACTCAAACCAGCTACTTTGGACCCATTTTAACATAAACTTGTTCTGGCATCCTCTAATCTTCCTGTTTTGTTTTACTCTAAAAAACTCTTTCTTTTTCATTTTGTAATTGCAGAAAGCAGCCGTTGCGTGTTTATAGCATGGTAAAATACGCAGCCATAGCACGGGGAGATGCAGAGATATACATGAAGTTTGCAAAAGCTGGATACAAGGAAAAGATATGGGATCATGCTGCTGGTGTGGTGATTGTTGAAGAAGCTGGTGGGGTTGTGACAGATGCGGGTGGCCGGCCCTTAGATTTTTCAAAAGGGGTGTATCTTGAAGGTCTTGATCGGGGGATCGTGGCATGTTCCGGGGTGAATTTGCATGAGAAAATTATAGGTGCCGTTTATGCAAGTTGGGATTCTTCTCACTTGTGAATCTTTTAAGTGAATTTAGGTGCAAACAACCTTGAAGTGGTCACGTCAATCTCTTAAAAGGGAGGGTTTTACCCGGTTCGAGTCTATGTGGCGGTAGGTTCAAACCCCATGGATTAGTTGGCCAAAACGTCTAAAACCATGGTCACCCAAGTAAATTGTTAGTTGTATGTTCTGTTTCAAGATTCACTGTTGAGGGATATATTTGTAACGTTAAGCTAGTTTTCAGTTAATATAGTATTCTTATTTTTTTTATGTTTTAATTTTTAAAGATGATCTTTTTTGTCCAATTAGGTCAAAGTAGCTTTAGAAAATTCAAAGATTTCTAGATTGGGAAAGTCAAATTTGGAGACTGTGAAAGTCAAATTAGGTTCGCACAAAGGGCATCAAATAATGGAGTCTTTATTAAAGCGAAAATTGACATGTCAAAACAAAAATTGACCTGTCTTTAGCGTTCCATTTAATCTGTAAAAATGGTCGAATTAGAATAAGTGGAAACTGAAATGATGCTGGCATACACTTGAGCATAGGTGATAGATAAACACGTTAAAACATAGTGGTTTCAAGTAACTTATGAGTTATAAAATGGTCGAATTAGTAATAAGTGGAAGTTGAAATGATGCTGTAGTACACTCAAGCTTAGGTGATAAACACTTTAAAACGATGTCGACGCAACTTATAATATGACCGAATTAGTGTATAGTATAAATTGAAATGGCGCTGGGTACGTTCAAAAATTAACCAATTTTTAAAATTTTAAATTTGAAACAAACATCTTATTCCACTGTGTTTGTAGTTTAGATACTTTTGTAAGCATGGTATTAGAAAGTTACGAAGTATTTAATATAGGTTGTAGTTTCCTTATTAAATTTTTTATTCATATAGCATTATGTCTAATTGATCAAGGGTAATTTTTCGACTTTCAACAATTTGTTATATGCTATAAGATGTATATATAAATGTAAAGTAAATATTTGTCGGGTAAAAAAGATGACGTTAGATGCATATGATGAGGAAATTCAATTTTAGTTACAAGATTAATCATTTTGAATGTTATTTCCAAGTTATTCGACTGAAAAGTATTTTACCACCTTCGGATTTTGCTATACTAGTAGAGCACAAAGTGGCGTACGTAATGGGACACGTTTTAGCTCTATTACGCACCCATGACATCATACGACACCTTCTCGGCGTTATAGAGGTCGACGCCATAGCCACCACATGAATTACCACTATTTTTTTATTTTTATTAAATACAACAGTTGGATTTTATTTTTTAACTTTATATTTTTTTATATAAAATAAGAAGAGACGATAGAGCCTCTAAATGCAACATTAGTCCTCTCTTGAAATGGGCAACGGTCATACGCCAATAGGCATATGAGACATCACTCGATGCATTTGACGGCTACTTTTGAATTGGTGAACATTCTTTACGCGATTGTTTACAAATAAATTATACTTAGAGTAGTAAGAACGCCCGATTTTAATGACATCCAACGTATATGCGCACTGCACGAAACATGGACTCCCGGGAGTGCTCGGGAGCGTTGAATGTATGTATTGGGAATGGACAAAATGTTTGAAGGCATTACACATTCAATTCAATAGGCGTGATCATAAATACCTAACTTTAATGCTTGAAGTCGTTACATCACATGATTTGTGAATTAGACATGCATATTTTGGTGTTACAAGAGAAAATAACGATCTTAATGTTCTATATAGTTCAAACTTATTTAATGACCTTATTGACTATATTGCCCTGTAAGCTCCTTTTGTAGTAAATCGGAAACACATAGGAAAAAGGATACTATTTTCGGAGTATTGAAAGGTTGCTGGGAATTTTACAACAACCTGCACGTGCTTACCAAACCAACACGCTACGAAGAATCATATATTTTTGCACCATATTACATAACATGATATTGAAAGACTGGGAATTTGTGAGTAGTGAGTTTAACAAATTGTTCTTTTCTCCACAACCGAATTTGTAACGTGCTTTTGAACGACGAAAAAATATTGCTCACTAAAATATTTATTATCAATTGTATAATGAAAAACATTGACATTAGTTAAAGAGTTGAAATACATCACATGAAATTTTTGATATCCGTAAATTTATTGTCAAAAAGAACATAATAAACTAAAATACATGATTTATCAAAAAAAAAAAAAATCAGGATACTCGGCGCCGCAACACGCGGGTACTCTGCAGGTACAAGTTAAGTTATGGAGGGTTTTTTTTTTTTTTTTTTTTTTAACTATAAGGGTTGAGTTATAGAAGAAAATGCTGAAGTGACAGCAAAAAAATCTATAACACAAGCCTATAACTTGCAAGACACTTTGTGCTCTTCTTATTAAGAATTTAAGTAGATTTATAAAATATTATTTTACTAAAATAAAAATTCATTATCGAAAGGCTTTTAGTCCAACATGTTATGATACTTAAGATGTTTCAGTAAGAGCATCTTAAATGTAAGCATTAAATGTATTTTTTGCATTAAAATAATAAAAAATGTATCAAAATCCTTTTTCAATGTGAGCACTAAACTTTACACTAAAATAGTGTAATGAATAGTAATCAAGCGAAAAACACTATATTTAGTGTAATACTATTCATTGTACTAAACACTATTTTTTAAATTAAAATGTCATTACTTTTAATAATTCTTTGATAATTCACGCATATAATAAAAGTAATTCATGCAAAATATATTTTTGATATGTAATTGTTAACACGATCAAAATGAACCCGATATTAATACTATTTAGTTAATTTTTAATTTATTTATTGTATAATTATGTTTATTACTTGCTTTAAAGTACATTTAGTGCTAATATATTGTGTTAATACAAATAAGCCGTAAAAACGTTTATTTATATTTTACGATCTTCTAATGTTTTGTCGATAACAAACGTAAAATCATTTTAACGAAACAAATAGAGTACGTAAATAGTTTGAACTAATAGTTTTCTAACACACTTACGCTCTCACATAAAACACTAAAACAAGTATAAGTGATTTTATGATTTAGATACATATGTACAAATAACTAGTGTTTACATATTGGGTTAAACATATACTTAAACTAAGTGTATGCTAAAATGGGTAAATACAAGTATATACTAAATGGGTAAATACTAGCAAATGGTTTTGACCCATAACCCATGGTTTTATATATACCACTTAACCAAGTTCATTGTATCCTTAAGATACATTGTATCTAGAAAGAAAACCATGGATCAACCCATAACCCATGACCCATGACCCATAACCAAAAATACCCATGGGCAAAGAGGAGCGGACCACGGATCCCTAGCTTTGTGCTAGCCGGATCCCAAGTGGAAGGGATCTGTGGGATCCGGGGAATAGTAGAGAATTTTCTCTATAAATAGAGAGCCATTTCTTCCTCTCTAAATAAGATTTTACACACATACTTCCCCAAAGTATTCTAACCCTCTAACCTCATATCTAAGTGATCTATGTAGTTTGTCTTTTGTTTTTGTGTGATCCTCTAGGTTCCTCTTAAAGGAGAGATCACCACTTCTTGAAGACGTGCAAGCTCAAGTCCATGAGTTGCCATGCTTCGTCATCATCAAGACAACTAAGGTTCTCTTGTTGATAGTTCTTCCTTTCTCCATAGATGATGGGTTGAAGGCATTAGTGAAGAATGCTAAAAGTGTCAAGATGAAAGCATTAGTGAAAGGTGCTCATCATCCGTGTCAAAGCATTAGTGAAGGATGCTAAAGGTGTCAAGACGAAGGCATTAGTGAAGGGTGCAAAGCGTTGTGTCAAAGGCATTAGTGAAGGATGCCTAAGAATCAAATCAAGTTGCATTTGGGAAGAATGCCTAGGTCGTATAATCGATGAGGTGCATCGTTATACATATAAGTATTTGTTTATTTACAAGGATGGTGATATCCTTGATGGTGTTGTAACAAGGAGAAGATCTCCTTGAGATTAGGTGTCGTGTCGTGAAGGGTAGTAGTTCCTCCATAGTAATGGAACTAGGTGCTTAGCCTAGTACCTAATAAAGGGTAGGCGACGTTGTGAAGGATTAGTTCTCCTAAGGTGTGAAAGAACTCGGTGGTTAGCCTAGCACCGTATAAATGGTAGGCGACGTTGTGTTAGGTGTGGTTCGCCTTGGTGTGAAGGAACTCGGTATTTAGCTTTGTACCAGAAAAAGGTTAAGCGACGTTGTGAAGGCTTCTCCGCCACAAGGAGTTGGTGTAGTGCTTACGAACTCTCGAGTAGGTGACTCGGGGAGTGGAGTAGGGCAAGGAAGGTGTCCTTGTAGCCGAACCACTATAAATACTTGTGTCGTGGTGATGTGCTTCTTACTCTTTATCTTTCATTACACGTTTATATATCTATCTATCAACGTCCAACATAAACAACCAAATAGATTGACATAAGTCGATCTAAATATTTAAAAGGAAGTTTTAAATTGGTAAAACTATTCAACCCCCTTCTAGTTTTCCACAATTGGCATCAGAGCTTCGTTACCAAGTTTCTTAGAGTATGTTGTACTTTAAAAACTTGATACGATCCATGTATGTTTGAAAACTACAAAGAAGGATTATCTTCGTCATATTTGAAAATCACTATATTGTTTATTGTTGGACAATGATAAAATGCTCTAACATTTTTTTTTCTTAAGCATTATCCTTACTTGGATTTGGAGTTACCAAGAAGAGCATAAAGAATTTATCTAAATATTTCTTTTAAGCAAAAGAATATTTAGCCAAGCATTATCCATACTTGGATTTGGAGTTACCAAGAAGAGCATAAAGAACTTATCTAAATATTTCCTTTCGCAAAAAGAATATTTAGCCAAGGTATGATTACTAATCACTTGCTTTTAATTTTATTATTGAAATCTTAGTTGCATGATTTATTAGTAATTGTTTTAGTAGTTATCTATATTAAAGTCATCATCAAAAATAGTATTCTTCGACTTATTTGTAGAAACTACACTACGATTTCGTAATAATGACATTTTGGTTATTTGATAACCATTATCATTATTCATCACAAAGAATTTATTGACACTTCATCTATGTCAATAAATTTCCATGTGAAACTTCTTATGTTATAATAAAATGGGATTTTATTATAATGTTTGAAAAGCTTCCCAAGAATTATGACTAATTCTTAAAAAGGGAACCTCGTCTAATAGGAATAGTACTGAATCTTCAAAACCTCAAATCACAAGTTTTAGAACCTTAAACACCAAAACATTAGGCCTTTTAGAACTCCCAAACCTTAGTTATCAAGGAATATTTGAGTGATTTTTTTGTTATCGGATCCCTCGGTTTACACTAGCCGGATCCCAAATGAGAGGGATCCGCGGGATCCGTGCAACGAAGACGATATATGATCAAGAATGATCACTGTGGATGTTCCACAATAATACTCACCTCAATGACTCACGAACAAAACCAGTGCTTGTTCATAGGAGCAAATTGATCATTCTTCTCAAGTCTAACAATCACTTGTGTAAGTATAATCTTCACTACATTGTTAATTTAATTCCTTGATTCTTAGAATTACAATTTCTTCATCTTTAAGAGTTGGGTTCAAATGGGTTTATTATAATTTGTCACCACATTGTTTTCTAAGATAATCTAAATCAAAGAATTAACATTGTTAACACAAATTAAACACATTTCTTGAACTCAACAAAGATGATGAGAGCAAAATTGTGATCAAACCCTCTAGGCTACTATTCACCATTAACACCACATTGGGGTTGTATTGTTTAGGAATATCATGCCTAGCAACAAGCAACAAGACTACCAAGACACCGCCAACTACATACCCATGTATCAAAGGAAAAATGGTCTAAATCGGACGATAGAAAGGCCTTTAAGTTGCTCGAAAGGAGACTCTTTCATGAAGGTAGAGTTGTTGATCCATCATTTCTTGCAAATACCGACGTAAGGGAAGTTTTTGCAACTATTGGGTTTGATTGTTTATTGGATATAAACGAACAAATTTGCTCGGTCTTTGTGCTTGAGTTTTACAAGACAATGGGGATAATTAGAAATGATGACCGGTCCATCTCAATTGAATTCACCATCAATGAGCGAGAGTTTAGTCTTTCACTTATAGAGTTTGGAAGAATTATAGGAGTTCCATATCAAGCCATTTGTATGTACTCGAATGAAGGGTCTTTAGAACAACTACACACAATGGTTGATCATCATGATATTTACTACAATTTGATCTCGGAATCAACCACGGTGAGGGACACCGTGTTCATGCCAAGAGCCTCACCATCAAGAGTCACAAGGAAGTCAAAAGTGATCCATAGGGATCCTTTTCAAATGGAGCTTTCGGAAATGTATGCATTGTATAGGAAGTGGGAGGATGTGATAAAAGAAAATGTGGTGTGCCTAGTAGGGAACAAGGACCACCCCAACGCATGTCTAAGATTCATGATCTATTGCCTAGTGACCAATACTCAATTCAACCTTGCCTACTACATGGTCAAAAGAATGGCAAGTGTTAGAAGCATGGACAAGATGGTGCTTCCGTACGCAATGCTTTTAACCCCTCTCGCCAAATTCATCTTTGCTTTAGACCCTTCTCCACAATCCCTTGATCATAGATTTTGCAATAAGGTTATGGTACCATTGACCGAAGGTAGAACAACAACGTTTATGGTGGAAGGCAAGAGACCACACCCACCCACGGACTCCTCGGACGAAAAGGAAAGGCAAGGAGAAGGTGGAGGTGAAGGGAGTAGTAGCAACCCACTCGCAAATATCGATCTTGACCCCTTGGACTACATCAACCAATTGCCAAACATCCCCAATGAATCACCCGAATGGCAACAAACCAAGGGAATCTTCAAATGCTTCGCCAATTTCTTAAAGAAGAAGAAGTGAAGATAGTTTGATAAAGAGTGGAGGACGGGTGAAGAAGTGAAGAAGGAGGAGAAAGGTAAGGTTTGAAGAATCAAACTTTTGATGAACAATTTCAAACAATGGTTTGTAAACATTTTAAATTGTGCTTGTAGTTTGTAGGTATTGCCATATCATGGCACTAAACAATCCTAACGTAGGTACTTGGGAAATGAGATTTTACGACCCTTTGAATGATCGTCGTCACTCATCCTAGGAATTCTAGCTATCTCTACTTTGCCATACATCATAGTAGTTGTGTTCATACATTTAGTTCCCATAGAAACAACTAGGAGGAGCATTTACTAAGAAGTACAAAATTGCACATTTTTGAAAGCCTTCGATCTGCGAGGCGGATCCCAGCATTTGTACTAGATGGATCCCTCCCGAAGGGAACGTGGGATCCGTGGTGTCGATATGCAATACAGATTTAGGTACATCAAAACAATCTATTAGATCACCTCCAACAAGTCAAAACATAAGATACTAGAGCCAACCAAGTTTTTCTCAAATAGTTGAAGATCTCACTCTCATCCATGACCTATCTAGGATACATCTTTGAAATATTTTTGATTTTTCAACTAGTCAAAACTCACCATAATTCCGCTCTAACACTCACACATTATCTATCACTCTTGATAGCACTTAGTTAGGTATATCTTTCAATTTTAGCAAATTGATCTCAATCATCTTTTAATCAAAATTAAGGTCAAAAATTGGTTTTTCATTTCTTCTTAAGGATTTTAGTAAATTCCTATTAGGACATCATCTGACTTCTAGGACTTGTTATCACCATTTATCCACATCAAATTAAATGGAATCATTGCCAAACATATAGTTAGACTACCCAAGGTCAAATTTTCTTGGCCAAAACCATCATTAAGCACCATTACTTGTTATGGTTGGGGATTTGAGATATCCATGACTAAAGACTTCAAAATTAAGTCAAACCCTCGAAATCCATTAATAACTAACCTTACAAAAGCATAATGATTTCACCTAGACCGTCGATAGGGATCCACTGGTCTTTAACCAGCGGATCCTCTTGAGAGGGATCCGCGGGATCCGTAGATGCGAGAGCATAAACCACTCCTATATTCAAACTCATGTCACCTTTTGGTTCTCTAACCACTCTTAGCATACATTAATTATCCTCCTAGAGCTGATCAAAACCTCAAGAGCATGCTTAGTCTTCTAAGTGGTCAAGAATTTAATTCCTAAATTCAAATTACTCTTTATAAACCAAACAATCTTAGGTTTATGGCACCATCCTCAATTACCTTTCAAAAATCAGAAATTAGAAGCTCACATTAGCACCTTCATCACCATGACTAAGGCTCTTAGCAACAACTCCTCAAACATAGGATCATCCAAAAGAAAGGGTCAAATGATCCATGAAATTTCATCCACCAAAACATCTACCATTAGAGATAATGACTCTAGAATCCCACCTCATCAAACCCATCCAACAAAAGCTAAGAGCCATAAGGATTAGCATCAAACCTTTCCAACTAGAAAAGGGATCATCTAGTTCCAAACCAAACATGGCCAGTTCTAGCAAGCCATCAAAACCTTCATTCATTGAGAATGGACTACACTCCTTGAATGAGCCTCTTCCTCATCCAAACATATATTCATTGTTCCATTCATCACCAAGAACCTCCCATTCACCAACCTTTTCATTGAATCGGGAACCACCTACAACACCAACTAGCCCATCATGGGAGACAAGGAACAACCTTGATCATATGGAAGAAGTTCCATTACCACCCTCATTTTTAGAACCTCTCCCTACTTCTCAAAATGAAGACCCTCAAACACACATTGAGCCCCCTCAAAACATCCTTTTCCCTTCGGGGCCAAACCGAGACAATATTTGCCCAAATTGTCTAAAAACTCAAGGACTTGTTCAAGAAGTACGAAATGAGATACATTTTATGTTCAATCATCTTCTTGCAAAGTTGGATCAATTCAACAAGTCCACCCATCCCTAGACTTAAGCACATTGTCACATTCTAAGTCTCGTAATGAGATTAGCATTAGTAGTACTTATATGGTTAAAGTTCATTCTCTTAGTTTTTAGAGATTTGGTTGTGTATCTCTTGTTTTATTGAATGAATACTTATATGCTATGATTATTTTGTGTGTTGTGCTTGTTGTATTGTACATATATCTCATTTCCTCACATAGCATTCCTTGACATTTCTTCACTGCTGAAGAAACTGTAACAGATAGCCGGATCCCTCCCAAATACCTAGACGGATCCATCCTTGAAGGGAACCGTGGGATCCGTGGTACAGGAGCACAAATTTCTACTAACTTGAGTCTCATTTGCAGGAAATTATGCACTATACTCTTGTTTTTCTAACTTTTGTTTTGTAGTTATTCAAAATACACATGAAGATATTGACACCATAAAGCTAGGGGGAGCTTTGTGTCAAACAACATTGTAAAATCATTTGCAACTTAATCCAATTTTGGATTACACTTCATGACACCCCATTGCAACATTGCAATATTCAAGGGGAGCACGCCATTAGATCACTTAGACGAACCATTTGCAATCTCAATTGCAAACACAATTAGTTTATCTTACGTTATGTCCTTGACGCCCTTTCAAAGGGATGGACTCGTCAAGGGGGAGTTAAGACGAGTACCATTCCCGTCACTTGCTCTCTTTACATTTTTTACATTTTTATTATTGTGTTAGTTTCTTTTAACACTTTTGTTTCGACAAAAAGGGGGAGAAGAAAGTAAAAACTACAAATTCAAACTTTTCCGAATTTTAGATTTTTCCTTAAAATAATTTTATGTTTTGTCATCAACAAAAAGGGGAGATTGTTAATACAAATAAGCCGTAAAAGCGTTTATTTATATTTTACGATCTTCTAATGTTTTGTCGATAACAAACGTAAAATCATTTTAACGAAACAAATAGAGTATGTAAATAGTTTGAACTAATAGTTTTCTAACACACTTACGCTCTCACATAAAACACTAAAACAAGTATAAGTGATTTTATGATTTAGATACATATGTACAAACAACTAGTGTTTACATATTGGGTTAAACATATACTTAAACTAAGTGTATGCTAAAATGGGTAAATACAAGTATATACTAAATGGGTAAATACTAGCAAATGGTTTTGACCCATAACCCATGGTTTTATATATACCACTTAACCAAGTTCATTGTATGCTTAAGATACATTGTATCTAGAAAGAAAACCATGGATCAACCCATAACCAATGACCCATGACCCATAACCAAAAATACCCATGGGCAAAGAGGAGCGGACCACGGATCCCTAGCTTTGTGCTAGCCGGATCCCAAGTGGAAGGGATCCGTGGGATCCGGGGAACAGTAGAGAATTTTCTCTATAAATAGAGAGCCATTTCTTCCTCTCTAAATAAGATTTTACACACATACTTCTCCAAAGTATTCTAACTCTCTAACCTCAGATCTAAGTGATCTATGTAGTTTGTCTTTTGTTTTTGTGTGATCTTCTAGGTTCCTCTTAAAGGAGAGATCACCACTTCTTGAAGACGTGCAAGCTCAAGTCCATGAGTTGCCATGCTTCGTCATCATCAAGACAACTAAGGTTCTCTTGTTGATAGTTCTTCCTTTCTCCATAGATGATGGGTTGAAGGCATTAGTGAAGAATGCCAAAAGTGTCAAGATGAAAGCATTAGTGAAAGGTGCTCATCATCCGTGTCAAAGCATTAGTGAAGGATGCTAAAGGTGTCAAGAAGAAGGCATTAGTGAAGGGTGCCAAGTGTTGTGTCAAAGGCATTAGTGAAGGATGCCTAAGAATCAAATCAAGTTGCATTTGGGAAGAATGCCTAGGTCGTATAATCGATGAGGTGCATCGTTATACATATAAGTATTTGTTTATTTACAAGGATGGTGATATCCTTGATGGTGTTGTAACAAGGAGAAGATCTCCTTGAGATAGGTGTCGTGTCGTGAAGGGTAGTAGTTCCTCCATAGTAATGGAACTAGGTGCTTAGCCTAGTACCTAATAAAGGGTAAGCGACGTTGTGAAGGATTAGTTATCCTAAGGTGTGAAAGAACTCGGTGGTTAGCCTAGCACCGTATAAAGGGTAGGCGACGTTGTGTTAGGTGTGGTTCGCCTTGGTGTGAAGGAACTCGGTATTTAGCTTTATACCGGAGAAAAGTTAAGCGACGTTGTGAAGGCTTCTCCGCTATAAGGAATTGGTGTAGTGCTTACGAACTCTCGAGTAGGTGACTCAGGGAGTGGAGTAGGGCAAGGAAGGTGTCCTTGTAGCCGAACCACTATAAATACTTGTGTCGTGGTGATGTGCTTCTTACTCTTTATCTTTCATTACACGTTTATATATCTATCTATCAACGTCCAACATAAACAACCAAATAGATTGACATAAGTCGATCTAAATATTTAAAAGGGAGTTTTAAATTGGTAAAACTATTCAACCCACCCTTCTATTTTTCCACACATTGGAGTAAAACTTTTTTAGAATATGCTTATTTAACATTATGATAGTGCAATTATTTAGCGCATACATTGAAGATGCTCTATCATTCCATATTCTAAACTGTTTCGAAATAATACCTACAAATCACAATGGTTAAAAGTGAACATATATGTAATGGGTGAGGGTCCTCTCTCATTACTTGAGTCAAGTTGGTTGATCTTCAACCATTGCTATCCATGCTATGTAAGCGTGAAACAAATGTCAACTACGGTAGACGATATTGTATATCTCTTATTTATTGCTAGACGATTACTTTTGCGCGGTGTATAAGGGCAAATATTTATACATGCGAACTTGCGGTTTTTGTGTGACCTTTAATGCAACACGTACAAGTTAAATTTATAGTCATTTCGAGAAAAAAAATCTATGATTTATAAAAGAAAAATGATAAAATTTGAGGATTTGAGGATTCAAAAATATTTAAAAGTTAGAGAATTTGTGGATTTTGTTACCATAAGTTTCATTAAGTTTTAAGTTTTCAAGAATTCAAATGTCATACACCCTTTATGTTTAGTAAAGATAAACTTTATTTCCCAAAAAGGTGTAGATTGGCGGGAACACCGTGATCTCGGGTGCTTTTTAGCTTCACCATTGTTCACATGAGAATAGCTCTGAAAACTCTTCTGGTCCAAAGGAGCACCACCTGGAATGAGACGAGCCGAGACTCGACCCTCGATCTCTTATTCCAAAAAGTATTTCTAGTGTGCCCATAGGTTTTACGGAGGTGGATACCTATCTGAAGCAAATGCCAAAGATGAGACTCGAACCCGGATCAATTGACTTAAGCACGAGAGCTCCACCCGTTTGACTAATGCTCCAATAGTTCCATACAAAATAGTGACCTCTCCTGACAAAAGATCTTGGCGTCGGAGGGAGACAAAGCTAACGACACTTCGCCAATTCCTTTGATCCTATCCTCTACCCATGACTACACCCTACTATCCGTCCATGACTAGATGGGTGATAACTCGATGCGGGTTGTTGTGCGTGGAAAAGGCCAGAATACCATGACACTTTCATGGAGGAATGTTATACCCACAAAAACAAATTCACAAAACTACTCAAAAAAAAGCTGTAACTCTTTGATTGGTTTATTTTTCTATAATTTTTCTCTTTTCTCTTTAATTAAATGACATTTTCACTCCCATCACCTAAACAATTTATGGGCGCATTTGACTATTTGTCATTTAAAAAAAAAAAGTATCTAGTTCACACATTACATGGATTTCAAGTTACATATCTTAATAATCGCTATGAGACATGGTGGCTTCAGTGCCGGGTTTACAAACGTCTTTTTCTCGTTTTTTCTTCATTATCTACCTTTTGGTTTGTGATGATGGGCATACTTTTAAACGTATATTACTTTGACTAGACTAAACACCTTAATTTGCGGTAACCTGCCCACCGCTATACTCTCAGTTTGTCGAAATTTGATGACTCACACCAAAATTCTCTTTGTTTTATGGTTGATCATTGCCTTTTTATTCAATCAAACAATTTATTGTACACGTAGCAATTTTGACTTTGTAAGTTCGTAAAACGTGATACTTGTATATATTTCGATAAGAAGCATATAATATGATACCTCGTTCATTGTTGTTCAACGTAGACAGTACGGAGTTGAATTATCGGTTCTTTTTACATTATACCGATGTGGTCCAATTGTTATAAGTAATATTTTTTTAATATGTACGTAAATTGTCAACACGACGTAACCATTCAAACCGTTTGACTTTTTACATGGTCAAAGATATAAAAATCTCATTGACGATTAAGTCAAGTACATTATGTACACTATAAAGATACTCATCCATAATCACCATGCACCAATAACACCGCCCACGTCCGGTAGCATCGAACTTTTAACATTTAACATTAACATCCCAAAAACACCATCCATAACATCCCAATATATGCCACCGATAATATTTCATATTTTCAATTCCACCACTAAACTAAAACAAACACTTTTATTAAAACACATATTCCCCAAACACACACAAACATAAAACACAATAATCATCTTCATCCTCTCTCTCTCTTTCAACCCTGGCCGACCACCACTTCACGCCCACCGCCACAGCCGCCACAACCACTCCCAACCACACCCCACCTCAAACACTCCCTCACTCGTCTCACACACGATCCCCAAGGCGCTCCTCAAAACCCTCACCCTACCCATCGTGCGTCACTCATGCGCCACCTAACACCACCACAAGCCACCACCAGGTCATTTCATTGTGTCAAAACAAAACAAACACTCCAAAATGCCATCATCGAAGGACCAAAAATGAAAAAATTTCTAACCCTTAATCGGGCGTTAAAGCCAGGCAACGCCTCCCCTAACGCTTCGCGAGCCACGCTTCGGCCCAATGCGCCCAGCGGCGTTAACGCCTTCAACGGCGTTAACGCCTTCAACGGCGTTAACGCCGACCCTAACGGGCGTTATGAAGGTGATGGATGGGAGTGCTCTAACTTCTTGTGGGCAAAAGTTGGATGTCACTTATAATATTACGTTATAAAACAATATTATAAACGAAGTTAAAAGGGTTTTTAGATAGATAGGTTACTCAACTTTTCAACTTTATTCGCCTAAGTTATCAAACTTTATTTTTGTGCAAACAGGGTATTGGACTATCGTTACCGGAAAAATTAATGACCGATCTATTTTTAACCTTTAATACCCGGTTATGCCACGTGACGGTGACTTTTATTTTTATTAATTTAAAAATAATCTTTATATAAAGGGTTTTTATACAAATAAGTTACTAAACTTTCTTGAATTTGTTCACCTAAGTTACTAAAGTTTTTCTTGTTCAATTGGGTTCTTGAACTATGCAACTTTGTTAATTTAGGTTATCTTTATCGGTCACCTGAAAATATCCTCACTCACTAAACACATCGACGCCACATCATAAATTAAAAACGTTACATAAATAATTAAAACGTCGCGTGAGAAATTAAAACCTAAACATTCATAAACTATAAACCGTATTAATTCATTTAAATAAAAATGAGAATTCAACCACTAAAACCATAAGTCTTGTATCCTTTATTTTTAATAATTTTTCATGAGTTAAACAACCCTGAGATCTTGTGATGTTATGAAATTACTTTTTTTTTTAAGCATGAAGAACTAATCAAAAACACAAAACCCCTTTGAATCTTAAATAAGCATATTCTTGTATTTGAGAGTTTGAGTTTTTTAATAAAAAAAAACTTTTTTTTTTAAATTTAATTTTAATTTTATTATAATAAATTAAAAAAAAAACAAATTTTAATTTTATTATAATAAATTAAAAAAAATATTTTTTATTTTTTTTAAAATTTAATAAAAAATCAAAAATTTATAATAAAACTAAAAAAAAGTAATTTTAATTTTATTATAATTAAATTAAAAAAAAAAAAAAAAAACTGCTTATTCTTTTAAAATGTATGAAAACGTATAAAAACGAATAAAAACGTCTAAACAACTTGTTATGAGAGTTGGATATTACACTTAGCCCCATTTATTCTTGAAAGAAACAAAGTATTATTAAAAGGAATTACAAGATGCCACATTTTTAGTATTGATGCCCAATCTTACCAAACAACCAAAACTTACCATAATTACTTAATCCTATGCCAAAACATGTCAACCAAACGCACCTTAAGTCTTGTTAACACAACCCTTGTAGATTTTTTATGTGTGTTTCGTTGTAGGTATTTTTAAATTCAAATTTTAAATTTATATTTTCTTGGGATGTACCTAAAGACACTTTCACGGTAGTGTACCCGATCGAGATATGTAGCCAAGGTGGGGTGAGTACGCAGGTCGATTCGGAGGGTAGTGTTATCTAGAATTAACCTAGTGATTTTTACAAGTTTCAAAGGGGTTTTGATTTGATTTAATTATAACTACTAAAACGATAAATTAAACTAATTAAACTATTCTATGAGTTTTGTGATCAAGCAAAGAGGAGAGTGCTAGCCATGTAAATAAATATATATTAGTAACCGAATTGAACAAAAAAAAACGATAACTTAAAGCGAATAAAATCATGAGTTGAAGCTTACTTCTGTTTAGTAATGGTAAGTGGATATCGAGTTGGACAATGGGGCCCACAAAAGTGAGGTGGACAAGGTAAAAAGTCAATCTCCGGTTCAGTTTTGGGGAATTGCTTTTAAATGAACAAGGTTCAGTGTTGATAACCGAATGTCGGCCGAGTATCCCAATACTGCTTGCACAAAAGTTTGGTAACTTAGGCAATAAAGTTGAAAAGTTGGGTAACCTATCTATCTAAAAACCCAAGTTAAAACAGCTGAGAACTGGAAACGTGTAGCTGAAAACTGGAACCTAATCTAACGTGTTTGAGAAAACTAAATTTTTGTATTTATATGTTAAATTAAATTTAAACAGCCACAAAAAATAGATTCCTAAGAATATCGACTATATTTAATACAAAGTGTCCTAGAGACATAGACGCTACAAATAATGAGCAGTCTATATCATTATAGATTGAAAGGAGGAGACTCATGAGTCATGAATAAAATGGAATAGTGTATTACCACTACTTTAGTTCTAATAATGGTGTAGAGTTTAACATCTAGTACTAGTAAATAGGGTTGAGGTCATCGGAGATAACAAAAGAATCAAAGTTTAAATGAAGCAATTCCAGCTTTTTATTTGAAAAATCTTATATTTATAAAAAAGGCAAATTACCAAAAGCAGCCATATCTGGCATTGATATTACTGGCCGAACTTTTCGCACACTTTTACCAAAGTGGCCAAAATGTCATTTTGGCAACTCGTGTGGTGTCTTTGTCTACTTTGTATGCATGCAATCCAGCGAAAAGACTCCATTCTTAAGTGCAAATTCTTTTCTTTCAACAGAGATAGAGCGCATCTTCTTTCGTCACCAACTTCAAACTTCAAACCTAGCTCACCATCTTACTTCGGCCACCATCTTCAAGCTTCAAGCTTCAAACCTAGCTCACCATCTTCCTCGCCTTAACTCCACACACGCCCAACACACGCCTAGGACCATCTTCCACGCCTAGCACCATCTTCCTCGCCTAGGACCATCTTCCACGCCTTGGGCTCTGGGCCATGCCCTTGCTCCAGCGGGAGCCCATGCCTATCTCACCCTCTCGCCCGGAACGCCTCACTGTTTCTTGGTTTGTACAGCGCTTCCAAACCGCCCGGAATTGGTTATACTGCGTGTCTGACAGTTTAAAACCTATTATGGTAGGAATCTAACGTATAATATTGAAAAGTTCATTTTAGAAAAGTGTATAGGCGAGGTTCATTTATGTAAAGTAGAAGTAGAATGTGTTCGTTTAAGAAATTTTCTCTTTATAAAATGTTTACAAAACTATATCTGCATAATGACTTAATTATGAAAGTATCAAAGGTAAGATAAAAAGAAGAGATATTGTGATGCAAAATAATTAGTCCGTTACACATGTCAAATCATTTTGTGAGTATAATTTTGTAAACTTTTTAAAAATGTAGTATTCATTTATTTTTAAATCCAAATTACAAAAACAAAAAATGTATTGCAAATGATAAATTGTTAAGTGATAAAAAATACACTGTCGCGATAAGTATTTTTTCAGAAAAGGATTTCGATATACTTTCAACAATTTTTTATCATTTATTTATTTATTTTGCCTTTTTATGGGTATTAAATATGACACGATACGAAATCACATTTTGTGATGCGAGCTTTAAAGTTCAAATCACAAATCCCACTCTAAATAAATATAATTTTATGCTCCACACGATGATGTAATTAATTGTACTTAACGATTAATGATTTATGAAATATTTTAATAAAAAAATATATAAATAAATTTTTTAATTTTAATAAATAATAATAGCTATATTATCCATTTCAACCTTTGATTTTGTATAATCTTTGTGGAACTAAACCCCTAATTCCCTAAATAATGGATATGCAAACAAACTCAAACAACATAAAGTGATACTTATACATATTTGGAATGGGTCCAAAAGGCCGACAATGCTTTATTTGTCCTCAAATTGTATTTCATCCTTTTCAAATTTATAGTTTACATTTTTTTTAAGTGTATGTTTGGCGCAAAACGGTGTGAAGCTTTTTCAAGTTTTAAAAGAGCGATGCAAAGCAATTTTGATTTTTATTAGTCGTTTGGCAAATGAGCGGTGAGCTTTCCTATTTTTTAGAAATGCTCAATTTTCCAATGCTTCTTTAAGAAGTTGTGAGTGATGAGCGTTGAAATTTGACAGCACTACTACTACAACCACAGCCTTGCCACTTATTTCTCTACAGCTCACAACTACTTTTGCCAAACACACCTTAAATGTTTCAATTTAATTGTTAACCGCAAAAATAAATAATGAAGTTTGATCAAGTTTACCTTATCACCTTTTACTTAATATTAATATTAAAAAAAAAAATTTTAAAAATACATTAATTAATTAATTAAAAGTAAAAGTGTTATTTAGCTAGAAATTAAGAAAAAAACCAGTAATAATTATGTTTTTATTAAATTGTATGTTTTTTATTAGGTGACAATTATTTTACGACAGAGTGATTGGTATTATGTAGTTTAGAAGTAATGTCTTTACTTATGCTAAGAGCATCCGCAATGCACAAGTCCTTAATAGCTTTTTACTATTCAACAAAGTCATTTGACAAGTTTCTTTTGCATTGTGGTAAAAGATTTTTGAGAATGACTTACTCCAAGTCTTTGGCAAAAGCTTTTTACTCTCTCTTGATGTTATTTTACTATATTTATTCATTAATTACAAAGCTTTTAAAAGACTTGTGCTATTGGACTAATGATTTTTAGGTAGTGTTTAAATTTGACTTAATTGATTTAATATGAAAAAACTGAGTTTATTAAGTTATATGAAAACTGTTTGTTTGTAATTTAATAAAAAAAATGACTGAAAATATTAAGTAATAAAACTGAAAGTGTCTACATTAAGTCATCTTTTAATTAAATATGACTTAATAAATTTTTTCAACAAACAAGCCCTTAGATGACTTTTTTAATAATAAAAAAATAAGTTATTAAATGTGAAACGTCTTTAAAGAGATCTCTGTATTTGATCACCTGTCCAAATCCTTAACAACAAATCAAATATCTTCTTTAAATAAATACCAAGTATTTATACGAGATCAAACATACAGATTACATTTAATAAGAATATTCTAGCAAACACTCTCACTCTCGCCTATAGCGTACTTAGGGGGGAGGGAGTGGGATCGGGTAGGGGGCTCGGGTAGTGTTACCCGATCGACAACACCATTCCCACTAAATCGGGTAGGGGGCTCGGGTAGCAAATTCGGTTTCATAGCCCGAGCGGTGAGTGTGTGAAGCCAAGGGTTGTGTGTGTGAGTGTATGTGTTTTTTATGAGGTTAGGGTAGAATTGGGTATGATCGGGTATCACTCCCTCCATTTAGGGTAGTGTTAGGGTAAAATTGGGTAGTTTTGAGTTTGAGGGTTTTTATTTGATAGAGGTGACGTGTCACTTCGGGTAGTAGGGTACTACTCCCTCTCCTCTTACAGGAAAAGATCTCCATTCAATCAAATCCTTGTAACATCATGGGTCATACACTTGCACCATATCAATCAATATCAACAATACGACTTTTTTTTTTTTTTTTTTTTTTTTTTTTCTTTCGTTAAAATTAATGTTTAAAAAGAATAAAACATATTTCGATTGTTATACATGACGATAACAAGGTTCTCATGTCCGCATGTTGCGGCAGGACCAAATCAATATCAAGTATAAAGCTTTGGTTTCTATAAATGCAAAAGAAAATGTTAAACAAAGTTATATAACGTAAACTCAAATTAAATATAATTATTGTTAATACAAATAAACCGTAAAAACGTTTATTAATATTTTGCGATCTCTTTGTGTTTTGTTGATAACAAATGTAATGTTATCTTAAGTATAATTATAAGGATACATGTTATTTTTGTAAAGCATTTACATATAGCCATTTAAATACAAAAATGTAATAATTAAGCATTTGTTGTAATAGTTTATTAGGATGGGTAAAAACCATAACCCATGGACCATAACTTATGGATCTTAAACCCATACCAAAGAAGACTTGATACAATGTATACTTAGATACATTGAATCTAAAGAAAACCCATGGACCAACCCATAACCCATGACCCATAACCAAAAAACGCATGGGCAAAGAGGAGCGTACCACGGATCCCTAGGATTACACTAGCGGATCGCGGAAGGGATCCGTGGGATCCGTGGAACAGAGAAGAAATTTGCCTATAAATAGAGAGTCATTTCTTCATTCTAACTCACCCTCTTCTTACTAAATCTCTCATACACTCTCATTCTCTTCTAACATATAGATCACTTGATCTAGAGAGTTGTTCTTCTTTCTTTCTATTTGTGATCCTCATATAGGTCCTTCTCTAAGGCGAGATCACGAGCATTCTACAAGTCATCAAGCAAGGGGTCCTTGATTGATTTGTCACTCCACAAGATTTCAGAGCGAAGATCTTGTATTTGATATTTCACATATTTGTTGTGTAATAGTTGTGTTGGTTTGGTCCACCGTGCTACGGACTCGGTATCTAGCTTTGTACCGGAAAAAGTGTAAGCAACGTTGTGAAGGCTTCTCCGCCAAGTGAAGGAGTTTGTTGACATAGTGCTTGAACTCTCGAGTAGGGCAAGGAAGGTGACCTTGTAGCCGAACCACTATAAATCGGTTGTGTCTTTTCTATCCTTTAACTTTATTTATTTGCTTGCATTATCATTAGATCTATACGTTCTCAACATCCATACGATTTCACATAATATCGAATCTAAAGTTTTTGAAATCAACTTAAAATCGGCAAAACTATTCAACCCCCCTTCTAGTTTTCCACAATTGGCATCAAGAGCTAAGTTTATAAAAGTTTTAAAATAAAATTGTATTTTAAAAACTTTTCGATCACTATGGGTTTCGAAAATTATAAGGAAGGGCAATCTATGCAACGACCACCACTACTTGAAACTAATGGTTTTATATATTGGAAAAATAGATTCCAAACATATGTGAAGTCTAAAGATATTGATCTTTGGTACATTATTGTTGAAGGTGATTTTGAGGCTACCTCAAATGATGATAAAGGAAATTTAGTTCACATACCTCATGATAAACTAAATGATGAAATGAAGAAAAAGCTTTCTAAAAATAGTGAAGCAAAAATGGTTTTATATAATGCTTTACCCAAAAAGGAATTCAAAAGAATTTCTATGCTTAAAACATCTAAAGAAATTTGGAATTCTTTAGTTGTAACTCATCAAGGCAACCAACAAGTTAAAAATAATAAAATTGATTTATTTGTTCAACAATATGAACAATTTTCAATATCGGATGAGGAAACTATAGATCATTCATTTGCTAACTTTAATACTATTATTACATCTTTACAAGCACTTGATGAATCTTTTTCTAGCCGTAACCATGTTAGGAGATATCTAATGGCACTTCCATCGAAGTGGAGATCCAAGGTGACGGCAATCGAAGAGTCAAAAGATTTGACAATCCTCACCCTCGATGAACTCATAGGCAACCTAAAAGTCTACGAGCTTGTCCTTGCTAAAGATTCCGAAGCCTCAAAGGTGAAAGAGAAATACAAATCTCTTGCCCTTAAAGCCAAAATGGCTTCAAGCGATGAGGAGAACTCATCTTCGGTAGTGACGACGAAAGAGTACACTATGGCGGTAAGGGACTTTAAAAAGTTCTTTAGAAGAAAGGGAAGATATGTCAAACAACCGTATGACGATAAGAAAGGCTTTCGGAAAAGCAAAGAGGACGGAAGCCAAGGATGATCGTACTTGCTTTAAGTGTGGGGACCCAAACCACTTTATTAGTAAGTGTCCCATACGGGATGATCAAAAGCGTTAGAGTGGCGGAGGCACGTGGGGAATGGCGACAGGAAGAGGCGAAGAAATTTGTCTCATGGCAAATGACGAGGTATGTCACGAATACTATAGTAGCTCATCACTTGATGACGACTCATTGCATAATGAATATGACAAACTATGCAATATTAGCTTAAAACTAATTAACAAAACAAGCTTTTAAAGAGTCAAAATAAGCGTTTAGATAAAGAAGTCATAGAATTAAAAGCAAAACTAAAACGTTTAGAAAATGGTAAAATAGCAAGTGGTGAATGTGAACTTTGGGTTCAACTTCAAACACTAGTGGATCACTTAGATTCTAAAATTGCTAGAATGAGCACGAACACTTTAGATACAATACTAGATAGTGTTAAAACCGGTAACAATCAAAAGGGTCTAGGTAGTCAACAACTTGATCCATCAACTAGTGAAAGTAAAGAAACAAAATTTGTTAAGGAACTAGAAAAACCAGCCACCGTTGTGGCGGATCCCACAGATCCCCTAAAAAGGAACCGGCTAGTGTGCGAAGGGATCCGTGGATTTGTGAAGCAAAGCAAGTGCAATAACGTAGCTTCTTCATCTAGAAATGAGTTTGTTATAGTTAATAGGAAGAAACCAAATCATGTCACCACTAGACAACCACCTCCAAAATATAATCCTACTTTTGCAAGAAACAAAGCTCCATCTTTTTCAAAACCTAACTCATTTAGGAGACCTAATAACGTTTACCCGAAAAGTAACCATCAAATGGGATGGAATCAAAACATGCAAAACGGTTTTCCTTTTCAAAACTTTGCTCCATGGAATGCATACTCATCTTATCCATACATGTCTAACATGAATGGAATGTTTAACACTAATGGACCCATGAACAAATGGGGACCAAACTTTTGAGTTTATTATTGTTTTAGGTGTGCTTAAAGGTCGACCTAGACCCCGATGAATGGGTCAAGGATAGCGGGTGCACGAGGCACATGACCGGCAATAGGGATCTATTCTCCACATATGAATCCATAAATGGAGGTAATGTGGTGTTTGGAAATAGCAAAAGTAGAATCATCGGTAAAGGTACGATTTCTAACAAATCTCTAACCATTAACGATGTGTGTCACATAGAAAACCTAAACTTTAATCTCTTAAGTATAGGACAAATATGTGATAAAAAGTGCAATGTACTTTTTACCGAAACTAGTAGTAAGATACTTAAAAATGGCATAACCATAGGAAGAGGAATTAGGAAACATGGAGTCTATGTCATTAAAATCGGTAATGAACCTAAAGACAAACTATGTCTTACCTCTATGGATGATACTTCGACCTTATGGCATCCAAGATTGGGTCACGCCAACATGCGACTTCTTCAATCGCTATCATCCAAAGATCTAGTAAGAGATCTACCTAAGTTAAAATATGAACATCATTTTGTGATGCTTGTAATGTAGGAAAACAAGCTCATTCGAGTCATAAAGCTAAAAACATGGTGTCCACAACTAGGTGTCTAGAATTACTACATATGGATTTATTTGGTCCATCCGCTATCCAAAGTTATGGAGGCAACTACTACACTTTGGTAATAGTGGATGACTACTCTAGGTATACATGGACAAAATTTTTAAAGAACAAAACGGAAACCTTTAACTATTTTGAAATATTAAGCAAAAAGATCCAAAGACAACTAGGAAGTCCCATAGTGTCTATTAGGACGGATCATGGTAGGAATTCGATAATGAAGTGCAATTCAGAGCTTTTGTGACGCTAATGGTATTACTCACAACTTCTCGGCTCCACGCACTCCACAATCGAATGGGGTAGTAGAAAGAAAGAATAGAACTCTACAAGAAATGAGTCGAACCATGCTTAATGAACAATCCATACCTCAAAAATTTTGGTGTAATGCCGTTGATACTTCAACGTATATACTCAATCGAGTCTTGATTAGACCAATCTTAGGAAAAACTCCATATGAGTTACTTCGAGGCAAAAAGCCTACGTTAAATCACTTTAGAGTCTTTGGTAGTAAATGTTTTATTCTTAACACTAAAGATTACCTTACAAAATTTGATCCTAAATCAACCGAAGGTATCTTTTAGGTTATTCGCCAAATAGCAAAGCTTACGTCATATTAAACAAAGAAACAATGAAGGTAGAAGAGTCATTAAATATAAAATTTGATGAAAGTCCACCCAAACCCTCTCCATCTCTTGTCGATGACGAGATTATAGAAAGTGAAGCCATAGTAATAAAGAAAAAGATAAGTGAAGAAGAAGAACCTCTAAGTGATGAAATAATAAACATTAAAGAGTCCAAAGATCACCCCGTAGATAAAGTCATAGGAAAACTAAACGAACGAACATTAAGGTCTCAAGTTCAAAACCAAAGTAGCTTGTTTTGTTTCGTTTCAACCTTAGAACCTAAGAATACACAAGAAGCCATAAAAGATGAAAGTTGGGTAATGGCTATGCAAGAAGAACTAAATCAATTTGTTTCTAATGATGTTTGGACACTTGTCCCTCCACCTAGTAATCAAACCATAATAGGAACCAAATGGGTTTATAAAACAAATTAGATGCAAACGGGGTAGTGTCTAGGAACAAGGCTAGACTCGTTGCTCAAGGGTATAACCAACAAGAGGGAATAGACTTTGATGAGACCTATGCCCCGTGGCTAGATTAGAGTCTATAAGAATACTTCTTGCGTATGCTTGTGCTAATGATCTAAAGCTTTATCAAATGGATGTCAAAAGTGCTTTTCTAAATGGTGTCATAAATGAAGAAGTATATGTAGCTCAACCTCCGGCTTCATTGATTTTGAAAAACCCAAACATGTGTATAAATTAAAGAAAGCCCTTTACGGTCTTAAACAAGCTCCAAAAGCTTGGTATGATAGACTCAAGTCATTTCTAGTTAAACACAACTACACCATGGGGTTAGTTGACAACACACTTTTACTAAGAAAAGAGAGTCACATATAATCATAGTACAAATATATGTAGATGATATTATATTCGGATCCACTTGTCAAGACATGTGTGATGATTTCTCTAAAATCATGCATGACGAGTTCGAGATGAGTATGATGGGAGAACTTAGTTTCTTTCTTGGTCTACAAATAAAACAAGTAGAAGATGGTATCTTCTTCAATCAATCTAAATACATCAAGGAGATGTTAAAGAAATTCGGTCTAGAAGAGTCAAAACCAATTAGGACTCCAATGTCATCCGACACCAAACTCACAAAAGATGAAGACGGAGAATCCGTAGATAATACTAAATATCGTGGCATGATAGGTAGCCTTCTCTACCTCACGGCAAGTAGGGCGGATATCATGTTTAGTGTTTGCTTATGTGCTAGGTTTCAAGAAGACCCTAAAATATCACACCTAGAAGCCGTAAAAGGATATTTAGATATATTAAGGGTACAACACAATTAGGATTATGGTATCCTAAGGGCACGGTAGAAACAATTGTATATGCAGATTCGACCATGCAGTGATTACGTTGATAGAAAAAGTACAAGTGGGGTATGTACTTTTATGGGATGTTGTTTAACATCATGGTTTTCTAAGAAACAAACGGCACTTGCAATATCAACAACCGAAGCCGAATATGTCTCCGCCGCAAAGCATGCCAACAAGCACTATGGATGAAACAAGCGTTAGTAGACTACGACATCCATCTAAGCGACATAGCCATCCTATGTGACAACAAAGGTGCCATCGACTTAAGCAAGAATCCCGTATTGCATTCTCGCACAAAGCATATAGAGATTCGTCATCACTTCTTAAGAGACAATGTTCAAAAGGGAACATCTCTATTGAGAAGGTAGCATCCGAAGACAACATAGCCGACGCCCTCACCAAACCGTTGAAGCGGGAACAATTCAACCTACTTCGTCTTGGTCTTGGTCTAATGGAACAAACGTCGTAACTTAATTGACTCTACAAGGTATGTAAACACTAGCCTTCTTCTTTTCGAGTCTAGGATTTCTATTTCACGCACAACTCACAAACAATACGGGAATTTTCAAAACCCAAGATGAGTTTTCCACTTATAGCTTTCTTATAATTTTTTTTCATTTTCAAAGAAAACCTACTTTCACAATGTTTTCTAAAAAGATGATACCTTCCAGTATCAATTTCACAAAAGCAATTTCTCACGTCTAGGACAAATCGCTTTTCATTATTAATACAAAGTAAAAACCCGCTTTCATTGCATCTCATGTCTTTTGAATGCTAAAGGGGACACATAACTAATATGTGTTTTCCGGTACATTCATTTAAGCAACAATGAATTAGGAGCATTGATAACACAAAATTACGTACTCATGTACTAAATATGTGTTTTCAGGTTATCTCAATAGGATGGTTTTATACTTCTAGTTTATTTTCTAATTCTTTTAGGAGTCAAGATAACCGAAACTCCAAATAGTTTGCATATAGGCACACTAGGCAAAAATGTTTCCAAAAGGAAAATTTTGTGCTGCCAAACACCGACCACCACGGATCCAGCCTTTACGTCGACGGATCCTCAAGGGAAGGATCCGTGGGATCCGTGGAAATGTGTCGTTTTCAACTTCTATTTTTTCACTTTGGATGAAAAATCCACATTTGTTTCATTTTTGGGAGTATGCTCTTTAATGCTTGTGTTCTCATGATCACATGCCTTGAATTCATATCTAATCATTAGATTTTAATCCACATTTTGGGTCAAGCATTCATTACAATGCTTTGTTTTTCTATATATATATATATATATATATATATATATATATATATATATATATATATATAAATATATATATATATAATTCCCAAAATGCTTGCATACTCCATCTCATTCTCACAAACACACTTCATCATTGTTGATACAAAAGTTGGGCGTTCCTTGTTTGGGGCTCTGCTTTCTCGCACAATCACGATTGTTACTTGAGACCTCAAGCAAACTAAGATAAAAAACACCGTTAGGCTTATCAGGATTGTCTCCCACGATTATCCTCGGCGTGAGAGTAAGTCATCGGTTTAGGTTAAAGGAGAGTTAGGGTTTGTATGTCGTGACCTTTAACGAGGATGTGATTCCCTTTATATACACACGGAATCCTTGTTGGTTCCGTGTTCCTCAACCTTCGGCGTGTCCCGCTAAGATGTTGAGGAATGATTATCTCCTTGATTAGAGATATCGATATCTATTGAAGTAAATAGATTTGTATTTGGGCTCGTGGGCCTAAACGCTTATCGGCGTAGTCCCCGGGATGGGCTTATCGGATTAGGCATTGGTCGGGTTGTGACGGGATATAGACTATACGCCATCATGTCCCCAGTCTAGTATGCAAAGTGAATAGCTACGGATGCTAGACTAATAACCGTAGTCAATGAAAAACGTCGAAGCGTAGCCAAGAAGTCATAAAAATATACCCTCAAGCATACAATGTATCTAGACATGGGATTAAAAATTGGCCTCGTAAAGTCGGGGGAAAGTAACTGCAGATAACGTCCCATCAAGCAATCTCACCCACACGTTAGTGTTAGTGGGTCCACGTGTCACCATCGTGTGGATGAGAAAAATTATAACCCATCGCTTCATTTCCAAGCGTGTTTCTCAGCGGAAAAGAAAACTTAATCCGCCATTGTCAAGAATCCTTGCATTTTCAATCCAGAAAACCACCTATATCAAGGTAGCAAGGCGCTTTTTAAGTAGAATACCATGGTCAAACATTGTCCGATTTCACCTCCGACCTCACCGAGAGCGATCTTCTAGAATTCATCTCGGATTATTTTATACCTCTTGGACGTGCATCCGTTGTTCGGTCTTGCGGGCTCTATGCGGATTTCCCCAGAAGGAAAATAGGGTATACACTTGTTTTTGAATTCGCAAATCAACGGTGCCCCTATCCTAATTTTTGTGCGCGATCTTTTAAATTATTACGTGCACCTATCCCAGTACCGCATCGGGCCGTGCGAAAATTACCAATTTTGAGGTGAATGCCGTTCTTCAAGCGATTAACCCAACTATTCATCTATTCCGCCTATCACACCACTTGGTCGCATGGGTGGGTATCCTTTGCTAAGCGCCGGTAGATTCAAAGGTTATAACCTTGAGAAACTAGATGCGCTTAGAAACTGGATGGAGTCATTTTTCTGGGTAGACGACACATGCTTTCCGTGGCACTATGACTTTTATACCCGAACGCGTTAGGGATGAGTGCCCCGTGCCGGATCATATGTCGCCGAGGATCTTGAAGCGATAAATGTTAACCGCATCCCCATTAGTTCCTATCCCAAGAATTTTGGTGCATATGGGCATCGGTAGTAATTATTTTGGTATGCCGGATGAGATGCCAATCTTCTTGGGTGCCATGGCCGAGGTGGGTACTCGTTCTTCCGCACCCCTTTATAATTAATGTAGAGCTTTTGTCCATTTCCGCAGTATTATGTAACTTGTGTATTGTGTTGTCTTCTATTGCGCAGAGATGGATCTTTTCACCATTGTGCACTTAGCGAAGCCAATTGAGGTGAAGGTAGGGACACTGCAGAAGGAAGAGAGAGGCCATACTAGCGGCCCTGCAGTCATACCCCTGAGATGAACATATGGGGAATCAGGTACTAGCTCTGTTGCGATGGGGAAGCAACGCCGCCGCGCGTGCCAAGCCCCCAGGTGCCTCTCTCCCAGTAGCGCCAGCCACCACACAGCAGGTAGGCCAACCTATGGAAGAAGAAGAGGAAGAGCCAGAATCTAGATTAAAGCGCAAAAGATCCCACGGAGAGGATGGCGCGAGCTCCTCGAGGAAAAAAACGTCCTGTGATCCTCACTGTGGAATCATCTACCAGTGATGTTGCGTCATCTTACCCCTCTGCTGATGTTGCTGGCCCACAGTAAGTAATACCATGAATGCTTTTTTTTTTCTTTTAGTCTTTTTTGCGCACCAACTGATAATGCTCTGTCCGTGTATGCGTGTTTGAACAGATGCGAGTCTCCCCCAAGATAGTCCTGCTGTGCATGGGAGCCATACGACCCAAAGATGAAGACTTATTTGCTGGGGATGCATTAGTGAGTCAATTGGTTGAAGAGTTGGTACAGGTGTTGCCGCGCACTGCCGCAATAGTTGAGAAGCTAGGGGTGCGTATTCTTGCGGTGAAAGCGCCCAAGGCTCAAAAGATGAGAAAATTGCTTACTGAAGCGCTAGCTTGGCTAGTGCCGTGGTGTAGGTAGATAGTTTGAGCGTGTATGCGCGAAGGCGAGGAGAAAATGGCGCCGATGGGCCAAATAATCCAAGAGCCGATGAGTCATCGAGGTACAAGGCTTCGTGCCTCCGGGCACTAAAATATCCGGAGAAGAGTAAGGACACATGACACGCTAGTTGGAAGAGTTTGGTGCCACTTGTGGCGGTGCTCTCGAGGCACAAGAGATGAAGCTGCGTAAGCTTAGTTTGGAGTATGATGAGGAATTATAGCCTCATCTAATGTCTCATCTCTGGCCTTGAGTGCACTTTTTTGCTCGCCCTAGGGACATTCTGAATCCCTTTGCTTTAGAGAAAGAAATGTCCTTGAAGGAAGTATTGGAAGCTCATGCTACCAGACTTGCTAAGAAGGAAGGTATTAAGGGTAAAGAAATTATGTGCGGGGTTGGTGCAACTCATCTTCCAAGGTCTGATGGGGTGTCAGTGAGTGTTGCCACTGTGTCTTGCCAAGACTCGGACTTATTGAAGAGGCTTAGCGAGAGTGTAGCTACTACAAGCCGCGTAGGGACCTCATCACTGGAGCGATCTAATAGTATATAGGAGCTTATGTTTATGAATATCCTTTGTAATAACATAGTCCTTAATAAAGATCTCCTTTTGCTAAATGTGTGTTAATATTTATTGCAGCTTGTGACGTGCGTACTTATCTGTCTATCTTTGCGTAAAAGATATATTTGTCGGAGTACCCAAGTTGTACACGAGCGAAAATAATATGAGAGATTCATAGTCATGTATGAAGATCATAGTATACTTAAACATAGTTTCTAAGTATTAGTGTCATAATCGTGTATGATATGATATCGCGGCATCAGTAAATATCATCTTTAAGGGACCAAGCGTGTTGATTCCTTATGTTGTTAAACGCGCACCATATGCATAGTTACACATCCGTCATGGGAGGCGCACCAACTTATTCCAACGTCTTGAGAACAAGGTGTTTAACAAGGATACGTGATCCAACGTTGATGGGTTTGCAATCCTCTTACTCAACAAGTTGTTTAGTAGGTTAACTTATCCTTTTACCATCGTGGGTTTATTTAGTGCATGCACGCCATGTAGGCCAGAAATAAAAAATTGTTAAGACATATGGTATATGAAAATAACAAATGAAAATATGTCGCGGAGTTAGCTAGAAACCGCGGCGTTTTTATTGATACTTGCAAGTTTTTATGAGAAATAAATGAGACATTATACTAAGGAAACAAAAGTAAATACATAGATATTTATTGGGCACTTCAATAGTCTTGGGGGGCGCCTTATGCTGTTGGTCATAGTAGCCGTTCTATAGGTAGCACCTCTTAAGGTTGCAGATGTTCCATGTCGTGGCGAGCCACGACCATCCAAGCCTCGTAGCTTAGACGCCTTTGTTCCCAATGCTTCAGTAACCTCATAGGGTCCTTCCCACTTTGGTCCAAGCTTACCTGTGTCTTCTGCATGGCTCGCATCATTGGCGCGGTAAACGAAGTCTCCCGGTTCAATGAAACACTCCACCTTAGCGTCGTAGTATCCCTTCATCCTGACTTTGATTTTGCTTCACGTATAGCTGGCGTTCGGCGCCTTTCTTCTAGCGAGGTCTAAGTCGATCACGTCGCTGCGTCGTCATTGGTTGCCACATTGATTTCAGCATGCGGATAGTAGGCATTCCAATTTCTGGCGGTATGACGGCTTACCGTCCGTAGACTAGAGAAAAGGAGTGTCTCCCGTCGGTTTTGATTGAGGTGCGATGTGCCCACAAAACATGTGATAGTTCTTCCACCCACCTTCCTTTGTGCTTGTCTAGGCGTGCCTTAATTTCCTCGCCTAGGCTTCGATTAGCGCTCTACTAAGCCGTTGGTTTGTGGTGTTTAAGACGCAGCTTTGTGTGATTTTCGACCTTCGCACCGTCTTTAAAAGGGTTGTCGCAGAAGCTGTTCTGTTGTCCGAGATGATTTCACCGAGGTAGCCCGGGCGCATACAATATTTTCCCGAACAAGCGTTTTACTTGGTTGCCGGTGATTGTTACCACTGCTTTTGCTTCTATCCACTTGGTGAAGTAGTCTATGGCGACTATGAGGAACTTTAATCCTCTTGCAATCCGGGAAAGGGCCTGCGATATCGATACCCTACTTATAGAATGGCCATGGTAGTCTGTAATTGGTGTTAGCTCGTCTTTGTGGTTGGCGCTGGACGGGTATATGGACTTGGCAATCGTTGCATTTCGCGTATTAGGTCCCGTGCATCGCGGGCATGGTTGGCCAATAGTATCCCGACCTCAAGGCGTGCCACCACGGATCGTGGTCCCGAGTGCATGCCGCATGAACCTTCGTGGATTTCTCAGCACGTAATTTGCTTGTAGGGGACCAACGGCGGATCCATGGTTGCGAGGAAGGAGCGTCGGTACAATATGTTGTCTCGGTTCGAACCTACGTGCGGTGCTACCGTATCCTGCGAGCTTCCTTCGCTCTTGGGTAGCTCCTTTCCTTAGGAAGTCCGTTATCGTGTCATCCATGTAGGACCTTCCTCTCTATTATCGTGGAGACTTCCATCTCTCGAGATGGATTTGCTTTTGCTGTTTCCACGGACTTGTTTTGACAGTGTGCAAAGCTTGTCGATGCGATCTTGCTTAGTGCATCCGCCTTTCGATTTTCCCCTCTAGGAACTTGCTTGATGGTGAACCTGTCAAAGCCTTTGATTAATGACTTGGTCTTGTCGAGATATTGAATCATATGTTCCTCTTTAGCCACTAACGCCAACACGCGTGGTTGGCTACTAGCCGGGAATCCACATTTGCTTCCGTGTTACATACACCTATCGCGGCCGCAATGCGTAGTCCAGCGATTAGAGCTTCATATTACGCTTCATTGTTTGTTCTGTAAATTCAAACGCGCTGGATCGCGTAAGTGAATTCGGAGCCCTTCCGGATTTGTGAGAATGAGGCTCGCTCTCGACCCATCAGCGCAGGATGATCCATCAGAAACAAGATCCATGGATCTTGTAGTTCCTTCCGTGGTTGGTGCGGGTATATCATCGGTGTCCGCTTTTCACTGGCGAAGTCTGCCAGAATCCGTCCTTTGATTGCAAAGACGTGTGTAAGAGATGTTGTGCTCTCCTAGCAATACGCCCATTTTTGCATTCGGATCGATCAAGGCCAAGCTTGGAGATGATTTGCTTAATCGGTTGGTCTGCGTGATCATCGCTATCGCGCGCAGGAAGTATCTCAGACGGGCGCTAAAATTGGCCACGGCAAACACTAATGCTAGGACCAACTTTTCCATTGGCGCTATAGTTCATCTCTGCTTTCTTGAGCTCTTTACTTACAAAGTACACCGGGTTTGTACCGAGTTCCTATCCGTGAGTAACATTGTACCGACCGCTCCATGAGTTGCAGATAAGTACATGATCAACTCTTCCCTTGGTCGGATGCTACAAGTGTAGGGAGGTGCTGCGGTGTTGTTTAAGGCTGTGCGAGGCTTCTTACGCCTCCGTAGTCCAACGAAAATCTCCCTTTTTCCTACACTTCTTGAGTGTTTTGAAGAGAGGTAGAGATTTGTCTGGCACGACTTAGATAGAACCTATTAAAGACCGGGCTAGCTTTCCATTGAGAGATTGGACCTCCTTCAGTAATGTAGCGATGGGAAGTTGATAACGACCTTGGTCTTTACGGACATGGTTTTATGCCATCGGGTTCTATTAGGTATCCAGAAACATGCCTTCATAGCCAGAAGGTACATTTCTTGGGATTGACTTCATGTTGATCTCTCGTAGAGAGTTTTGAGCGTTCCTCAATATGCACTAACTCATCTTGATGTGGCCTTATGACGATTCAAACCAACCTAGACTTTTGCGGGTTGCATTTTTTTTTCGAGCATTATCTACTAACGTGATAGGTGGCGCTGCATTCTTCAAGCCAAAGGGCATTTTTGTGTAATAGTAGGCGCCAGCAGCTTGTGTGAAGGCCATTTTTCCTTGTCCTCATAGCCATCTAGATTTGATGATATCCTTTGTATGCATCGAGGAAACACTTTAATGGATATCCGCATAAAGACTCTATTTTCAGTCTATCTCGGTAATGGGTACTTGATCTTGTGGACATGCTTTGTTGAGGTGCGGTGAAGTCCGCATTCGCCCAGTAACAGCTCTTTTTAACCATTACTGGGTTAGAAAGCGATCATGGTAGTAGACTTCCGCATAATCCCCGCATCCACAAGCTTGTGGTACTTACGCGAGGATAAACTGCTTGTGCGCTCGGGGCTTGGCGGCTTCAACTACAGCGTATTGATGGCAGTATCCTTGTCCGGTTCTCGGCTTATGTTGCAATGATTGCCGCGTGGTACCGGTCATGTGTTTTGGCTCCTGGAAAAATGTCTAAGTTCCTTTGTAAGAGTGCACACACGGTACGCTTTGTCGTTGTCACGGTGACCCCCTCAGATGGATATTTCTGTTAGGGGTATTCAGGTGAATTGCAACCTTGATTTGGAACTTTGGTTTATTACGTACGGTATGGAATCGCTTTAAATGTAATCGTGTTACATTCTCTATGCGTTACAGTGGCATTGTAGAGATTAAGAATACCACCTTCCACCCGAAATTTAAGCATCCCGTGCGGTGTGAAGGCGATGCTGCGGCGATAGTGGATATTCACGGTCTTCAGATAATGCCGTTGTATGGCGAGGGAGATTTGATCACCATGAATTCCATCCAGGGCGTCGCGGAGTGTTCTTTATTTCCAATACTAACTAGTGATGCGATTTTCCCGTAGGCCATATTTTTCACGTAAACCGTTAGCGCCCGTTGACCGCTTAAGCGGCCTGCGCGTATTCGGGCGCGATGCGGCAGCGGTGCTCATACATGATGTCCATCGATGCTCCCAATCAGCGTACATGCGGTGGATGTCGTGACCCAGTGATCTCAATGGTGAGTGGCTCTATCAACTGCGTTGTTGCTGATTAAGGTGAAAGAGATTTTACTTCCTGAAAAACTCACCGGTGACTTACGTCTAGTGACTGACGCCATGATTGTATCATGTAGATGGTGTCGACGCTTGTCCTTGGGTGTCTCGCGATTGCGTCCAAGCCGTCAAGTTATCTCTTAAGCTAACCACTTGTGAATGGCTAACGTAAGAAACTTAAAGCGATTCGGACACCATGCAATGAAGTCGAGGAGTATAGTGTTTCCCAGTGCGTTATGTCCCAACAATGGCTGTGCGAGAATAATCAAACGTATAGTGATCGAGAGAATTTGAACGGAAAAAGATATATGATTGTGAATGATTATACCTAAAGAGAAAGTTTATAAATTACAAGGGCTTAAATGCAAATTAAAGAAAATTAAAAAGATAAATTATATTAAATAAAAGCTATCACTATTTGCAAAATGATGTTTTTGATTTTTCTTTTATAAAACTTTAAATTAAAACTACGTTGGCGTACAAAAGAAAATGTGGCTGCAACAATATTAATCCTAAAAATATGAAAATGACATTTTTACAAACCTAATGATAAAAGAAAATTTTTAGAAAAAGAAAATTATTTTAAAACTATTTATCTAATTATTATTAATTAAAAACTATTTTTACTTATTTAATAATACCTTAAAATACAAGAAAATATGAAATAAAGCTAGAAAAATGAAATTATGACTTGGAAAAATCTAAAATAACTAAAGAGAATTTTCAAAACTAATTTTGTATTTTTATGATTATTTTTCTATTTTCTATGAATTTAAAACTATTTGAAACTACTTAAATTGCTAAAAATTACAAATTAAACTATGAAAAATCTGGAAAAATATTTTTTGACTTTTTATATTTATCTTAACCTAGGAAAATTGAAAACTTATTTTTTGAAGTTTTTAGAATTAATTGTATTAAAAGCTAATTAAATAAGCCTAAAACCTGCTTTTAAATGAAGAAAATAGCAAACAGTGTTAGAAAAATATGAAAAATTCAAGAGAAGTCTAAAATAATATTATGAATCTGAGAGAAAATATAAAAGCGAGGGTCATGTGTGAGAGGTATGAAGTCTGCATTGACAGGGCTTATAAATAAGCACTTGGAATAAGCAAATGAACACCAAAGACCACCAACCCGATTATAGAAGCTATAATATACTAAAAGTACTCAAATGCAACTAATTACCACTATCCTAAACCTCTATAGTGCTGATTAACTTGATTAGATGATTTGAGCTTAAATAAAAACAGTTTTTATGCTACTACTTTTAAGCCTAGCTTCAGCTACCCAATAAGCTAAAACTAAAAAAGCGAAGTTGGAACTTAAAGAAGACCTGGTTAGCTATCTATAAACCAAAAACCAGACCAAGAGAAGCTCTTATGAGCTTGTGCCAAACTTTGCACAAAGTGCACACTTCGGTTCCACAATGCTTGTGAGGCACTTTCCAAAAATGAGACTGAAGTTGACAAAATTTGTTTTGAGGCTTTGTAGGAAATTACTAAAATTCAACTAAAATGATATTAAGACACTAGACCAACTGAAGTTATAAAACCCCAAGTTTTACTTGAATTGACCTAAAATTGAATTCATGAAAAATCCGAAGATCTCGGAAAAAGCGGTTTTTACAACTTTTGACTTTTGGTGGTTTTGAAAAGTTGACTATTATGAGTTTATAATTGATCCTACTTATTAACTATGTTATATTAAGCTGTAATAAGATAAATTTAAGCTAGAGTAACAGATTATAAGCAACTATGATGTAATTTGCAATCTAAAATCTTAGAATATGATCTTAGGGCCGATTTAAAGTGATATTGACTTTTCACGGAGTTCTAATGTCCAAGTTTATGACAAAATTGACTAAGTGAGCTAAATGAGGCTAAAGGAACTGATTTTAACCACCAAGCAAAACTCTAGCACGTTTAAGGCTTGATCCAAACACTACCGTAAAACTTCAATAAGCGGTTTAAACTAACTAATCCTATTCCTTAGTGACCAAGATTAAAACAACTAAGTAACAACTATTCTAAAGATATAATAACGATGAATCGGCATCAAAATCAAGCAACCATGATCTTATCATCAAGGCGATTTTTAAACCCAAAATTATCAAAAAACTTTGAGGTCCTTAGCCATATGGCACATGATCAAAGAACCACTATTCTATCTTAACTCACCCCATATCTAACTAAGATTCAACCCATAACCAACTCTGCATCACCCATATCCAATTCCATCACTATTTGAGCTTCAGTTGACTTTTGTTGACCAAAACCAAACTTGTTTGGAATGTTTTATGAGCTTACTAAAAGCTATAATAAGCTTAAATAAGCTTATTTGAATCAAAATGAAGCTACTTGGAGTTTTAATTATAAGAGCTTGAGACTGAATTTGTTAACAAAGGGAGCTTAAAAATTTGAAATCACAATAAAACTTTGAATGAAACTAGAGTATTACAATGATCAATTAATTTAAGTTTAGTACGCTTAAACTGAAATTACAATTTAGAAGCTAATTTAGACTTGAAAAATTAGAACGACATACATGAATTTTAAAAAACTAAGTACTCTCCTCTTCTCTTGCTTCTCTTATCTTTTTATACATCAAAAGTGCTCCCACTGACTTCCGAGCAAATCCCACCTTTAATCTTGGCCATTGGATTAATTGAGCCATTTTTGGCCGCTTGATCAAATTTTACGCCAAACAGATTTGCCAAGTGGGGTTGAGTGAAATGGAGTAGGGGCATTAAATTCATCTTGTAAGGTTGTTGAGAGGGGGGAATGTGAGGGGGTAGAGATAGTCAAGGATGGGAGTATTCGGGTGTTGCAGAAGAAGTGGGAAGAAGAAAAAGAGAGGGAAAAGGGGTGGTCCGGGTGGTTAAATATTATAAAGGGGTGGGTCAAATGGAAGGGGGTCACAAGGTTTGGCAGGGGTCCAAATGGTTTTGACAGGGTCCAAGGTGTTTAGGCTTAATAATCATAAGGACCTTTTTTCAATTTCTGAAAGTACAAGGACCAAAGCTTCCAAATTTCCAAAGTTGTTTTAAGGGACCAAAACTGATAAGCTTCAATAGTACAAGGACCAAAATAGACATTTTCACATTTCCAAGGACCATTTTGCCAATTTTGAAACTTGAAGGACCAAACTTGTAATTTCTCAAAACTTTTGATATTTTTCACCAAAGGATTAAATTTGACAACTTATGATTACAAAAGGACCTTTGGTGACTTTTCTTTGAAATTATGCTCAGGGACCATTTCTGACAATTTTTAAACTCGGGGACTAAACGCCAATTATGCAAACTTAGCTCATTTTCATCCGATTTTAAACATTTTGCATCCTAAACATATAAAATGCAATTTTGAGATATTTTATTTTGATGCATTTCGAGCATTTTAAGTGTTTTGGTAGCCAGATTTGACCAAAAATGATGAGTATTTACACACTCATCAATCCCCCACACTAAACTATTGCTAGTCCCTAGCAATCTTTTGAGAAACTTAATGGATTTGAATCTCTTTACCAAAAGCCATTACTTCTGGAGTAGCCAAATGTTTCAGCTCAAGTAAGAACCTTGGTACAATGATAACCAAATGATTTTGAGCAAATCACCAGTTTTCAACGGATTTGATTTGTCTTACCGTAGCCGCTTGTTTCTCGACTAGCCAACTCTTAGATAAATTATCAGTATTATCTTTTGTGAGCTGATTACCAATTATGGTTTTTCCACTGCCTTTACCACAAGCCATAAACTCATGCTAGCCAACTCTTCACTTTTAAGGATATGGTGAGGTGAATACCATACAATTTTGGGCAAATTGCAAGCCGTCAACGGATTTGAGATATCTTTACCAAGAGCCGCTTGCTCCTGGATTAGCCAATCCTTTGTTTATTAGACATGGTGGACTCGATAACTAACTGAGTAAGTGAAAACACTTACTCCAAAAAAAAATTTTGGCCAAAATGGGGAATTAGGCGGTATAATTACATGATAAAATTCGTGAGAATTCCCCCACACACTAGAAATGAATATTGCCCTCAATATTCAAAGTACCGCTGTTATGCCGAAACCGAGAACGTAAAGGGAAATACTACGGCCATTATTTTAAAAGATTTTTTTTTTTTTACTCTTATATACAAATGGGCATCTCCCCACACTAGGTGGTAGAAAGTAGAAAGAAGTCGAAATATGGGTGAAAACCCATATGGCATGCTATTTTTGATTCCCGAAGTCGCTAGCTTGACTCGATCCCGCATTCATTGGTTCATGGAGAAAGTTTGTAGATCCGACAACCACGTGGGGAATGTCCTCTCCAAATTAGTGCTTCAATCGATGACCATTCACTTTAAAATTTGGACCATCGGGTTGAGATAACTCAATGGTTCCATATGGAAATACTTTAGTGATGATAAATGGTCCAGACCAGCGGGATTTTATTTTTCCCGAGAAAATCTTCAATCTTGAGTTGAAAAGAAGGACTCGATCACCGACGTTGAAAACGCGGTTCTTGAATTTAGAGTCATGAATCTTCTTTGTCTTTTGTTTGTAGATCAAAGAGTTCTCAGATTGATCACGAGTTCATTTAATTCATTCATTTGAACTTTCCTGTGATCACCAACTGTCTGAATATCGGTTGGCATGCTTCAAGGCCCAAGATGCCTTGTGCTCAAGCTCAACCGTGTAGCATGACATGCCTTCGTGATACAAGCTTATGGAGTACACCGATGGGTGTTTTATGTCGCATGAAGGCCCAGAGGCCATCTAGCTTATCCCAACAAGAGGCACCTTTCGCCATCTGCCCTTTCAAGAATTTTTAATCCCTCGTTGGAAACTTCCACTTGCCCACTTGTTTGGGGGTGGTACGCTAGAGAGACGGTGAGTTTACACCATACTTTTGCATGACTCTATCAAACTGGTCATTGCAAAATGCGCATTTCACGATCACCGATTATAGCTCTCGTGAGTTCCAAACCTAGCAAAAGAGATTTTAAGAATTTCACAACAACTCGGCATCGCTGGTGGGCAAAGCTTTAGCTTCAACCCATTTTGACAAATAGTCAACGGCCACGAGTATGTATTTGTTACCACGAGACGAAGGAAATGGCCCCATAAAGTCAATGCCCCAGATGTCAAAAATCTCGCACACTTGAATGGCGCTTTTGGCGCATTTCATTTCTTTGAGATATTCCGTGACGCGAAGTCGCGCCACAGTTTTGACAAATTCGGCATCCTTGTAAATCGGGCCAATAGAATCCGAATCAAAACACCTTCTTGGCAGTAGTTGGGGCTATGATGTCCCCAAGAGGTCCAGAGTGGCAAGCCTTGAGAATGTCAATTCCTGACCATACACACATCGCCGATGACTTGATCCACAAAATTTTGAACAAGTAGGGTCGTCCAGAAGTAATGTTTTACATCTTTAAAGAATTTGTTTTTCCGTTGGGACGACATCCCTTTCACCACAAAGTTACCCGCATGGTAATTTGCAAAGTCAAAGAAACCATGGGTAGAAGAGTCTCCACGAAAAGAAACTACATTGAGTGTTTCGAGAGGAAATGTTTCATTTATTTCCTTTTTCTCAAACACATCTTGGTGAGGGTTTTCTAGACGAGACAGATGATCAGCAGCTCGTGTTCTCATCTTTTTATCACGATAATGATATCAAATTCTTGCAGGAGGAGAACCCAACGGAGCAATCTCGGCTTTGCATCTTGGTTTGCAAAGAGATATTTGAGAGCCGAGTGATCCGTATACACCACGCATTTGGTCAATATAAGGTATGGTCGAAACTTTTCAAACGCATACACCACGCCTAATAATTCTTTTCCTCGTAGTGGTGTAATGGGTTTGAGTCATAGTCTTACTTGGTGTGGATAGGTGAAAATGCTTGGTTTTATCGCTGTTCCCAAGACCACCGATAGCAAAATCACTTGCATCGCACATGAGTTCAAAGGGTAAATCCCAGTCGTGGGCAACTAGAATGGGTGCTTCCGTAAGCTTTTTCTTTAGTGTTTCAAAAGCTTCGATGCACTCTCGAGAAGATAAAAAGAGCATCTTTTTCAAGAAGATGGGTCATAGGCCGAGCGATTTTAGAAAAATCTTGTATGAATCTACGATAAAACCCGGCATGACCTAGAAAACTCCTAATACCTTTGACGGTAGTAGGATGAGGCAATTTAGCAATAACATCAACTTTTGCTCTATCGACCTCAATCCCGCTTTTTGAAATCTTATGGCCAAGGACTATGCCTTCTTTGACCATAAAGTGGCTCTTCTCCCAATTTAGACAAAGATTGGTGTCTTCACACCGTTTTAGCATTTTTTCTAAATGGGAGAGACATGTGTGAAATGAGTCCCCAATGACCGAGAAGTCATCCATAAACACCTCCATTGTTTCCTTGATCATGTCGTGGAAAATTGCCATCATACATCGCTGAACGCGCTGTGAGCTACATACAGGCCAAAAGGCATAACGCCTCAGAGGCAAATGTTCCTGATGAGCAGTGAATGTGGTCTTTTCTTGATCCAGCGGATCAATGGGGATCTGAAAATAACCCGAGAAACCATCAAGGAAACAATAGTATTCGCTCCCTGCTAATCTCTCAAGCATCCGATCCATGAAGGGTAGAGGAAAATGTTCTTTACGGTGGCTTCATTTAACTTGCGATAGTCAATACACACACGCCATCCCGTAACCAATCGAGTTGGAATTAACTCTTTTTCTTCATTTGTGACAAATGTTATGCCACCCTTTTTGGAACACGTTGAATGGGCTAACCCAAGGACTATCAGAGATCGGGTAAATCAAACCAGCATCAAGAAGTTTGAGAACCTCTTGTTTGATAACCTCATGAATCTTAGGATTCACCCTTCTCTAATGTTGGATCATTGGTTTGAAGTCATCCTCCATTAAGATTTTAAGTAGTACAAAACTCGTGGTTGATACCCCTTAATGTCGGAGAGTTTCCAAGCAATTGCTTGTTTGTGTGACTTCAAGACCTTTACGAGCGCCTTCTCCTCCTCGCTAAGTCTTTAGCAATTATGACGGGTAATTTATCATCACCCTCCAAGAATGCATACTTGAGATGAGGAGGTAGGTCCTTAAGTTCAACCTCGAAATTCTTCAAGAGATGTTTGTATCGACTTGATTTCCTCAATCGTGATCTCTTTCGAGGGTGAAGGTAATGGATTTTCATTTAACAATTGCTTGAGATAAAGGATATCTCCCTCCGAATCATAAACACCATCAATTCCAAGCGGAATTGATTCATCACTAGCGAAACTCATCGATCTCTTCCAGAAGAAGTCACCTCCTCAAACGGAGCGAGAGAGGGGAAGAGTCCTAAATGATAGTTTTAGAAGATGTGGTGGAATCCCCACTCACTAATTATGAAGATAACCAGAAAACTCGAGTAGTACTCAAGCAATATCAATTAAATCGACTCGATTAACCGATTCAAGATCATAATTTGAGGAGTACCGAGTTTGATCAAGGTTAAAGGTAATGTACATTACCCACACGTAACGTGATTTCTTGCTCAAATACATCAATGAGAGCACGGCCCGTTGTTAGGAATCCTCGTCCAACAATGAGGGGAACCCGATGATCGGCATCGAAATCAACAACCACAAAGTCAGCTGGAAAATGGAACTTTCCTAATTTCACAAATACATCCTCTGGCGCCAAGAGGACGCCGATATAATGATCTGCAAGCTCGAGAGTCATGCGTAGGAATAAGTTCCGAAGAGAAAGTTTCTTCCATATGAATAAGGCATCGATTGATGCTTGCACCAAGATCGGCAAGGGCAAAGCATTCAATCATCCCCGAAAACACACGAGAAGAAATTTTCCAGATCTCCTAGCTTCTCTGAAGCTTTTAACGAACTGCCGAGCGCTCGCTCAAAGGAGTTTTGGCCATTTCAAACAGCTTTTCCTTATTGCTCAACATGTGTTTGAGAGTTGATGCAAACTTGGGCATCAACATGATGGCATCCGCAGCTTATGTCAAAATGAAGTTCTTGGAAAATTTGAAAGAATTTTTCCATTTGATGACCGGCTTTTCGCCGAGTTTTTGCTCATTTAAACGTGAGGGTAAGGAATAGAAGTTTTGGATTTGGGGTTATCAACTGGAGGTTCAAAAACAACTCCAGGTTTGGTTTTGGGTTTCGGAACAACCTGAGGATGGACATGTGCAGTAATTTTGTGAGCTAGTAGGTTGCACTTGGTCCTTTGTCGCCTCAGGTCACTTTCCACTACCTTCGGGAGAGAAGAAGAGGTAGTAGGAATAATGGTCCATCATCATATGAAGCACCACTTCTGGTTGTGATCGCCTTTGCATCGCCTCTGGATTAGCGATCGTGTGCTAGGTAAAGTACCGAGCCCGAGGGTCGATCATTTAAAGACTTCTTAATGTCGAAATCCGCTAACCAACAACCTGTTCATTTCCTCTTGGGATTTCATGAATTGTTTCAACAAATCATCAGATGATGGTCGGTTGAACAATTGCTTGAGTTTGCAGGAAAATTCGCCTCTATTGTTTGGATTAGGGCCTTGATTTTGGAAATTTCCTTGATTATTGCCATGAAAATACATTGGGTTGAAATTTCCACGACCTTGGTTTCTATTAAAATTTCCTTGGTTTTGGAAATTTTGATTTTGATTTTGAAAACCGTTATTTTGACTAAAATTACCTTGGTTTTGAAAACCTTGGTTTATTCTATTGTGATTTTGATTACGGTTTTGGTTTTGGTTGAAACCGGGTGGTCAGTGGTAGTGGTTCGTGACGGTGGTTCGGGTCCATAGGAGCACGGTATTGGTTGCCTCCGGATTAGAAATCCCGCCACAAAGCATTAAGCTTCAAAAGGGGTTACCATCGGTGGCCATACAGTTGTAATAAGCATGGGGCCACCGCAAGTAACACTGACTTCCACTTCTCTTAACTTCTCAGGAGGTGAAGTTTGTGGAAAAGAAACTTTCTTTTGGTTGGAGAGAACCAAAGCTTGAATTGCTCCGTGAGTTTGTCAATCTTAGCATCGGTGCTAGATTGACTCACGGGCGATGAAGTAGAAGGACCAACACCTACTTGGGAAACAACCGCTTGCTTCGTGCGGTGCGGACTTTAGACTTGTTTTCAATTATCGCTAAAGATTCTTTTACAGTTTTGCTTAAGAAATTTCCCTCAGTAGGAGGAATTGAGAGAATCTTGATCTGATTGACTCACTCCATTATAGAAAGTATCGAGTTGCATCAACTCGGAGAAGCCATGGTGAGGACATTTCGGCAATTCCTTAAAACGATCCCACGATTCATTGAAGGATTCATCAAACTTTTGTGTGAACTTGATGATTTCATTTTTAAGACTCGTGGTTTTGGAAGGTGGATAGAATTCGTTCACAAATTTCTTCACCAGGTCTTCCAATGTTTCGATCGATTGAGGGGGTTGTTTTTCAAGCCAATCCGGGCTTGCCGCTCAAGGAAAATGGGAGCAGAAGAAGCTTGACACATCCTGTAGGGACATTCTTGTATTTGATGGTAGATGCAATCTTGTTAAACCATCGAATATGAGCATGAGGATCATCCCCCTCAAAACCATAGAATTGACTTGAGGTTACAAGATTCAGCAACCCGGTTTTGAGTTCAAAATTTTCAGCCACAATGGCTGGGATAACAATAGCATCTCCATACCCGTCGATTGGTGCCTGGAGAAGCTCACACATAGGACGTTCTTTCGCCGTGATAACGAAGTAGTGTGAAGCTGCAGTCCGGATCTCAGATCCGAATGATGGGGCGAGAAAGTCTGGACGCGCCTTCTTGGAATCTTGACAAGCTCACGAAATGGGCTTACAGACCTAGAAAAGCGAAAAGATATTACACTAGAGTTAACTCTAAGAGATCTCGTGAGAGTTAAGGAAGGAATTATGAAAATGAATTATGAAAATGGGGTAAGAAGAATCTTTTTGAGTTTTCTGGTTTTGACAAGTAGATATAACAACAAATCCAATTAAAAACAAAATCGAGGCAAAACAACAGTGAACTTAAACCAATAATCACAAGATGAATGGCTTCTTTGAAAAAGGTACACCAATCACAAGGACAAAAGGCAAGTTTTAATCTTTGGTTCGGGAACTTATTATGGTCATTACCCCAGTTAGGTAGTACACCGCCTTGGTTTTTGGCGGTGGTAATCTTTTATGTTGTTATTATTAAACAACAAAGAAACGACAAATCTTTTTGTATTTTTATCTTTGATATATATATAGAAACAAAAGGAAAATATTTTTGTGTTTTATATCGTTTTGGATATTTTTGGGTTTTTGGATTTTTTATAAGAAAATATATATATAGATATAGATGGATGGTATGAACAAAGAGTGAATATTCAAATCACTAATATGCTAAGCGTAGGATAATTAGCACACTCCCAAGCAAGGCCAAAATTTGATTGCGTCCGAACCGTCAAGTTATCTCACACAAGCTAGCCACTTGTGAATGGCTAACCGTAAGAAACTTAAAACAGTTTAGACACCAATGCAATGAAGTCCAGGAGAGTATAGTGTTTCCCAGTGTCGTTATGTCCCAAGAAGCATGTGCGAGAATAATCAAACGTATAGTGATCGAGAGAATTTGAACGGAAAAAGATATATGATTGTGAATGATTATACCTAAAGAGAGTTTATAAATTACAGGGGCTTAAATGCAAATTAAAGAAAATTAAAAAGATAAATTATATTAAATAAACGCTATCACTATTTGCAAAATGATGTTTTTGATTTTTCTTTTATAAAACTTTAAATTAAAAACTACGTGACGTACAAAAGAAAATGTGAAACTGCAACAATATTAATCCTAAAAATATGAAAATGACATTTTTACAAACCTAATGATAAAAGAAAATTTTTAGAAAAATAAAATTATTTTTAAAACTATTTATCTAATTATTATTAATTAAAAACTATTTTTACTTATTTAATAATACCTTAAAATACAAGAAAATATGAAATAAAGCTAGAAAAATGAACTTATGACTTGAAAAAATCTAAAATAACTAAAGAGAATTTTCAAAACTAATTTTGTATTTTTCTGATTATTTTTCTATTTTCTATGAATTAAAAACTATTTGAAACTACTTAAATTGCTAAAAATTACAAATTAAACTATGAAAAATCTGGAAAAATATTTTTTTGACTTTTTATATTTATCTTAACCTAGGAAAAATAAAAACTTATTTTTTTGAAGTTTTTCTGAATTAATTGTATTAAAAGCTAATTAAATAAGCCTAAAAACTGTTTTAAATGAAGAAAAATAGCAAACAGTGTTAGAAAAATATGAAAAATTCAAGAGAAGTCTAAAATAATATTATGAATCTGAGAAAAATATAAAAACAGAGTCATGTGTGAAGGAATATGAAGCTGCAGTGACAAGGGCTTATAAATAAGCACTTGGAATAAGCAAATGAACACCAAAGACCACCAACTGATTATAGAAGCTATAATATACTAAAAGTACTCAAATGCAACTAATTACCACTATCCTAAACCTCTATAGTGCTGATTAACTTGATTAGATGATTTGAGCTTAAATGCAAAAACAGTTTTATGCTACTACTTTTAAGCCTAAGCACAAGCTACCCAATAAGCTAAAACTAAAAAAACAGAAGTTGGAACTTAAAGAAGACCTGGTTAGCTATCTATAAACCAAAAACCAGACCAAGAGAAGCTCTTATGAGCTTGTGCCAAGCTTTGCACAAAGCCTGTGCACACTCAGTTCCCTGTGCACATGGCTTTCCCAAAAATGAGACCAAGTTGACAAGCTGTTTTGAGGCTTGTAGGAAATTACTAAAATTCAACTAAAATGATATTAAGACACTAGACCAACTGAAGTTATAAAACCCCAAGTTTTACTTGAATTGACCCAAAATTGAATTCATGAAAAATCCATAAAGATCTGGAAAAACTGGTTTTTTACAACTTTTGACTTTTGGACAGTTTTGAAAAGTTGACTATTATGAGTTTATAATTGATCCTACTTATTAACTATGTTATATTAAGCTGTAATAAGATAAATTTAAGCTAGAGTAACAGATTATAAGCAACTATGATGTGATTTGCAATCTAAAATCTTAACAGATATGATCTTAGGACAGATTTAAAGTGATATTGACTTTCACAGTTCTAATGTCCAAGTTTATGACAAAAATTGACTAAGTGAGCCTAAATGAGGCTAAGGGAACTGATTTTAACCACTAAGCAAAACTCTAGCACAGGTTTAAGGCTTGATCCAAACACTACTGTAAAAACTTCAATAAGCAGTTTAAACTAACTAATCCTATTCCTTAGTGACCAAGATTAAAACAACTAAGTAACAACTATTCTAAAGATATAATAACAGTAAATCCAGCATCAAAATCAAGCAACCATGATCATATCATCAAGACAGATTTTAAACCAAAAATTATCAAAACTCACTTTGAGTCCTTAGCCACTATGGCTTGCACAATGATCAAAGAACCACTATTCTATCTTAACTCACCCCATATCTAACTAAGATTCAACCCATAACCAACTCTGCATCACCCATATCCAATTCCATCACTATTTGAGCTTCAGTTGACTTTTGTTGACCGAAAACCAAACTTACTTGAATCTGTTTTATGAGCTTACCAAAAGCTATAATAAGCTTAAATAAGCTTATTTGAATCAAAATGAAGCTACTTGGAGTTTTAATTATAAGAGCTTGAGACTGAATTTGTTAACAGTGAGCTTAAAATTTGAAATCACAATAAAACTTTGAATTGAAACTAGAAAGTAGCTTACAATGATCAATTAACTTAAGTTTAGTACAGTTAAACTGGAAATTACAATTTAGAAGCTAATTTAGACTTGTAAAATTAAAAACGACATACATGAATTTTAAAAAACTAAGTACTCTCCTCTTCTCTTGCTTCTCTTCCCTTTTTATACATCAAAAGTGCTCCCACTAGACTTCTGAGAAAATCCCACCTTTAATCTTGGCCATTGGATTAATTGAGCCATTTTTGGCCGTTTGATCAAATTTTGGCGCCAAACTGTATTTTCCAGTTGGGGTTGAGTGAAATGGAGGAGGGGGCATTAAATGCATCTTGGAAGGTTGTTGAGGTGGGGGGAACAAGGAGGGATGAGAGATAGCTGGAAGGATGGGAGTATCTGGGTGTTGCAGAGAAGCAGTTGGGAAGAAGAAAAAGAGAGGGAAAAGGGGTGGTCTGGGTGGTTAAATATTATAAAGGGGGGGTCAAATGGAAGGGGGTCACAAGGTTTGGCAGGGGTCCAAATGGTTTTGACAGGGTCCAAGGTGTTTAGGCTTAATAATCATAAGGACCTTTTTTTCAATTTCTGAAAGTACAAGGACCAAAGCTTCCAAATTTCCAAAGTTGTTTTAAGGGACCAAAACTGATAAGCTTCAATAGTACAAGGACCAAAATAGACATTTTCACATTTCCAAGGACCATTTTTGCCAATTTTGAAACTTGAAGGACCAAACTTGTAATTTCTCAAAACTTTTGATATTTTTCACCAAAGGATTAATTTTGACAACTTATGATTTTAAAAGGACCTTTGGTGACTTTTCTTTTGAAATTAAGTGCTCAGGGACCATTTCTGACAATTTTTTAAACTTGGGGGACTGAAACTGCCAATTATGCAAACTTAGCTCATTTTTCATCTGATTTTAAACATTTTGCATCTGAAACATATAAAATGCAATTTTGAGATATTTTCAGTATTTTGATGCATTTCTGAGCATTTTTAAGTGTTTTGCAGTTCAGATTTGACCCAAAAATGATGAGTATTTACACACTCATCACTCCTTCTTGTTTCCACTCTTCTGTCTATCCTTTCCCTCCTTGATATTTTGACCAAATGGTCCAATCTGCCCTCTTTAACCATTTTGTCAATGAGCTGGCGCAGTTGGACACATTCATTAGTAGTGTGGCCCTTCTGTGCGTTGTAGTCACAGTATCCATTCCCTAAGTGCGCCGATCCTATGGAGCGATTTGGCGGCGGTCTTGGAAAGTTTGCACCTTCATTGCGGTATTTCTTTAGGAGTCTTGGTCACGGGTGTATCTCTCATTATCTCTTCCGCTCGACCATTGCGATAGCTCCTATTGCGGTTGCTACGGCCGGTGGATTGTCTCCAGTGTTGTTCCTGTGACCGATAGTTCGAGTAGTTTCTTTTGCTATCGGCCGGCGGCTTCTCCCTGGACGAAGGACCGAGAGCGTTTCATGAGTTCATCAAAGGTTTCGGGAATCTTGTCGTTCAACCTCTTGATGAGTTCCGGGTTATTTATCCCATTCATGAAACCTGAGATCTTTAGCACTTCAGGGCATGCTTTAACTTGCATGCATTCATCTTTGAAGCGTTCCATAAATGCGCTTGTAGATTCCCCCTGGCGCTGCTTACCTGGCGAGTTCGACATGATTTTTAGCGCACTTCTTCCGCTGAGTAAAGTTTAGGCGAAACGCCTTTCTTAATTCCCAAAGCCATTGATGCTTCGCTGGAAGCTTGTGAACCAGTTACAAGGCTTTCCCACCAGCGTGGAGTTGAACATGTGGCACCATACAGGTTGTGGCAAGTTTTCAATTTTAGCGGTGATTCAAAATTTTGAGGTGATCATCGTGATCACCTGTTCCGTCGTAGGTTTTACGTAAGCGGGCATGCGCCTCCGTTTGTTATATGAAAAGTCATTGATGCGTCGGTGAACGCATCCACCTTTGACGGGCCACGGGAGAGATATATCTTCATCCTCCTGGTCATTATATATGTTTCCGGACTTCCAGTGTCCAGTTTCGTTATCCTCGTTGTCCGAGGAATTTCCAGAGGACGAATTTTCTCTCCTACGGCGCTTACGCCGACTGTCCTCAGAGTTTGTACTCGAAGGGCTTTCACTTGGGGAATATCGTCGCCCAAGTCTATCTGTATTTTCGCGGCTACCAAGTCCTCGGGTGTGGACACTGGTACGGTCCATCCTCCTCACTTCCTTCCGTGATGCATGGAGTTGGACGTCTCATCATCCTCGACTCTCTTCCCATTCACATTAAAACACAGGGGGTGGCTCCGGGACTATCTCTACCGCCCTCCTCCTTATGACGCGTGTGGTGAGGTTTCATATTCCGAGTCAAACTGAGTGGGTTTGTAGGCTTCGACTCGACCTCTTTCGGCTTCCTCTTGCATGAGAGCGGCCAAGGTTTCGTAGTTTTGGGATACGAAATCCCTTGGTGCTAATTCCGGTGCAACCCCTTCTAGGGCGGGGATATTCGCTTCTACGCGTGTCCTTGTTTTTATCCGGTGCATCGGTGCTTTTGTCCGGTCGAGTCTCTAGCACCGATTGAAGGGGAGTAGTAAAACAATGCAGCAGCCGGATCCACTGCGCTAGTGGTGGTTGTAGTGGCCTGGGTTGTCCCCGAGCGCGGTTCCACCAAAGGGAAGACCAAGTCCGGGCCTAATCCCTTGTTTTGGTAGTCTTGGTTGTCCCAGAGTCGCTTGGAAACTGAGCGGTGTGCGGCTTCTTTCCGGTAAGATCCGTTATGCGATCGGTGATTTCCATGCTTCGTCATTCTAGTCTTAGTTCTTAGTGAATGGTCCCACGGATGGCGCCACTTGTTGATACAAAAGTTGGGCGGTCCTTGTTTGGGCTCTCTGCTCGTACCAATTTGTGATTGTTACTTGAGACCTGCGCACTAAGAGATAAAAACACACCGTTAGGCTTACCGTGGGATTGTCTCCACCGATTATCCTTCGGCCGTGAGAGAGTAAGTAATCTGGTTTAGGGTTAAAGGAGAGTTAGGGTTTGTAAGTCGTACCTTTAACGAGGGATGTGATTCCTTTTATATATACACGGAATCCTTGTTGGTTCCGTGTTCCTCAACCTTCGGCATGTCCCGCCTAAGTCGGTTGGGGAATGATTATATCCTTGATTAAGAGATATCCGATATCTATTCCATAAATAGATTTGTATTTGGGCCTTCGTGGGCCTAAACGCTTATCAGCGTAGCCTAGTTCGTGCTGGGCTTATCAGTATTGGGCTTTGGTCGGGTTCGTGACCCGGATATAGACTATACGTCATCAATCATGTCATCCAAAAACCCTTTAGGAGAATCATCTAGTACAAACAATCATGATATCCAAACCTTTGTACTTCCACCATCCAAAATACCACAATCAAATGCTAGGATATCCGCACGGATTAGTATCCGATCTTGTTGTTTAGCTAAACCAACCTCAAATGGTTCATCCTCAACAAATAACTCACCACAAGATGCTTCCATTATAGCACCTCCTCATCACCAACAAGTACACCAACTTCATCACCACCTAAAATAACTCTTTTGGAACTCCTTAAGACTCCAACAAGATCTAACCAACCTAAAGAAAAGAATTAGTCTTTTCAACACCCCCACATCTTCAAATACTATATTTCAAGATCTTGAAACATCACCACCATTAGCTCCCATCACATTACAAGAACATTTAGGTTCCTTTCCACCACCATTTACAAACATTCCGGATATTGATCCATATTTTCCTATTTTTCCACCACAACTTCCGCATAACTCAAATCAAAACAACCCGAAAAACTTCTGCACTCATTACCCACATCATTTACATTGTGAACATTGCCAATCCACTAGGGAAATTGCAATAGAAGTTAGGGAAGAAATGCGTTTCATACTCAACCTCATCCTTGATCGCATCAATACCATTACTCATCAAAACCTCCATCCATAACCTTATGCAAGCATGGAAGGAATCACTACTACTATTTTCTACTTTTAGTATTATTTTTCTTTTGAAGTCATTTTCAAGAACAAGTCTTGTTCTTATTTTTACATGCTTGTAAGTGGCATACATACCACTACAATTTGTTGTTTTTATTACAAGGCCTTGTTTACATACCTTGGCTCCTAATCTTGATTCTCGACAATCACAAGATTATATAAGCATGTTACTAACCTTTCTTTTTGTAGGATTTTTATTTTTTTCTTTTGACGCCCCAAACAAGGGGGAGCTACCGTCAAGGGGGAGTTAACTTTTTATTTCTTCCATGGGTTAACTTTTTGTTTCGACAAAAAGGGGGAGAAGAAGTAAAACTTAGGGGCTTTCAAAACTTGCATCTATTCTTAAGTTTTACTCATCATAACATTATGTTTGTCATCAACAAAAAGGGGGAGATTGTTAATACAAATAAACCGTGAAAACGTTTATTAATATTTTGCGATCTCTTTGTGTTTTGTTGATAACAAATGTAATGTTATCTTAAGTATAATTATAAGGATACATGTTATTTTTGTAAAGCATTTACATATAGCCATTTAAATACAAAAATGTAATAATTAAGCATTTGTTGTAATAGTTTATTAGGATGGGTAAAAACCATAACCCATGGACCATAATTTATGGATCTTAAACCCATACCAAAGAAGACTTGATACAATGTATACTTAGATACATTGAATCTAAAGAAAACCCATGGACCAACCCATAACCCATGACCCATAACCAAAAAACCCATGGGCAAAGAGGAGCGCACCACGGATCCCTAGGATTACACTAGCCGGATCCCAAGCGGAAGGGATCTGTGGGATCCGTGGAACAGAGAAGAAATTTGCCTATAAATAGAGAGCAATTTCTTCATTCTAACTCACCCCTCTTCTTACTAAATCTCTCATACACTCTCATTCTCTTCTAACATATAGATCACTTGATCTAGAGAGTTGTTCTTCTTTCTTTCTATTTGTGATCCTCATATAGGTCATTCTCTAAGGCGAGATCACGAGCATTCTACAAGTCATCCAAGCAAGGGGTCGTTGATTGATTTGTCACTCCACAAGATTTCATGGCGAAGATCTTGTATTTGATATTTCACATATTTGTTGTGTAATAGTTGTGTTGGTTTGGTCCACCGTGCTACGGACTCGGTATCTAGCTTTGTACCGGAAAAGTGTAAGCAACGTTGTGAAGGCTTCTCCGCCAAGTGAAGGAGTTTGTTGACATAGTGCTTGAACTCTCGAGTAGGTGACTCGGGGAGTGGAGTAGGGCAAGGAAGGTGACCTTGTAGCCGAACCACTATAAATCGGTTGTCTCTTTTCTATCCCTTAACTTTATTTATTTGCTTGCATTATCATTAGATCTATACGTTCTCAACATCCATACGAGTTCACATAATATCGAATCTAAAGTTTTTGAAATCAACTTAAAATCGGCAAAACTATTCAACCCCCCCCCCTTCTAGTTTTCCACAATTATGACAAGTTGAGTAACTGTAAACATAAAGTTTGTGTTTGGATCGGTTTATTGGGAATTACATGAGCTTAAACTCTTAAAATAAGCTAGCTTATTAGCTTTGTTTGTCACACAATCTAACGTAAACTATTATAAGCCATAAGTTTTCATAACATCAAGCTAGTTGAAATAAGCTTTAAATACGAATAAAGCTTTAATATAATCAAATTACTTAAATACTTTTAAAAATATTATGGATGAAAATGCAAAAGTTTTAAATGCATGTGAATATTTTAAATTTGTATTTTTATTTTAATTTACAAAACAAGCTCCACGTCCGACTAGTTCACCAAACGCCTCTATGAAAATATAAACTCAAGCTTTTAGTCGTATGTTTTTATAAAACCCGGTTTGTATTTGTATGGGCTAAAGCCCAAGTAGTTGATAGGGTTGTGTAACAAATAAGACTTATTTTATAAGGGATGAGATTAATAAAGATCACATAAAAACTAAAAATCAAATAAATCAATCTTAACCATACATTTTTGATCAAATTAATTAAATTCATTTTCACCCTTATATTTAAAAAGTAAGTATCTCACAAACCGTTAATAGTTAGATAAAACTAATTATACCATTGCGACAAGAATAAAATTATCATTCTATAGAGATCTAATATTGTATACTTTCGACGAACTTATTTTTTATCGTTTTTTGCGAGTTTCGATATATTACCGTAAATGAAAATTTAAAAATACTCTGTTGTGTTAACACAACCCCTAAACTACAAACCCTAAACCCTAAAAACCCTAACCCCTAAACCCTAAAAACCCTACAACACTAAACCCTAAACCTTAAAACCCTCACCGCTAAATAAAAAACCCTAAATCCTATCCGCTAAACCCTAAGAAACCTAAACCCTTAACCCCTAAAAAGCTTAACCTAAAAAAGTCACCCTAACCATAAACCCTAAACCCACAAAAAAGTTGGAAAAAAAAAAAATTCGTCGAAAGTATATGACGTGCGATATCAAATTAAAGGTAATTTTATGTTTGTCGTGATGGTATGATTAGTTTCCTCTAACGATCGATGGGTTGTGATATATTTAGTTTTTAAAAATGAAGGTGAAAGTTTATTTTATTGTTTTGATGAAAAAATAGATGATTGAGATTAATCAATTTGATATTTAGTTTTTATTTGATCTTTATTGAACCAAACTCTATTTTATAAATCACAAGCCTCTATAAGACTGTATGACAAATAAAACTTATTTTATAAACCGACTTATTTTAAAAACCTAAATCCTTATAAATTCTCATAAATCCTTTGACAAACATAGCCTTTAAGGCTGAAAAGTTCAGTAACATACAAACTTAACACCTAAAAAAGAAACACTTCTTCCAAAATACATTCACAATACCAAACCAATCTATTACTCTTGTATATTGTATGTTTCTTACAAAATACTATCTTTGTTTCATATTAAATGTTTATTTTTGATTTTTGAAATACTTTTTTTTATCAACTTTAACTTTAAATATTTTATCTGTGTTATATATTATTTGATGAAAAATTATACTAATAAAAATGCATTTAAAACTAAATTCATTTATAAATTTTGCTTCAACTATTGAATAACACAAACAAAAATATTTAAAGGTAATATTAAAAAAAAATAGATTTTCAAAAAATTAAAGTAAACACTTAATATATGACCAAGAAAACAAATACGGAGAATCACCCACAACCGGTTTAATGAGAAAAACCAAAATAATACTGTAATACTAGTACTAACTTTTTAACAGTTTTTGAAATTTTAAAATAATAAAGCGGTTAAATTAGGTTGCCGTACTATTCGCTAATTGGTATATAACCGTCCTCACTTCACTCACTCATCCCCACCGATATAAACACGCCATCACCCACACACACATATTAAACACACTAACGGAAAAACTAACGCCGTCATCTTCACCGTCAGATCTGATTCACCGTCGTCAATGACTGATTTAGGTACATCTTTCCGTCACTGGCAACTAACCTTAACTTATTTAACAATAATAAAAAATATATATAGATCTGTTAATTGTTGTGTATTCTAGTTCGATTTTTTATTATACTTTGTGGTATATATTTTATGATTATTTGGCGGCAAAAACATTACTAATATTCTTGTGATGATTTACAAAAGGTTTTGTTTTTATTATATTTAGACTGAGCTTTCATTTCATTTAGTGAGATATAACTTTATCTTAGATTTAGTATATATTCACATTCTGTTTTTTTTTAATAGACCCTAACTTTGAATCTGTAGTACTTACTAAACGCGTTTTTATTTTAAAATTGCGGATTCTGTGCCTTTATTTAAAGACGAAGAATCCGCAATTGTAACCGTAGAAGGTTTTTGGCGTTATTAAATATTGTAACCGTAGTTTTGTTTTTTGGGTTTAAATATGCAGATATTGTGTTTTGACTTATAAGTTGTGAAATAATGGGGAAAACAGGAAGAGATTGGACTCAGATCTATACTATTTACGGAATGGAAGATTGGCATACACCCATTTTTCTATTAATTCACGCCATCGTTTTTTCGGCTTCTTCGGTCGGGTTTTTGTTGTACTTTAACTGGATCTGTTACTCGTTTGAAATGATTTCCCCCTCGCTGTTTTCGAACAGTGTTGCGAGGTTTGCGGCGGGGTTTACGGGCTCTGTGACCGCTCTTTCGGCTGTTTGTTTGTTTTATGCTGCGGGGAATATGTTTTACTCATCCGTTGCGCTGCGTTGGGACATGGCGCAACGGATGGTTAATGCGGTACATGACTGGTCTACGGTCAAGACCGTGTTGGATGTCGGGTGTGGCCGGGGGATTCTTTTGAATACGGTCGCGATGCAGCTTAAGAAAGAAGGAAGTTCGGGTCGAGTTGTTGGGTTGGATAGGAAAAACACGACGTTGTCGACTTTAAGGACCGCAGGTAACTAAAGGGCGTTTGGGATTGCATTGTGAAAATAGATTATGCGCTTGCAAATTTACTTTGTCTCAACATATTTTTTCGAAACCTAAAGACAATTTTTTTTAAAGACATTTTTTTCACACCTTCTACGACCTGTTTCACAATAAGTCTTGTATCGGGTGTTTGTTATTAGATAATCTGTATATAATTTGATTACTATTTTAACACAAATATATTTCTCTTAATCCGAAACAGGTATGGAAGGAGTGCAGGAATACGTCACGTGCCGTGAAGGCGACGCGCGACGTCTCCCATTCCCCGACAACTACTTCGACGTAGTTGTGTCCGCAACTTTTGTCCACAAAGTGGGGAAAGAATTCGGGACAAAAACCGCGGCCGCATCCGCAGAACGGATGCGCGTGGTAGGCGAGGTAGTCCGAGTACTAAAAGAAGGCGGTGTTGGAGTGGTATGGGACTTGGTACATGTCCCAGAGTATGTACTCCGTTTACAAGAATTAAAAATGGAAGACATACGAGTGTCGGAAAGAGTAACGGCGTTTATGGTGAATAGTCATATTGTGTCATTTCGTAAGCCCACACAGCACGTGTTGGGCCCCAATGAAGTGAGATTAGATTGGAGATTTAACAATATCTGTTGAATTATTTAGTCACCAAAAGAAAAAAAAAAATATTTTCTTTTTTAAATGGAAAATATAAACTAGAGATATGAAGTATAAATAAATAAATGTGTGTTAGTAATTAAGCTAGGCTAAAAGGCTGGTGAAACAAAGTGGATCCAGACATCCAGTAATTAAGAAGCTTGTGTTAATTCTCTTTTTTGGTCAAAAAGAGCATTGTGTGAATTGTAATTTGGTTTATGTAAATGTTAATGAATACCTAAATTACAATGTATTTATAGTGTTTAATGTAATTGCTGATTTATCATCTTTACTCAAGTTAATTGACTAGTTATACGTTTAAGATGATAACTAAGTTTTGGAGCCATGTAATGGTATAATTACAAAAAGCCATTTTGGGATTAAACATGAGGCTATAAATTTGTTACGTGCTACTGCGGTATTTTACTATGGGATGAGACGTGGGTATATGATGATGAGATGGGCATTAATAACGTTGCCATGTGACATGATTGCTGCCCACATGACTATATTATTAACCTTTGCTAACAACCTCACTCTTCCATGGTTTAAAGGTTACCTTAGCAATAATGATTCTGTTACTTGTATTATTTTTTTATATCAAACGGCTTTTGTTTAATTTATTTGATTCTTTCGAAGTATTACACTAACATAAGTTTGTCTGTTTTTACATCGATATAAAGACAAAGAAGCAAAGTCAAACTTCCTATGCTTAATTTGTTGAACGGCACAATACAACTAGAGAAAATTGCTACAACAAAACTCTTCTTCACTTTTTCTTAATTTGATGTTGATGGTATTTCAAAGTTCAAATCAATGTATTAAAGTTTGTGAATTGTAATTAATAATGTCAATAATAACAAGTTTTCTTGTTTGGACAATGGTTTAATTCGGTATTAACAAATCCTTTTTAGCTAATAAATGCTATTTTAAAACTTACTACTGCATTAACGGTTCGTCATTTATTTAGTTAAGCATTAAAGTATTGCCTTTATATCTCTCTAAACTTCTTGCTAATTACCCTACTATTATGGTGTATTGCAAAGAACCTAAGTTCTTAAATGATTGATAGTGTACAAACTACCCTATCAAAAAGTGCATAGAACTATCAAATTAGTTTTTGTAGTTTTTACTTTTTAGTACAACTATATCAACAGAAGCATGCATACAATACACATATACATTACTCCGTATATTCTTTTCTCAAAGCCATTGCCCTAATCTAAAAAGTTACTAGAGTATCAGTAACAAAACAAATTTAGTCTTTATACTTGTAAACATTCACCAATTATACAAAACTTTTGTGTAAAAGTAATCTGGAATGTTAGGTGCAAGCACACATCACAGAGGTTGAGTTTTGACTTCTTAACCAACAATTTGTGGAGAGACTTATGTGTGGTTGTTGAGGGTCCCAAATTAAAAAGAAATTCCACAGATACGGACAATATGATTCATTTGTTATCTAATTTCAAGTACATTTGTTCTAGCTTTGAAAAAGAAATTCTTAAACCAAATTATGATCTAATGAAATATGCTTGGTTAGCTTCATATTCAATATCTTTGTTAACTCACTGTGCAACATTTCAATGTGACAAAAGTAAATATTAGGTCCTACCCATTTTCAAAAGATAACATTCAGAATTAAGACTCATGATCTTGTCTCGAAATATTGATACATTGAGTTTCGTTTAAGTATTCAGGCGTATCTATATCACTTCACGCATGAAATTAACATGTCAAAGCACATGGAATCGAATTCGAAAAAAAAAAGAAAAAAAAGAAAAGCCATTATCATGGCTAAAGAATGTTATGGATTTGCTTTTACATGATCTATTTCAGCACCTATAACGATTCAAATGAATTCCAATCATATACGAAACGACTAAGAAATGTATCTTAACAAAGAAACTAACCAAAAACAGCAGTAGCCGAAAGAATATAGAGGTCTAAAAGTGAAATCAAAGATCAAAACACCATCTACAGTTAGCTTTCAAGTATACTGTACCAAAACACCATTTCTAAACCATATGTTCATACCTATCTGACTTTCGTATCCATTAATGAATTCCTTTAAAGATTTACATGCTCCTAAAGGCGTCGGCGAGGGAGAGGTGACGGGTAGCCGCCTTCGATGTTGAAATTTGGAAACCTCACACGTAAACTCAGCTTAGCCTGTTCCCATTTCAGCTTCTTCATTGCCCTCTCTATCAAATTACCTGCATAAATTCACAGACTTTGACTTTTCAGATCAAACAACTTCACTTTCCATTCCAAAATCGATACCAAATTTATGCAAAGTTTCAGTATTTTTTTTTCTGTTTTTATTATCAGATGTCATAATGTTTAGTCAGCACATCAAAAGTATTAAAATTAACTAAAGCGTTAAAATTAATCAAGTTAAAAAACTTTTTCGTTTTTGAACCTTAAATGTCAACACTTTACTATACCAACCTGTTTCACGGCCTTGGAATATGATCATCTCCTCAATGACATCCATTTCTATGTCATAATACCTACGGACAAGCAGGAGTTCAGAAACGGGGCAATCTGTGTCATTTCCAAACATCATTAACAGCAAAGTCCTACGACATTCTTTCTTCAAATCCACATTTTTGTCCCACTTAATAAACTCGTGTGAAAAGGCTAATGCAGCTTCAAACTCTTCCCTACGACACAACTCAATCATCTTTTGCTGCTCCAGTCGGAAATGTAGGTCTGGCCTTTCCTCCAAAAAAATCTGCACCCGAATCAACAACAAGAAGATAACCAATAGGCAATAAGTCAATGAATAATTTTACAGAAAAAGTATGAAACTGATGATTTACCGGGCCTAATTTTTCATTGAGGAGATTGATCACTTCATCAAGTTGTCGATGGAATATAAGATCTTTAACAGTCGTTTGTGTTTCCAGAAGGGAAATATCTTCAATTCCCACTACGTTATTAAGAAAGATTAATACTATTAATGATAAAAGAACTTTTAATAAAAATAACTAAAAACTTGATAAAGAAAAGTACGTGGGCAGCCGGATTCTTTATGAAACGATTCAGCAGCGAGACCAAATTCTTTGTTTACTAGAAAATCCATAACCATCATATCCATATCTTCTTTCTTGAACTTTCCCTTCTTAAACAACTCGTTCCAATCGTGTTCCGATATTTCTGGCTTTTCTCTTTCAGCTACAATTTGTTGATTTACCTTCACCGGAAAACGACTCATGCATATCAATAAACGCATACAATTCTTGTATATTTAAAAATCAAGATAATCTACAAAACTGTAATCCAACATAGAAATACTAATTACTCAAACTGTTTAATGGCGATTTCAACAAATCACTTAACATGCAAGAACTAATATTTATATCGTACCTGTTGGCCTTGTTGATCCATGATTGATTCTTGAAACGAAATTTATCACTTATAGAAAGAATCTATTACCTGCATCCAAGAACCCGCTATTCATCAACAAATGCATATAACAACTCATAAACATCTGTTTTTTACAAATTACAATTCGGGTTCCAAATTTTATAATCAAGATTAATTACAATTAGTCTGCACTTTACTTACATAACGAAAACTGAATCGAATTAATCGTTTTCTTTATATCATTCATGCAATCAAACAGAAAAAGACACGCGCATTGAGCGGTTTATGATCGTTTACAAGAAACTAGTGAACAACAAACAAATGTGTTTCGAGATGAAGATTTAACAAAAGATCGCGTACCTATTGATTTAGTTCTTGATGAAAAAACTAATGAAAATTACGAGTGATTTTGAATGTGAATGTTACAGTTCATTGATTGTTTTTAAGTGGAATGAAAGAAACAAGGGTTTTATATATTTTGGCGGGAAAATCTGTTTTTAAAAGTGGAATATGCCGTTAATTTGTGTTAAGTTGTTATCAAAGGGTTAAGTTGTTAATTTGTGTTAATTTGTGTTAAGTTGTTAACCGGACAGTAATGGTAAAAGGTTAAAATTGACTAGTTGACCCATAAGTGATTGGATGGGTTTTCGGGTCAGATTGGAATTGTTTTTCTTTTGGCGGGTAAATCTGTTTTTAATATTTGCAGTATGGTTAAAAAATCTGTTATGTGACACTAAACACCCTTAGGCGGTTCGAGCTATTAAAGGAATATAACTCGAGCTGAGCACTTCTAAGCTATTGCTTGCTTCAACATATATCTCGAACTCGGACTAGCTCGACTCAAATGTGATCTAGTCAAGCTCTATTAATTTATCTTGTCTGGCCCCCTTTTAATTTTGGGGCAATTTCATATCTCCCCTCTTTTTTGTTGAAAATTTCATATATACCCAAACATGCATTAAAAATATTGTATATTATGCATTTAATACTTGCACTTTGGGTATATATGAAATTAATCTTGAAAGTAGGATGATATATGAAATTAGTCCTTTAATTTTAACAAACTTAAACCAAACATTTTTTAACTTATAAAACAAGTGATAGAGTTTGTAACAAAATCCATTTTATTCTAATAAGCATTTTAACTTATAAATGCGGGATTTGACATTGATCTATAATGGACATATGGTGATGTTTTAAACACTTTGAAATTTTATATGATTGTTTTTTTTTTTTTTTTAATTTTTTTCAATGTTAAGTTAAGTGACTGTCACTGAAATCTGTTTTGAATGAAAACCATCAATTCACTTACCGAAACACAAAATGAATCCTCCATTGAAATGTTTTTAATCGAATATAAAACGACTGATGAAATGAATCCCAACAAAAAAAACACTAGAGTACATATTATACATTGAAGTCTAAAAATGGAAATCAAAGATCAAAACACCATCTACAGACTACAGTTAGCGTTCATGTGCGTATCTACTGTTTCTAAAACAGCCACTTCTAAACCATATCGATCCAACTGTTGTAGTCCATTGATAAAATCCTTTGCATGCTCCTAGTGTCAGGCACGATGAGGGAAAGGTTCAGGGAAGCCGGTACGGGAATTGAAATTTGGAAAGTTGGCTATTTTATTCAGTTCATGCTGCTCAAAACGATACATTTTCGCCGCTCTCTCTAACGAGTTACCTGCATAAATTCATACACTTTGACTTTTAGGTCAACCAAATTCACTTCCCAACCAAAATCAAAACCATTATTTTCCAAATTCTCCACTAACTATTTTCATTTCTCACTTAACTTATCATAATGTTTAGTCGACAGATCAAATTAATTAAAACCGATTACATTATGTAAGCTAAAACGGATAACTTTTTAAACCACAAACGTCAACACTTCATGATGTGATACGTACCTGTTTCACGGCCTTGAAATCTGATCATGTCTTTAACAACGCGTGTTCCTATATAAAAACACCTCCTGGGATCTAGAAGAACTGCCGCAGGGGATTCTTTATCATCTCCATACATCATTAAAAGCAAAGTCCTACGGCATTCATCTTTTATTCTATCATTTTTATACTCAAAAGTATCCCACTTAATAAACTCGCGTGAAAATGCCAATGCAGCTTCAAAATCACGCCTACGACACATTTCAATCATCTTTTGCTGCTCCAAATGGAAAAAGCTTTCTGGCCTATCCTTAAAGAAAATCTGCACCCAAACCAATAACAATAACTTGATTTGTGTTTAACTAACTAGTCATATTAAATTCAAAACAGGAACCAAATGATGATTTACCGAGCCAAATTTTTCGTTGAGGAGACTAATTACTTCATCAAACTGTCGATTGAGTATTAGATCTCTAACAATCTTTTGTGTTCCAAGTAGAGAAAGATCTTCAATTCCCACTACAATTTTAACAAAGAATAATGTAGTTAGTGGTAACAAAACTTACAATAATTAAAATGGACAAACAGCGTGATCAAGAAACATACGTGGGCAGCCGGATTCTTTATGAAACGTTTCAGCAACGATTGCAAATTCTTTGTTTACAAGAAAATCCATAACCATCATATCCATATCTTCTTTCTTGAACTTTCCCTTTTTAAACAACTCATTCCAATTGTCTTCAGATACATCTTCCTTTATTGTTGTGAGAACTATTACACCTCGTGGTACATTTTCGGGTTCAATCTGGTATAGAAGTTACGTATATTAAGATTAGCGCTTTACTACTGATTTATTGAAGGAAAGAGGTATGAGAAAACAGGAGATGATGTACCTGTGGGATTTGTTCTTCCATTAGTTATTCTTGAAGGAACGTTATTGAAGACGAGTAACGAGTTAAGCGTGTGAAAACTGAAAAGAGGATAAGCTATTTATATAAGGGAAAGAAAAAGGGTTCAATTTTTGGCGGGAAAATCTGTTATTGCTAGGAGTGTACGGTTATTTCTGTTAGGTTATTTCTGTTAGTATAGAAGTCTTTAGCCTACTGATAGGATGTGATTTGTAATGAATACAAAAATTTTACTGTAGAAAATCTTTTTATTTTATTATTATTATTTTTTTTTTCAGATATGTCTATTACTTGTTTACAAATTCTTATGGTACAGTGTCTACTTTTATTAAAATTACATTTTCTATATTTCAAATATGATGAGATGGAGCATTCGGGGTTATGGGTCTTAGCTTACGGATATTTGGGATTAATCAGTACACGCTTCTTGCTTTATTTGATATAAGCTGTTGTATGTAAACAGTTTGAAGTTACAATGTCCAAAACAACTTATTTATGTAAACTATAGTCCCATAATCGATTCCACGCGCCCTCAAACCTGCTTATCAAAACCAATTAAGCTCATAGTTTTCACAAGCAATACGAAACACTCCCTAATTAGCCAATTTTGAGCTTTTAAAAACAGGCTTACATGATACTAATCGACGTAATCAATCTATGTGAGCATGATAATCTCGTTCATTGCTCCATTTCAAAAGACAGAAACATGAAGGACCAAAGTTGCTTATTACAAACATTTAAACCGAATAGCGGTTATTATAGTTAAAGTAGTTATGGCGGTTATTACCGAACCATCATGTCGTTTGGATGTGTCCATTCGATATCTATATATAGTTGTAATCATTGTACAGAAATCTAGTTAGAACATTTGACAAGTTATTCATCTTATTGCAATTTCAATATATCTGTTTTACTCAATCATTTGGGACCAACAATTGGCATCAAGAGCCTGCCTATATACGCTCGTTACACCGAATACAACCATCACTCAAACACAAAATCTTTACCGAATACTAGAACCCATAATCTGTTGTTAACGAGTACCACAAAAAAACCCAGAAAACTTTCTTGAACGAAGAAGAAGGAACCAAAAGATATACGCGCTGAAATTTTGTTTCAGGAAGGAGAAGAAGAAAGAACGCAACGTATTATCATACATACGCTGCCTGGATAACTTGATAACGCAAGGAAAGTAGTGCACGACCGTACTTGTGTAGAAATTGCATTCGACAAGGCACCAAACTGTGGTGACTTGATACTCACGTTAGTTGATTCTGAACGCAACAAGTAAGACGAAGGAAAACTTTGTTACGCTCGTTGGTTTTTTCAAATCATACAACGAAGACAAACACTCTTTTTTGTCGAGACAAAAGTAGAGAAGAAGAAAAGACGTACGCAAGGAAAGAAAGAAAAAAGGACGTTGCTGGAAGAGAAGAAAAAGGTACCGAACCGAAAAAACAATCGAATTTTTTTTGAAGTAACCTTCATAATACAAAGAGGGACAACAACAGGAGCATCTGATCATTTGCTTTCAAAGGATACCGTTGGTATTCATGGTTTGTAGATACGGTGTGGAATAAAGAAGAAGTGGTATTGTGGAGCCGGACAAGCAACGAGGGCAACAAGGACATCACTTGTTGACATACTACCGTCGAGTAGTAGAACAAAGACAAGCAATTCGCTTGGTCTTTTGGAAGAAATTCCAGAGACTAATTTAAACGTTTTTGTGTTTATTGAAACTTGGAGATAAAGAAGCAAGTCGACACAAAATCGAGACTTGGAGATAAAAAAGCAAGTCAACACAAGAAGACAACGTGATGAGGAGTGGTATATTTTGAAGAAAGCAAGTCGACAACATCAATAAAGGGTGTACCGATTGCTTTGGAATTAAGAACGAGGAAAAATATAGTTGGTATATTCTAGTACCGACAAGAAGGGAATACGCGAGTGACAATCACAGGTCACACAAAATCTTAAACTTTTGGATTTCCTTTCATATTTATAGTATAGATACTTAGTTTATACTATTAGAAATCTATAGTTCCATATTAGGATTCGGATAACTATTTACTCTCCCAGTATTAAGTTGATACCACTAGTTAGAAAATCCCCATACGAATTAGAAAGTGAAGATCATAAGCACTATCAAAATGCCCGGTGACGATGCAAGTGGCAGTAACACTGCACCAAAACCCGTAACCCCTATGACACAATATCAATGCCCTAAACTCAAAACCACAAACTACACAGTTTGGACTATACAAATTAAGGTGATACTAGAAGCACAAGGCTTATGGGAAGCAATAGAACCTAAGGTTGATTGTAACGCCCCGACCCGACAAGGGTAAAGGAATCACAAATAATGGTGTCATATCAAAGCAAACATAAATATCCAAAAGAAGTCTTAACATAAATGCGGAATAATTCAAGTCAACATGACTTCAATACATAGATCCCAATGGAAAATAAACTCCAAAAGAAATAATCTGAAATAGTAAAGTCTTAAATGGCATCATAAGATCAAAGCTAAATATCTCTAAGGTAAGTCCACTCAGCACTCATCCCAAAGCAAAACCCAGGTCCATTGCTTAGATACCGCTGCGGAAGGAAAGAAATGCGGTGAGCTTCAAAAGCTCGGTGAACGGATATAAAAGCAAAGCAAATCGAAACGATTTGAATACAAAATATAATAATGAGCGAAGATAGCAAAACCATAATCATTTTCAAAGTATAAATCAGAATTAACGAATAAAGTTTATAGTTAACTACCACGAGCCTAGAAACAAATATCAGATCATAATCATATTCACATAAGGCAACGTAGGGGACCTACGAGTTATGAAGGACGTGCATGCACGCAGCATCAATCATCAGATAACAGATAACATATAACAGATAATAGATAACAGATCTAGGATGCATCCATACGCCCCTGCAGACAAATAGTGGCCATAGAATATATATCGAGCTCATAATCAGATAACAGAAAGGGACGGTGTGTAACATCACTGCTTACTTTGGAGTCATGCCATTGGTGCATCAATGACACGGACATGGAACCTCCATGCCTAGTTAATGGCTCGGGTCTCAACTGCGAATTCAAAGCAAGGTCATATCATAAGGATTCATATCAAAGGTTCAAAAGTCAAAGGTTCATATAAAAGTCCATATCATAGGTTCATATCACAGGTTCATATCAAACAGTTCACATAGGAGATTCAATCAAAGGGAGCATAGCAAAGTTATAGGAAAGCCCTAATAAGAAGGCTCAGAGCAAAATATAACGGTTCAAAGCTAATATCGAAAGATGTAAACGAATCATGAGAAACCTTAAGAGGTAAGGTCAGAATATCTATACCTTATTCCAAAGCGAATGACCAAAAAGCAAAATACGGAAAGCAAATGATTACTCTTTCTTCACAGAACCTATACACATTAACGGTCGTACATGTTATTTATGATTCCATAATTGTCGAAATGATCTTCTAATATTTGGTGTTCATACTTAATGTATTCAGTGATCTTAATATTTTAGAGATTTATGATTAAATGAGACTTAAGTGTTTTATAAACAATATTGTAGATTAAGGTTCATTATGTCATTTATTAAAGTTTAGGGTTAAATGTGAAAATAGTTTAAAAGTCATAACTCACACATGAAATAACGAATTAATATAATTAGCTTCAAAGCCTAATCAACTCTCATTTATGTTCTAGGGTTTTCTCAATCTTTTAATATCACATTAATGCGTACTTACTTTATATGTTACGTCATTTAATGACTCATTACTCTTGTTTATTTACTCAACACATTCATGACTTAACCATACGTTACTTATACACATATTATACGTCAACTTTTATACCCATGCACGTCTATGATTTCATGTGACAACAAAAGTTACTTATTATCCGGATTAGATATACATCTACACACACATGCACAATGGCTTCGACTAGATATGAACACGTACTACGTTTACACATCGACAAGCTCACTTGACTCACAACACAGCGCATGGTACCTGTTCACAAAACCATTTAGGGTTGGTTCACACATCACTTAGGGTTTAGGTTTTACCTATCCTTTACTCATTTAACACGCTTCCACAAACACTCACATGGTTCGGATTGTATATAGGTTTGGCTAATATGTGTTTCACATGAACCCTAACTCTTCTCATTATCTTACATATTCACGTTTACATGTTATACTTTAGTCGAATTATATATATATGGTTCGGTTCATATATAGCTTGACATACTTAATATCCGATTCACAATACACATTACAACACATGTTCTCTAATTTATTATAAGGTCCGATTTATATTTGTTGTTCTTGGTTTCATAAGGTTCGACAAAAACATAAGCTTCGACCAAAACAAAACATGATACAACATATATTAACGTTAGGGTATCAAAAGAAGACGAGAAGAACATGTTTATACCTTAGCTTGTTGGAAACAAACTCTCTACACCAAGAGTAGCAATGGTAGAATAGAAAAGAAAAGGGAGAGGCCAAAGAAAATACCAACTTGCAAAACTAGGGTTCCAAATTGTGTTTAGGTATTTGTATTTATAGGTGGTACTAATTTTGTTAGGGCTTGAGGTTTGTGGGCTTTGGGTCCAACCGAACAAACAAAACCAGCGCCATATGGCTCTCTCTTGACCCAAACGAACAAACAAACACGCCCCTCTTGGGTTCTCCAATAACGAAAGACAAGGCCCAACTGACGGCCCAATATTTTAGCGAGACGTTTAACTTTCGTCGTACAATGTCGATCACGTACACATATTCGTTAAGTTTTAATTATAGATAAGTTAGTTTTAATTTCGTTGAATGAATATAAATGTCTTTTACGTATTTTATAAATTTCGATTTCAAGGGTATTTTAGTCTTTATTCATGTTTTAGATTTTCAGGTTTTACATTGATACACAAGTAGATGTTAAGAAGGATAAGGCAACAACCGCCTTCTTATATCAAGCGTTAACCGAGGATGTGATCTTACAAGTAGCAAGTTGCAAAACAGCAAAAGAATTATGGGATTCGTTGAAAAGAACACGTTGGAGAAGAAAAGGTGCAACAAGCACGTTACAATCACGATGATTGGATTTGACCCTTCGGATGAAGGAGGATGAAACGGTGGATGCATTTACTGTCAAATTAAATGGCTATGCCACGAAGGCAACAAAATTAGGAAAGACGTTGGATGAATCACTTTTAGTACGAAAACTATTAGATTCCACACCAGATAGGTTCATTCAAATAGTAGCATCCATAGAACAGACGAATGATCTCGACGACATTACGTTAGATGAGACATTTGGAAAACAAGGCATTCGGGAAAGGATAAAACTCCGAAGGGGGACAAGTAGATAGCCAGGACAACTTATTATTGCACAGGCGAACACTCTAGAAATAAGAAACGATTTACCAAATTTAGAGGTAGATCAAACTATTCATGTGGCTGGCGGAATAAGGAAATAGAAACAACTCGAATGGAGAAACTCATCCCTTTCAGATAAGTCGAATAATGGAAAACAAGGATGGGATAAGAGTAAAATTACATGTTGCAATTGTGGAAAACTCGGACATTACAAGAAGAATTGTAGAAGTCCACCAACAACTCAGGAACAGTCAAACCTTATCTTAGAAGACGATGAAACATCATTACTAATGGCTTGATTGGTGCAAAACCGTCAAGTTATCTCACGCAAGCAAGCCACTTGTGAATGACCGACCGTAAGAAACTCAAAACAGTTCACATACCAATGCAATTTAAGATCAGAGGAATATAGTGTATTCCTGGGTCGTTAAGTCCCACGGAGGATGAATTGGTGTAAAAACACTTCAGATAATAGAATGATCACTAAGGATAGTGATCAGAAAGGATATTGATGGAAAATTACCTAAAGAAAAGATTTATAAATTAAAGCGACTTAAATACAAATTAAAAGAAATTAAAAAGTTAAAATCTATTAAATAAACGCTATCACTATATTTAAAATGATGAACGTTTATGATTTTATAAAATAAATAACTTAAATAAACTATACTAACTAAAACGTAAACTCAAATTATCTAAAAACTAGATTTAAAATAAAAACGTACGTTAAATCTAAAATTACGTGCGCCAAGCAAAAGCGTAAATTTTATGAAATAAAAGGCCTACGAGTGTAAAACTAATTTTCTTACGTACTATATAACAAAAGAAAATTTTAGAAAAAAGATTTATATTTTTTAGACTTTATATGTATTTATTATTAATTAATTAAGTTTTTACACTAATTAAATTATTAAAAATACTAAAACTATATGGAAAAATCTGAAACTTTTTGTAAAAATACTTTATACTAATACAAATTTATAAAAATACAAACACGAAAAGCTAGCTCGAATAAGCTAGTAATAAGCTAAATAAACTTAATAAGCTATATAAGGCAAAACGTATATAAGAGAGTATTAAGTGCAGAGATGCTTGATCAGGCCCAGAGCGCTTGATGGTTCAGGTACACCACTATCACTCTCAAGGGAGGTCTAGTTGAGCACTGCCTACCCCTTTTGCAAAATTATTTTATTTTTGAACTTTATTTTACAAACTCATTAAGCACATGATAATAAGCAACTTTTCAACTGTGACTTTTGTGAAAACCAATAATAAGCTGGTTTGAGCTTATTATCTTAACAGTTGGCTAAGAAATGAAATAAGCAAAATGATTTAAGCTAAAATGGCTAAAAAGCTAGGAATAAGCAAAAGATGATGAGAATAAGCTAAACACGATTATAAGATAATATACCAATGAATAAGCACAATAACTAGAAATAAGCACTTATTAAAATCCAATAAGCATAAACTAAGACACGAGGACCTTTGTTGGGTTTACTAGGCACCTTTAAGCTAATATTAAGCCTTGAATAAGCTAGGAATTTAAAATAAACAATGAAACAAACAAGTATACCAGATAGACTTTCAAAAGCCAAAACTACTTGGTGAAGACAACTAGAGAGCTTTTGAAGAGCTTGTGAAAAATTTGGTAATCACAGTGATCGGTGTTCACAAAATGGGACAACTTGAAGCTTATTGCATTGAGAAATAAACTAGAAAATGAAATATTACACTTGGGATCTTAAGATGGCTAGGTAAGCTTCGAAAACTAAGTAACACAAGCTGAGACCAGTGATAAGCTTTGTACAAGCTTGTGAAAATGGTATCAAAAGCGTACTTGCGAGGGAGCATTTGAGTTAAGGGGTCAAAAGAAGCTAATTAATAAGCTATCTAAAAGCTAATTTAATGAAAGCTAATATTTTTATAATTTACTTTAGCAGCTAAATATTATTTTCCCAAAAGGGCATAAGCTAAATCCTAATATCTAATCCTATATAAAATTATTTATTTTATTTAAAAACGACTTAATGAAAATTTGACTTTTAATATTACACTAAAGCTTTGACTTTTATGAACTTAGGATGATCCTAGATGACTAAATATGTTGTAATAAGCTACTATGATATGAATTTAAGCTAAATTACCTAGTTATAAACAACTTTGATGAGATTTGAACTTAAAAACTCTAACAGTTAATAACTTAAAATAAAATTAAGGTGATTTTGACTTTTTCTAAAACAAGGACTAAATTGTATGGTGAAATGAACTAGTAGGTACTAAAGAGACTTGAAACAAGTCTGAGACAACAACTCAACTGCCTTAAACTCGGTTAAGCGGAGCTTATCCAACATCTTTTATGAGATTGTTTTAGTGATTTTCAAAACAAAACAAAGATTAAGACATTGTCATGGATCACAGACCTTATTTTATCATTTATTAAGACTGAAAAAACATAGAATAACAACATTAACAACATAGATAAGTGAAGTACCAAGATTGAGCAAAGAGCACACATTGAGTTATTGCAGTACATGGGCTGGGATCAAGAACACTCCTATAGCTTACCAATAAGCTCTAAACCAACAATCTTTCCAAAATTAGCTCACTTCGTCTTGATTTTTCATGCCCATGATTTTTATTTTCAAGCTATTTTATTGGTATTTTTGGTATTTTTCCCTTTTTATACTAGAACTGATTTCAAGGTATCTAAAAGCTCAAATAAGCTTTCTGAGGAGCTTATATTGGCTTATAAGTCCATAGCAACAACAAACAACAACATTACATAACATGATAATTTTGAAAGGAAAATTTCATAAACTGAATTTGAACTTAAAACTTGAAATTCTTTATTGATAAAGATTCACAATACACTGATATTGCTTAAAAAGGTTCTTGAAAGCTAGAAATATCTTGGAAATTAAAATTAAGCTAATCGACATAAACTACACTAAACCTCTACTTGCCCATCTCTCTATTCTTTCTTCTTCTTTATAGCTTTTTGAACTCCCATGCCTCGAGGTGATCCACCACCATTGGATCTCTGAAACATCCTAGCCATCAATCTTACTTTTGGCCAAAAAGTCTTGGTAGTTCTTTGCATTAATTGAGGTTTTGGTTGTATGTTAAGGGTGGAGAGTATTTATGGGGATAAGGTGTAAAGGTGAAGAGGTGGAAGCAAGTGGTAAATACCATGGTATTGGGTGTATCTGGGGGTGAGGGAGGAGGTCTCTGATGATGGCGGTATTTTGTTTTAAATAATTGGGCGGGTCATGTATTGGGTTGGATTTGGGTTTTGATAATATAAAGGGGTCCGTTTGGTTTAATTTAACAACAAGGACCAAATATGCAATTTTAGTAAACTTGAAGGACGGATCTTGAACATTTTCAAAGCTCTCCAAGGACCAAAACTGCCAAATGTGATTAGTACAAGGACCTAAATTGATAATTTCCATTTTGTAAATCAGGGACCAAAAGCATCAAGTTTGAAACTTGAGGGACCAAACATGTAAATTCTCCAAAGTTTATCATAAGGACCATTTTTGTCATTTATAAATAGTACAAGGTTAATATTTGATAATTTTCACTTTTTAAATTAACCAAGGACTATATTTGACATTTTTTTAAACTTGAGGGACTAAAGTTGTCAATTTGTGATTTTTAAACTTTGAAGGGTTTGTTTTGACAACTTATGAATTTCATGGACCTAAAATGATATTTTACAAGATTTTGAATTACCAGGGACTAATTTTGACAACTTTTGTAACTTGAGGGACTAAAACTGCCAATTATGCAAACTTGATACGTTTTTCACCAGATTTTGATGTTTTTGCATTTAAAACCTATAAAACACTTGTTTGTGATTTTTAATCATTTTTGATGCATTTATGAGTGTTTCAGGATGTTTTTTGATTAAAATTATACAAAAATGATGAGTATTTAGACACTCAATGCATATTTCTGAACTGGAAGAAATCTTGTTAAATGAAGAACAAGTCAACTCAGAAAATATGCTACGACAGATGCTAGCATATGGTATTTGATAATGGTGCAAGTAACCATATGTGGCACCAGGCCATTTTAAAGATATTGTGAAAACATCACTAGAGCGTGTTAGTTTTGGAGATGGATCGTATGTAGAGATAAAGGGTAGAGGTTCAATACTATTAGGATGTAGAAACTTACAACAGAAGATGATTTCGGATGTTTACTACATTCCAAACCTCAAGAGCAACATACTTAGTCTAGGACAACTTACTGAAATAGGTTGCAATATCATCATGGATGGAAATTCTTGACTTTGTATGATAAGAACAAGAAGTTGTTGATGAAGGTAGAACGATCTAAGAATCGACTTTCAGATATTAGATCACATATAGTAGCACCTATATGTCTTTTAGCAAACGTAGATGACCAAGCATGGTTATGGCATGCTAGATTAGGTCACCTGAACTTTGATGCAATAGATAAAATGACAAGGAAAGGTTTAGTGGATGGAATACCAAGAATAAAGCATGCGGGACAAATCATGATGCATGTTTATTAGAAAACACATCAGAACACCATTTCCAAACCAAGCTAAATTGGATCAAAGAACCCATTGGACTTAGTATATGGAGATCTTTGTGGTCCCATAAGTCCAACAACACTCCGGAAAAGCTCATCTTCTTATGCGATGGTACTACACGTTTCATGTGGGCTTACTTTCAAACTCGAAGATCAAGCGTTTAGCACATTCAAGAATTTAGACACCATCGAATCAAAGTTGAAGTTGAAAATCAAGATGCTAAGAACTGATAGAGGAGGTGAATTTACATCACATGAATTCACCAAATACTGTAAGGAAAATGGAATAGAGAGACAATTGACAGCACCATACTTGTAAAACCCTAAAAATATAAAACGTGTTAAAAGACTATTTTACCCTCAAAATTAACATTTATAAAATACGTAGAATAAATCAACACTCATTAAATGAAATTCAATCTAACTTATAAATGAATACCAAGACTTAACGTGCATAATATAAAATTCGACTTTTGGTACGACAAAAAGTAAAGCCACGCTCATAATGTTTCATGTGTCGAGTTTCACAAAGAAGATATTAAACCATGGACATGGAAGTTCGCCAAGCCAAGCTCGAGCCCAGGTCGTTTTCTTTTCCTTGTTTGAGCCGAATACCACACAAAACCACCATGGGTCGATTAGTATAAATACAACACAAAACTCTCCATATGAAACCCTAGTTCTAAAAGTTTCGGCAAAACCTTTATCTCCTCTTTGTTTCGGATCGGCTACTCTTTTCTTTTGGTTCGGTGCGATTTGTTCGAGCATAACTAAGGTATATCGATCTCCTTTCTTTAGTCTCAAAACTTTTACATGCTACTCGTAAAACCGTTGGTAAGTGAGGGCATGTCTTGAAGCCATGCGAATGAATGAGTTGGATGTCATGCGTTAGAATCTTGGGATATCATGCAAACGTACCACACACACACATATATATATATATATATATATATATATATATATATATATATATATATATATATATATATATATATATATATATATATATATATATATATATATATATATATATATATATATATATATATATATATATGTATCAACTTATATGTCACACATTTGTTATTCATACATGATTTGAGAAAACTTATATATATAGGTGTCGATTATGTAATACGAGCCGCTTAGCAAGTAATACATATGTCGCCATATAAAATCATAAATATGATGTTAGATATATTAGGATCGACGCATGGGTTGTAGGTCGAGAATGTGTCATTAGGTTTGAAACATAAGTAAACTTGAGCATGAAATCTTTGGTCGCATTAATAAGCTATGTGTTGAAACGATACGCCACTTTTAACCTTAACTTGGTTATATGTCGATGTGCATGCATGGCTTGTCCTTGTCAAAGACCTTGTTAAAAACAGCCTTGATGGTGTCGAGTCGTCATATGTGAGTTATTAGTGTTAATGCATGCATGAGTTTGAGTTAACTTCCATTTGAGTTTTCATACGTTCTAGGTCAAGGTGAAAGTCATTAAAGGACGTATCATGAAAAGTAAATGCGTATTAATATGATATAAAAAGAGTGGGAAAAACCCTAGAACATAAATGAGAGTCGATTAGGGTTTGAACTGTGTGTGCTAATTTGTTATTTCATTTGAAAATAGTAAGTTTGGATGTCATTAATAACCATTGATTTAGTATATAACGAGCTAGTCTTAAGAAGTGTTGTAAGCATCGTGAGTTATGATTTTGTGTAAGAACTAAGTGTCATGAATTAAAGTAATGTATGCATGGTCTCATAAAGTTGGCTAATTAATGATTAAAACCCTAAAACATTGAAATTATGTCCGTCACTAAGAATAAGAATATACTTACAATTCTAAGAGTGTGAATGCGATAAATCATTATAATTTAATGATGCTAATAAGTATTAAATAAATCATAATCCGTGTAGATTCGTGAAGGAGACGCGACGTTATATCTTCGTGATTCACTCATTCGTTTGTTTTCCTCTCATTTGCTTTAAGGTACAGATATTGACCTTTTTGTTAAGGTTTCTTATGACGTTTCTTTCGTCGGTTTTCTATTTCAATTATTAGGGTTTCCTATGCCATTGCTATGAACCCTTTCTGATTTTTGATCTGTTGCTTGTTTGAAACACATGTTTTATTAAATCATGCGATATCGGCTTGAATTTATGTTAGCAAGACTTTGATATGCACATTTGTTTAACCTTGCTATATTTGATTATGAACTTCTGAATTGTGAACCTTTGGTTATGAAATTCTGATTATGAAAGTATGATATATGACTACGACATTAACCGACTTCGAACTTTTGAACATGAACCTTATGATATGAATTATTTGATATGTTATCTGTTGAACTTTGTGTTTGATTATGATATGTGTCATTTATGACAATCTGTTTGACCTGAGTTAGTTTGACACCAGAAATATATTCACTAGTCATGGGGGTTCCATGTCCGTGTCGATGCATGACTCTAGAGGCGATAGAGTGATGTTACTGCCGTCCCTTTCATTATCTGTTTATTGATAGTATGGCCACTATCTGTCTGTTGGGGCGTGTGGATGCATCCTAGATCTAATCATTATCGATATGTTTCGGTGAATGATGTCGTGTGCAATACGCGTCTTCACAAAATTCTAGGAGCTAGCTACTCCAATTAGTTTATGAGGTTACCTTCTGAATAAGAAATATATTCGATATGATATGTTCTGGGCTCGTGGTAGTTAACTAAATCTGTATCTGTTATTTCGTATTAAGTATTCGATTTTGATTCGGTACATTCAAGTGTTTATAATTATGTGCTAGGTTTATTATATGTTGTTATATGTGGTTATGCTTTTGTATGTTTAAGTGACTACCGCCTACTGTGCTAGGATATGATTAATATGTTAAAATATGATTCGTATGTTGTCATCCGATGTTATGTTAGTTTATCGTTATGTGAATTCATTGATCTGTAAGATGAATGTGCTAGTGTGAAAGTGAGTATCTTGGAAGTTTATTAAGTATGATTGTTCGGTTAATCTGGTGAACTTTGCCTATCTGTTAGGGTATCTATCTCTTATGTTTGATGCTATGTTTAGACTTTGCTTATATTAAGTTTTGGTTTGGAAAATGGTTTAATTACGATATCGTTTTGATAATTTGCTAATTGCTATGCTATGTCTTTTGCTTATTTAGTTATAGTTTCCTACTATGTTTTCTATTTGCATGTGTGACTGCCATGATTTGGTGCTATTTCATTTCTGCAATATTGGATTAAGTGTGTTAAATGAAGATTAATTGACTTGTATGAATGCCATGTTTACTTTCTAGAAATTATTTCCGTTAGCCTTTTAATATTTCGTTTGGCTCATATGTACTCGAATTTCCTGCTTTAGTTAATGTTTGGTTATCTTGATGCGTTTGCGTTGGTGCCATCAATATGATATGTGTTTGTTCTTAATTGCTATTTGTTCTTCCGGATTCCTGTATGATTGTGTGTCCAAGCATCTTCAATGATTCATTGATCTTATTCCGTTGTGACTTCGTTATTCGTTTCTTTGTTTTATTTCGTATATTCCATTTTGTTTAGTTTAGTTTCTGTATATCTGTTCCTTTGGGATTTGTAAGCTCAGTGCATTTTCTTTTCTGCGGTATTAAGCATTCAAGATGAGCTTATGGGATAGGCGATCTGGGTTGAGAGTAGAGATGAGGGCAAGATTTGAAATAGGGATCTTAGATTTATTTTGATTATTAAGTTATTTATATTTTTCTTTTGTAAGTTTTTTAAAGGTTTCCGCTTTTGTATAGTACTTAAGGTTCTGATATGAAACCGTATTTGTGATATCTTTACCCTTGTCGGTTGGGGTGTTACAATTTATGGTATCAGAGGCAGTTTTAGGACCCTTAGAGCTTAGGCTATGACCTGTGAGGATTGGGTAGATTTAGGATTTTCCCTTCTGCGTATCTTCTTTGCGTCCACTATCGTACTTAGATTTTTTCTAATAGTTGGTTATTCATTTAGATGGTTATCCCTCGTCGTTCTAGTTCACCTGATAGGAGCAAACAAGGACCATTAGGCAACTAGGGAGAGGAAGAAGTGGAATTTGTTGTTATTGTTAAAAGTTTGCAAGGATTGGTGGGTGAAGCGGACCAACAAGGGATCTGAGTTCAGGCTAGTATGTGGCCATGCACAATTGAGGAAAAGCTGACCTTGGAGAACGTAGAAGGAAGAATAGTAGAGGAGTACGAGACTAAAGTCGTTGACAACCAAGGCTTCACCACTAGGTATCATGATAGATGTCCCGAGTTCTTGGAAGATGGAGGAGTAGTTTGGGCTAGAAGTCATGGAATTGTATGCTTCGTAGATCGTGTGCCGGAAGAAGAAGAGAGGAATCGGAGAAGTGATTTTGCTAGTCGCCTATTACCACAGTAGCGAAGGAAATAGAAAGCGGATGGATAAGTGAAGAAGAAGAGAGAAAGAAGAAGAACATGAAGAAGAATACGAGGTGGACTCGGGTTTGGAGTCTAAGGCTACTAGTAGGTTTAATCCGATACAAGAATAGAGATTCGCGCTCATGATTAGTTGTCCTCTTTATTAGAAGTTCTGACATGGGATTTTGAGTTTAGGTCCTTTTGTTTTCATTTAGATGATTGAATCTTTGACTATTAAGTTTTGTTTTGGAAGTTCATCTAATGACAATTCTGCAATTTGTTTGATTAGTGAGAAATTTTTTTTTTGAAAGTATAGTTCCTGTTTGTTGTTTCTTTCGATAGATTAGTTCACGTTTCCGTTAGTCCTCATAAGTTTAAATTCTGCTATTTGTTTTCGTATGATGTTACTTATTATCTGTATGTGATATGTTTTGTTTTGATATTAGTTATGTGGGTTGTCATGACCCGAGACAGAATATGATGACAATAAGAACTTGTTATGTGATGCAAGTATTATGACGCCTGATCAACATGATAATACCGAGATCATATAATTTGACCTTATTGAAATCATATGGCGCCCGGGGAAATGCATGCCGTGGTTGATCATTGAAAAGAATATGACTTGTATCCGTTATTTGGCACTCCTCATGTTCGTTTGAAATTCTGTACCTAATGGTGAGATTTTTGTCGATATCATTACGTATAAGTTTTGTTCGCTTGGAATCCGAAATTGTTATGATTTGTGTGAACTATGGATTGCTATGTTTGCTCTAAAATGTATGCGTCTCCGTGCCCTTATTGTGGTCATAGGATATTTCAGGAAGTTTTGAGGAACATTAGATCCTTTTAGTTTGGTTATCTGCGACTAGTGAGACCGTTAGGATTCGTGCATCTATGTATATGTTTGTTCTCATCATTAGATATCTGAATAAGTTAGAGCGTGTTGTTCGACTTTCTGCATCTCATCTGTTTTATGCCATTACTTTGATAAGTATATGATTGTCATTTATCATCACGTATTTGATTTACGAAAGTATGAGTTTGAAGATTACGATAAGAATCCGTTTGTTCGAGATAAGATTCGCGTTTGCTTTATTTTTCCTTGAAATTCGAAATCGATTTGTTTTCTTGCTCTTCCTCTTGTTCAATTTGAGGACGAAATTTTCTTTTTAGAAGGGAAGAGTTGTAAAACCCTAAAAATATAAAACGTGTTAAAAGACTATTTTACCCTCAAAATTAACATTTATAAAATACGTAGAATAAATCAACACTCATTAAATGAAATTCAATCTAACTTATAAATGAATACCAAGACTTAACGTGCATAATATAAAATTCGACTTTTGGTACGACAAAAAGTAAAGCCACGCTCATAATGTTTCATGTGTCGAGTTTCACAAAGAAGATATTAAACCATGGACATGGAAGTTCGGCCAAGCCCAAGCTCGAGCCCACGGGTCGTTTTTCTTTTCCTTGTTTGAGCCGAATACCACACAAAACCACCATGGGTCGATTAGTATAAATACAACACAAAACTCTCCATATGAAACCCTAGTTCTAAAAGTTTCGGCAAAACCTTTTTCTCATCTTTGTTTCCGATCGGACTACTCTTTTCTTTTTGGTTCGGTGCGATTTGTTCGAGCATAACTAAGGTATATCGATCTCCTTTCTTTAGTCTCAAAACTTTTACATGCTACTCGTAAAACACGTTGAGCCGTGAGGCATGTCTTGAAGCCATGCGAATGAATGAGTTGGATGTCATGCGTTAGAATCTTGGGATATCATGCAAACGTACACACACACACACACACACATATATATATATATATATATATATATATAGATATATATATATATATGTATCGCGCTTATATGTCACACATTTGTTATTCATACATGATTTGGAAAACTTATATATAGGTGTCGATTATGTAATCGGTAAAACAGCAAGTAATACATATGTCGCCATATAAAATCATAAATATGATGTTAGATATATTAGGATCGTATGGGTTGTAGGTCGAGAATGTGTCATTAGGTTTGAAACATAAGTAAACTTGAGCATGAAATCTTTGGTTGCATTAATAAGCTATGTGTTGAAACGATACGCCACACCTTAACCTTCTGTGTAACTTGGTTATATGTCGATGTGCATGCATGGCTTGTCCTTGTCAAAGACCTTGTTAAAAATAGCCTTGATGGTGTCGAGTCGTCATATGTGAGTTATTAGTGTTAATGCATGCATGAGTTTGAGTTAACTTCCATTTGAGTTTTCATACGTTCTAGGTCAAGGTGAAAGTCATTAAAGGGCGTATCATGAAAAGTAAATGCGTATTAATATGATATAAAAAGAGTGGGAAAACCCTAGAACATAAATGAGAGTCGATTAGGGTTTGAACTGTGTGTGCTAATTTGTTATTTCATTTGAAAATAGTAAGCTTTGAGATCATTAATAACCATTGATTTAGTATATAACGAGCTAGTCTTAAGAAGTGTTGTAAGCATACGTGAGTTATGATTTTGTGTAAGAACTAAGTGTCATGAATTAAAGTAATGTATGCATGGTCTCATAAAGTTGGCTAATTAATGATTAAAACCCTAAAACATTGAAATTCTGTCCGTCACTAAGAATAAGAATATACTTACAATTCTAAGAGCGTGAATGCGATAAATCTGTTATAATTTAATGATGCTAATAAGTATTAAATAAATCATAATCCGTGTAGATTCGTGAAGGAGACGCGACGTTATATCTTCGTGATTCACTCATTCGTTTGTTTTCCTCTCATTTGCTTTAAGGTACAAATATTCGACCTTTTCAAGATAAAAGGTTTCTTATGGCGTTTCTTTTCGTCGGTTTTCTATTTCAATTATTAGGGTTTCTATGCCATTGCTATGAACCCTTTCGATTGTTTGATCTTTGCTTGTTTGAAACACCTGTTTTATTAAATCATGCGATATCTGGCTTGAATGTTATGTTAGCAAGACTTTGATATGCACATTTGTTTAACCTTGCTATATTTGATTATGAACTTCTAAATTGTGAACCTTTGGTTATGAAATTCTGATTATGAAAGTATGATATGTGACTACGACATTAACCCGACTTGAACTTTTGAACATGAAACTTATGATATGAATTATTTGATATGTTATCTGTTGAACTTTGTGTTTGATTATGATATGTGTCATTTATGACAATCTGTTTGACTTAAGTTAGTTTGACACCCGAGCTAAATATTTCACTAGTCATGGGGGTTCCATGTCCGTGTCGATGATGCACCTCGACATGACTCTAGAGGCAGAGAGTGATGTTACGCCACGTCCCTTTCGTTATCTGTTTATTGATAGTATGGCCACTATCCGTCTGTTGGAGCGTATGGATGCATCCTAGATCGATCGTTATCGATATGTTTCGGTGAATGATGTCATGTGCAATACGTCTTCACAAAATTCAGGAGCTAGCTACTCCAATTAGTTTATGAGGTTACCTTGAATAAGAAATATATTTCGATATGATATGTTCTGGGCTCGTGGTAGTTAACTAAATCGTATCTGTATTTCGTATTAAGTATTACGATTTTGATTGATGCGTTCAAGTGTTTATAATTATGTGCTAGGTTTATTATATGTTGTTATATGTGGTTATGCTTTTGTATGTTTAAGTGACTACGCCTCTGTGCTAGGATATGATTAATATGTTAAAATATGATTCGTATGTTGTCATCCGATGTTATGTTAGTTTATCGTTATGTGAATTCATTGATCTGTAAGATGAATGTGCTAGTGTGAAAGTGAGTATCTTGGAAGTTTATTAAGTATGATTGTTCGGTTAATCTGGTGAACTTTGCCTATCCGTTAGGGTATCTATCTGCTTATGTTTGATCTGCTATGTTTAGACTTTGCTTATATTAAGTTTTGGTTTGGAAAATGGTTTAATTACGATATCTGTTTTGATAATTTGCTAATTGCTATGCTATGTCTTTTGCTTATTTAGTTATAGTTTTCCTACTATGTTTTTTATTTGCATGTGTGACTGCCATGATTTGATTGCTATTTCATTTGCTGCAATATTGGATTAAGTGTGTTAAATGAAGATTAATTGATTTGTATGAATGCCATGTTTACTTTCTAGAAATTGTTTCCGTTAGCCTTTTGATATTTCTTTTGGCTCATATGTACTTTCAATTTCCTGCTTTAGTTAATGTTTGGTTATCTTGATGCGTTTGCGTTGGTGCCATCAATATGATATGTGTTTATTCTTAATTGCTATTTGTTCTTCCGGATTCCTGTATGATTGTGTGTCATAACATCTTCAATGATTCATTGATCTTATTCCGTTGTGACTTCGTTATTCGTTTCTTTGTTTTATTTTGTATTTTCCATTTTGTTTAGTTTTCGTTTTACGTTATATCATTGTCCTTTGGGATTTGTAAGCTCATTGCATTTTCTTTCTCCTGGGTATTAAGCATTCAAGATGAGCTTATGGGATAGCTGATCTGGTTTGAGAGTAGAGATGAGAGCAAGATTTGAAATAGGGATCTTAGATTTATTTTGATTATTAAGTTATTTATATTTTTCTTTTGTAAGTTTTGTAAAGGTTTCCGCTTTTGTATAGTACTTAAGGTTCTGATATGAAACCGTATTTGTGATATCTTTACCCTTGTCGGGTTGGGGTGTTACAATACTCACCGCAGCAGAATGGTGTAGTAGAGTGGAGAAATAGAACAGTGTTATCAACGACTAGGAGTATGATGAAAGCGATGAATTTACCCTTAACTTTTTGGGGGAAGCAAAGTAAAGGCACGCCATTTACATACTCAACGAGGTACCTCTGAAAGCCCTAGAAGATAAAACACCATATGAAGCCCTCTACAGCAGAAAACCAAACCTAGAATACCTAAGAATATTCGGATGCAGAGCTTATGCTAAGGTAACAATACCTCTTTGAAGAAGCTAGATGATAGAAGCATTCCAATGATTTACTTAGGAGTTGAAGAAGGATCAAAAGCATGTAGGCTATATGATCCAGTAGGAAAGAAGAAACATGTTAGTAGGGATGTAAAGTTTATGGAAATGAAACCGTGGGATTGGAATAATAATGAAGAGGATACAAGTACTGAGGATACGTTTTGGACTAGCTTTGTAATAGATGGAGTTGACTACGATAATCCTACACCAGTCAACATAGAAAACACCGACAACACGTATCAAGAACAAGAACCTATACCAGATCCACCCTCACCAATCACACCACCATCATACGCTTTCAACCCTAACTTCGAGAAGATGAAGAAGGAGCTACTATAAGTTCATTCGAAAGCTCGGATCCTAGATTTGATCATAGACCTATACAAGGTTTAAAGGATATTACGGGAATCTACCAAACTGCCAAGCGTGAAGTAGAAGCGCCAAGCTTATTTTCACGAGAAGAGAAGAACCCCGTAATTACAAGGAAGCATCAAAAGATGAGAAGTGGATTGAAGCCATGGAAATTGAATTAGATTCAATCAACAAAAATAATACATGGACCTACCACGTACACGAAAATCGAAAAGCAATAGGACTCAAATGGGTTTATAAAACCAAAAGAGATGCACAAGGAAGGATCATAAAGTATAAAGCAAGATTAGTAGCAAAAGGTTATGTACAAGAACATGGAATAGACTTCGATGAAGTGTTTGCACCAGTTGCTAGGATAGAGACAATTCGATTGATATTAGCACTAGCAGCATATCATGGATGGCAAGTACATCACTTAGATGTAAAATCGCATTTTACATGGATAATTGAAGGAAGAAGTCTATGTTACACAACACGAAGGTTTCATTCAACAAGGGAACCTAGGAAAAGTCTACAAGCTAACTAAAGCTTTGTATGGCTTAAGACAAGCACCTAGAGCTTGGAACGTGAAGCTTGACCAAACATTAAAGTCATTAGACTTTAAGAAATGTAATCTCGAACAAGCGGTCTACACAAAGAGAAGCAAGACTTCTACACTTATCATCGGAGTATATGCGGGATGATCGATGTCATGAGCACCTCCAAAGAAGGAAGTAGATTTGTTCAAATCGGATGAAAGATAAATTTGAAATGAGCGACTTAGGGTTGCTAGCATATTGCCTTGGGATAGAAGTTACCGCATGCGAGGAGAGAGATTACAATCAAGCAAACGGATACATTAACAAGATCTTAAAAGAGACAAGCATGACGACAGAATGACACGAAAACAGATGGATCCGGCACTAAGTTGGTGGCGGAAGATGGAAACCCATTTGGCGCAACTTATTACCGAAGCTTAGTTGGAAGTCTCATATACTACGCATACAAGACCGGATCTTAGTTATTGATTCGGACTACTCAGATTTATGCAAGACCCAAAGGATCATCACACGAAGCGGTGAAACAAGTAATCCGATACATCAAAGGAACGAAAGACCATGGAGTAATATACAAGAAAGACGAAAGCTGCAAGATTACGGGATCGCGATAGTTATGGAGTCAATGAGATCAAGGAAAAGGAACTACTGGAATAGTATTTTACTTTGGAGAGTCACCTATCACTTGGTGTACTCGGAAGCAACCGACAATAGCACTCATCATGTGAATCGGAATTCATGGCGACTCTACTGTGACATGTCAAGCCTTATGGCTAAAACGATTACTCGATGAATTGGATTAGAAGAAAGAAGATACCTTCGAGTTGACAATATATCACTATACAACTCGTAAAGAACCCAATATTTCACGGAAGAAGCAAGCATATAGACATTCGCTATCATTTCATTCGGGAATGCGTAGAGAATGGTCATATCAACGTAGAACATGTAAGTGGAGAACTTGAGGAGCAGATATCTTAACTAAAGCATTACCAAGACTCAAGTTCGTGACTATGCGACAAATGCTCGGAGTTCAAGACTTAGGGCGAAGCAACGATCAAGATTAAGGAGGAGAATGTGAGCATGATAATCTCGTTCATTGCTCCATTTCAAAAGACAGAAACATGAAGGACCAAAGTTGCTTATTACAAACATTTAAACCGAATAGCGGTTATTATAGTTAAAGTAGTTATGGCGGTTATTACCGAACCATCATGTCGTTTGGATGTGTCCATTCGATATCTATATATAGTTGTAATCATTGTACAGAAATCTAGTTAGAACATTTGACAAGTTATTCATCTTATTGCAATTTCAATATATCTGTTTTACTCAATCATTTGGGACCAACAATCTATGCTTAAAAGTTCTAATCAATCACCTACAAAGTTTGTAGGCTCAATGATCTTGGGTTCAGTTTACTTGTTTAGAATCGAGTACAATAACACACAAAATGAATCCGAGCAAACAAAGTCACAAGGCGTTACAATATGAAATTATAGCACATAACAACATGTATAACATTCTTTCCATTATCAGTATTAGTACGTATCTATATCTAACTCCATTCGCGAATTCCTTCAAAAAGGTGTTTAAAGGTCGGTGTGTCAACAAGGGTGAGCTTCAGGGTATCCGCTATCAAAATTGAAATTTGGAAATGTGACAACTAGATTCAGCTCATCCTGAACCATTCTCAGCCCCTTCACTACTCCATCCAACAAGTTACCTACAAAATTGCATACACTTTGATTTTAATACAGGTCAAACAGATTCAGCTCTAAATTTAAATGGACAAGAAACTTATCGCAAAATTTCCCAAAGTTTTAGTTATCTTAATATATTTTCATTTGATTTATCTATCGGAACAAAGTTTGAACAAAAAAATAAACTTTTATGTTATCAAATAGTTTTAAACTAAGTATATCTTTGACCTCAAAAGTCAAAACTTGATTATAAGGAACGAGTGATGCTTTTCGAACCTTGTATGCGACCTTGGAAAATTTTCATCTCCTCAACAACACGATTTGCATAGCTGTAACTCCTCAAGAATTCCAAGCGTTGACTCGATACAGGTGCACCAGTAAACAACTCAAAAATAGTATTAAAACTATCTTCCCTGAAATTTATATCGTCTGCCCACATGAGAAATTTTGGTGTAAAATACCATGCATCTTTGAAATTGCGTCTGTAACGCAGCTCAATCATCTTTTGTTTCTCCAAACGAAAATGTAGTTGACGCCTTTCTTTCAAGAAATTCTGAAACCAAACCAAATATCTTAAGATATATAATACTTTAGTGAAACCGAATGCAAGTTTAAATATAGTGATTTACCAAGCCCAATTTTTCGTTGAGGAGATTAATGGCTTCATCATATTGACGTTAAAAAAGAAGATCGTATACATCTGTTTGTAGTTCGTGAGGATAAACATCTGCAGTCCTACAACAAGAGCGGTAAGGAAACTTTAATCATAACGTATAGGAAAATAAAACCGATTAAGAGAAATACATTGACAGCCAGATTCTTTACGAAATGCATCAGCAACGTGTGGAAGTTCATTGTTTACAAGGAAATCCATGACCAACATATCCATATCTTCTTTCTTGATTTTTCCGTTTTTAAGCATTTCGTTCCAATCATACTCGGTTATTTCTTTCTTTTTTGGATTGTTCTCTGAATTTACCTGCAACCAAGATCAATTTATATCTATCAAAACATGAACACAAATCCTTCTCTAAAAGAACATACATGAGTACAAATCTTAAATATAAGAATATTGATCGAGACAATACACGACTGAATTGATACCTGTGAGATTTCTCGACCCATTGTTCTTGTTGGAAAATTATCAGTGATTTTTTTTTGTGAATCTTAGAATGAACTGAGCACGTTTATTGACGATTCATGAATCGAACAGATGAACAAAAGATGAACTATATATTGTATTTGTACTTGTGATAGATATAGTGGTTTATTTTGTTGGCGGGTAAATCTGTTTTTTTTTTTTTTTTTGTAATGCTAGTGATTAAATAACTAGCAATAAAAACCAAGTTCTAAAACTAAGTAGCTACATTCTATAAGAGGGAAAAATTGTCTATATAAAACAGAAAAAGCTTGGTTAACTTGTTATAGAGTTTTTGCTTAAGTACTTGAACAGGGCAAGACACATTACTAATAACAAAATGAAATCAAGCCCAAAACACCATATATCTGTGCAAGAATGTTTATATTATTTACAGAACGTCTAAATTCAGCTTATTCTGAACCGATCTGCAAAATTAGAAAGATCAAAAATCATTCAACTTAATAAGTAACATGTGTTTTGTTTGACCTTAAAAGTCAAAATTTGAAATCTTATCATCTCTTCAACAATGAGTGTTCTCAATCCTAACCGAAATAAACCCCAAATCAAAAAGCTAACACCAGTTCATATAACCAAATAAAACGTGGTGGTCGTCGGAATCATAGTTGTTGTGATTCGGCGGGGTCATGGCTAGTAATTTTGGGGAGAAGCTACGGAATGATAAACGGTCACCAGGTCATAAAGAGGGTTCATATGTAGATCAGGGTTCATTTGCTGATCAAGGGCCATCTAGGAGTTCGTGTGATTTACTTGGACCTTAATTTATGCTAAAGGACCTTGTAGTTTTAGACCGGGTCATTTCCGAGATTTGGTTTAGAACTTTAGATTCTTTTACATTACGGTTTTACGTGTTAGACCGAGTCATGGCTATCTAATGTAATCTTTTAGAGCATTAGGTACCCGAGCCATCCCGTTGGTGCTGTGGGAAAAAGTGTTGCCACATCAGCACCTTTTTACATAACATTAAAATTCAGCACAACATCAAAAACACCCATCCCTTCATAACACCATACGGTGTGCCGATGCACCCGGACCTCATGTATTTTATTTGATTTTAATTTATTTAAATAAAACAAAACATTTAACTAAAATTAAAAAGAATTAATTAATGTCCTTGTGGTTTGTTGAAAATTGAGAAAATGTCCGCAGTGCTTTTTCGTGCGTTTTAGTCCGCGTGGTTTACAAATCTTACGGATTTGTCCCTCATTCAAAAATGTCCGTTAAAGTGTCTTGCGCTGTAGTAGTCCTTCGTTAGTGTGTCCGTTAAGTGTTTTGCACGTTAGTCCTTCGTTAATAAATTTTGCACCATTAGTCCTTATTTTAAAATATAGTTTTCCCCATTAGTCCCTCCGTTAATAATAGCTTTCACAAGCAGCTTGTCGTTTTTTATCCGTTTCGTTTCGTTTTTTATCCGTTTTTTTCCGTTTTGTTTTTTCCCGTTTTCTTTAGTTTTATATAGTTTTGTCCATTTTTCTTACGTTTTATCGGTTTTCATCCGTTTTTTTCTCGTTTGTCCGTTTTTCTTATGTTTTGTCTGGTTCTTTCGTTTTGTCCGTTGTTCTTCACGTTGTGTCCGTTTTATTTTTATCGGTTTTCTTATGTTTTTAATGCGTTTAAAAAAAAAATTGAATAAAATTTCAAAATTTTGAATAAAAAATATTTTCAAAATGTATATAATTTTAAAATATGTCCGTTTTCAATATTTTAATTTTTAAGATTTAAAAATATTTGAAAAAAATATTTTGAAAATCAGTTTTAAAAAATATTTTGTTCAAAATTTTTGAATTTTATTCATTTTAAATTTTGATATTTTTTCATGAACGGACAAAAACTTAACAATAACTGAATGAAAATGTAAAACGGTCACGGTACGGGATAATGGAAAGCGTAAAAATTCTTATATAAAGCAGACGAAAATGGATAAACGAAATGGAGAAAAACGAAAAAACGGGGAAGCGGATAAAAACAAACGGAAGGATAAAAACGGACAAAAGCGGGTGAAATCTATATTAACGGAGGGTAATTGAAGCCATATTTTGTGTGCAAAATTATTAACGAAGCTATGATTGCAAACATAGCGGAACCACTAACGAGCTAACGTATAAGACACTTAATGGACATTTTTGATTAGGACAAAATCCGTAAAATTTGTAAACCAGTGGAACCAAAAGCAGGGACATTTTCTTAATTTCAACAAACCAAGGACAACTAGTGTAATTCACTCAATTAAAAATAAATGCACCCGTGATATGCTACTTCAAACCAAGGTTAGAAAAATCGCTAGGCGCTAGTGAGGCGGTCCGGTAGGGCCTAGCGATTAATCGGTTAAGCGGGGATTAATCGGATTAGAATTTTTATGCACAAAATTGAAATTTTAGATATTTTATTATATTATATGTATGAGATAAGCATAGTGCATCAAAGTTCAAATATTTCAAGTGTTCAAATATAAACATAATACATAATTATTCAAAGTTCAAAGTCAAACATAGATATTACTCGGTTTCTTCACCATTTTTAAGCGAGCTTTGAGAGATTTTGTTCGATTAATCAGTTTGTTGACCGATTTTATGCGGTTTTGTCTAATTTTTAAGCGATTTTGTTCGATTTTGTCTTATTAATCGGTTTGTTGACCGATTTTTAAGCGATCTTTGACTAAACCGATTAAATAGGTTGATTATGATAAATCAAAGCGCTTACTGAGCGATCAGCGATTATGCGAGGATTAATCGGACGCCTGGATCGATTTTTACAACAGAGCTTCAAACCCAAATAAATGATACCATAACAAAACATGTAGTCACAATGTAGTTAAAAATACTATATCTAGCCACGAGAAATAATCAAACTCGTAAAAATTAGAGTCCTACCTACAACCATATACCACTTAGTAGCCAAATGTAGCTCAAATTTAGCATTAACCAAAACTTGGCTCAAAATTACACTAACTACACCAAAAATTCAGATCACCATTTAATAATAAGGTCCAACCCATAAAAAAATTCGGATTACGTATATCAAGCCCAACTTGTTATTAGACCTATCACTAGCCTCTCCACTTCTACCATAATTTCAAAAAGATTAACCAATTTCATCTAATCTCACACAAAACATAGAAACACAAAGATGTAATTTGCAGTTGCTGTTTGTATCAAAACACGAACCAAAGATACCCTACTTCTTTTTGCCTTCGAAAACCCAACACCAAACCCATTATATCTTTATATTCGTTTCTACGCCCGTTGATCGAAAAAAAAAAAAAAAAAAAAAAAAGCGAAAAAAATAACACGGCCGAGCCCGATTATACCTGCGCCGTCGCTTGCTTTTTCCAGGACCATTTGGGCTGATCGTGACTGCTCAGGGCTGGAAACCGCCACCTCCGGTACCTTACTTGCGCCGTCCCGTCACGTTAAGGGGAAAACGCCATTCAAAACGCAGGGTACCTAGAGTCTAAAATTTAAAGAAGGGAAGGAGAAGGGATGGGAAGGGCAAAGTGGGGATGGGATGGGAAGAAAGTGGTTATTTATTTTTGTGTTATTGAGCTTTTTTTTAAAGTAGCAAGGAAAAGAAAGGAAGCTACACAAATTACCAATATACCATCATTTATATATTTATATATGAAGAAAGATAGTTTGATTTTTATTGTCAAAATATACACTATATACTACAATCATTCATTCATAAAATCATAAGCGATAACATAACGAACAGAGTTCTAACAAGAAGTGGTTCACAATCATGTTTTGATTGTTTATTTTAGTATTTCAACTTCATAGAAACAGAGAGCATGCATGCATTCATGCACAACAGTTCACTAAATGCATTATTGCATTATGAGAATGCAGTGATATAATAATTCTCACTTATTAATGCATGGGTAGATGTTAAATGCCCTGATGCAGCTTCAAGTACCAACTAATGTGCTACTAAGCATTCCAAAAAGATATATGAGACTAATCATGTACGCCAAATACGGTTTACCCTATTAACTGGAAGGCCTATTTTTGTCCAACTTAAAAAAACAAACAAACTCAAGATTGGAATGTATAAACACAGATAACCAAAATGACTCTTTGATTGATTATAGGAAAATTACTCAAAACCTATTACATGTTTATACATTGCTTGTATGTGTTTGTGATATCTAACCTCTTGCTAAACACCCCTATTTATACCCATAACAAACCCAGCAGCTTCTGGTCTGAATGGTCATAGTTGTATATTGATGTAGTCCAGCTGTGGGTCTTGATTGACTGCATGGAACACTAAGTCTTGATAATGGGTTCACACAGATGGTGACATAGATGATGACAACCATCTAAGGTCGTGATTTCTAGAAGTCAGAACAACCCTTTTTGACTTAGAATTCCAACAATCACCCCCGAATTTCTAAGTCCTTCTAGAGATATCTTTGATTCCAATCAAGCTCCGCATTTCCTTGAACTTGATTCTGGCCAATGGTTTCGTATAGGTTTTCTCAACGGAATATACTCCACCTCCACTCGTTTTCAACACAATTATGAATGAAATGAAACCTTGTGTGAATGTGTTTACTCCTTCCGGAAAACGGGATTCTTCAGTTAGTTCGATAGCGGACTTGTTATCAACCCTAAGAACCACCTTCTCTTGCGTCTTGTTCATAATTTCTCCAAGCAAATCCTGAAGCCATATTGCTTGACAAGCAAAAGTGGTAGCTGCCATGAACTCGCCGCAAGATGATAAATCAACGGTATCTTGCTTTTGCGAACACCAGGTTATCGGAGATAACCCATAGTAGAAAATGTGACCGTGTGCTTCTTCCGTCATCGGATCAACATTGTGACTACTATCACTAAAACCAATGATTCTTTTGACCCATCCTTCGTACTTAATTCAGATCCCGTTGTTCCCGTAAGTACCTCGGAATCGTTTAATTGCATGACCATGTGATTCTCTTGGACTTTGCATGTATCGGCTAATAACCCAACCGAAGTATGCCATATCGGTCTTGTTTGCAAGAGATATCTAAGGCATCCAACCACCTTCGATATTGTGTGTATTCGATTTCGGGTTCATCTTGACTTTGACAATTTGGTTCCGTGTCCAGGAATATGAGTTGGATTGCAATCTTGTAAACCAGCTTCCTTCGAATCGCGAGCATAGGCTTCTTGGTTTATCGTAATCCCGATTCTTCTTGCTTGACTTCAATGCCCGTAAGTCAATCTTCCAAGATCCGACATCTCAGTTCTTGGACATCTCAATTTGAACCTTTGATCATGTTCAAATTTGTACCAGAATAAATAAATCATCAACATAAATTGCTAAAATTAGCAAGTTAGTTCCTTCTCGCTTCCGGTACACCGATGGTTCTTTCAAGCACTTGTGAAATTTCAACCCCTTCAAAATTCCATCAAGCTTCGTGTTCCAAGCTCGAGGTGCTTGTCTTAGACCATAAAGTGCTTTGTTAAGGCGATACACTTTATGCTCGCTTGTTCCTTCCTTATATAGCCTTCCGGTTGTGACACATAAGCGGTTTCCTTCAACTCTGTAAGAAAGCCTTGACGCTCTCTAAGTGGTGAAGCTCCCACCCATTTGTTGCGGCTAATGCAATAAGAAACCGGATGGTTTCGATCCTGAGCTATCAAATACCTCTTGAAAATCAATACCGTGTTGTTGCATCGTACTTTAGCAACCAACCTTGCCTTGTATTTGATGATGGTGCCGTCTGCATTTTTCTTTAGTTTGAACACCCATTTGAGTCCAATCACCTTCACCCCCATAGGCTTGTTCACAAGAATCCAAGTGTTATTCTTGTTGATCGAATTGATCTCTGCATTCATGGCTTTGACCCACTCTGGTTCTTTCTTTGCCTCTTCAACCGATACTGGTTCGTCATTGGTTATTAGGAGAAGTTCATCAAGATTATTAAGGTTAAGCACAAAATCTTGCAGTCGAGTTGGAAGTCTCCTTGTTCTCGTGGGCCTTTGGTTTTGGACATTGTTCACGTTATTGTTGACCGAACTTGGTTGCTCGTTGTCTTGAACCTCCACTGTCTTCAATATCGCGGATCCGATTCAATCGGTTCGCTTTGATCATTGCTTACATCATCTCCTTGGTTTATAGCCTTATCTTCTGGATAGTCCCATGGAACTATGAATGACCCCGATTCTTCATTGTTGGTACCGCTTCTTTGTCCCAATCCCACCATTTGGTCTCGTTAAAATAACATCTCGACTTATTTTTTTGTGCCGGGTTAAAAGCATAAGCTTTGTACCCGGTTCGGAACCAAGATGCACTAGTGGTCTTGATCTTGCATCCAACTTCTTGAGATTCATCGGTTCAACTTTCACATATGCTAGACACCCAAAGATACCTAACATTCTCCAAATGTTTTTTTATACAACTTCTCTGACGGAGTTGTATATCGCCAAGGACTCTTGTGTAAACACGGTTGATCAAATTTGTAGAGTGTCTTACACTTCTCCCATAGATAATTTGGAACATGCATCGCCTTCATGATACTTCGTGTCATGTCCATGAGTGTTCGGTTTCTTCGTTCCACAATTCCATTTTGTTGTGGTGTATATGCGGTAAGTCGTCGTTTGATTCCATTTATATCACAAAGGAATTAAACTTCGGCGAAGTAAACTCTCCACCTCGATCACTTGAAACATCTTCAAAGACTTTCCCAGCTCTTCTCCGCCAAAGCTTTGAATTTCTTGAAGTGTAAAAATGCCTCACTTTTCTCCTTCAAAAGAAAAGTCCACATATATCGTGAAAAATCATCAATTAGTGTGAAAATGTACCGATTTTGACCTTTCGTTGACGGTGTGATCGGACCGCATAAATCACCGTGAATGAGCTCCAATGGTCGTGGTTGCTTTCAGACGTCGTCATCAATGGAAATGACTTTCTTGTTTGCCTGCCCACCAAACAAGATTCACACAATTGATTTCTCATTTTAAAATGAGGTAACCCTTTGACTAGACCTTTCTTGGACATCTTTTTCATTGACTCGAAATTGATGTGCCCAAGTCTTGCATGCCGCCTACGTGTCTTCACCTAATCTTGAATGAAGGCAAATAGGTACTCCAATTGTTAAATTTATTTTATAAAGGCGGTTTGGAGTTCTTTGCACCTTCATCAATAAGCGTTGTCGACATCATGCATCGCCAAATAGTCATCTTTCATCCGAATATCACACCGGCAGATTTGCTTGCCGAGATGAAAATATTATTTTTCAAATCCGGTATGAAATAAATCTGTCATCAATCGTTGTTGCCCATTTTCCTTGAAAAGAATAGACCCTTTCCCTTTAATTTCGACACACACGAATTATCACCAATTTCACCTTCCGGTTATTCCTTTCCGAGTTCGGAGAAAAACGACGATTTCCCCATATGATTACTTCGCCGCTGTTGTCTAAATACCACACATCATTTTCTTGTGCGTTGTATCGAGACGGTATCACATTCTTTTCATTCAAAAATACTGTCTCGTGTAAAAACACGTTTCATCGCAAGATCTTCTGTCTCATTGCTGCTTCTTGGAATTTTTGGAGTCGGTCTGACATTTAGACGCCAGAATGACCTGATTTATCACATCTGTAGCAAATAATTTTTGGACGATCTTTTTTCGGTTTCGTTTGAGTTGGAGTTGGGCTTATTGGGTTTATAATTATTTTGGGATTTTGACCCACTAGAAGAACCGATCCTCCCGATGAATAGCCGACTGGATATATATTTATCTTTATTAATAACTCCTTATTAATCTTTCCCATCTCCCTTCACCTCTTTCTTGACCCAATCTCCAGGACCACCAAAACCACCACCACCCCCGCCGCCGCCAGCACTCGATCCGCCACCACCATTAGATCGAAAACAACACCCGCCGCCGCCACACCTCCATCATCTCGTAGATCTCCTCGTGACGCCTTCAATCTTCCAACAACATCTTCAAATCCTACCGTTTTAGATCGAAAGCACCGAGCCGGAAGCAACAAGATGGATGAATCTTGCGCACCACCTTCAATGCTTCTTAACTAGCTTGGATTCTTCGATTGTTTCTCCGAGTGAAGCGGACTTTGAAGCTTATTCCGCGAAGTTTTCCGGCGTATCGATGATCGGTCTGGTCTGCGTGCATCTTCAACCGATCAAACTCGAGTTCAAGGTTTGCGGTGCGTGCTTTCCTTTACCCCATCGACATACCTTGATCGATTCCCATAGCACCTTCGACTATCGACATCGCCATCTGCATTATTAGAGTTTCGGGGATTGCTTGGTACACAATCCCATTGCCGTGTTGTTCTCTTCACTTTCATCTCTGTTCTGGTTCAATAGTTAACCAAGCTTTATGAATTCGAGTACAACCTTCATTCAGGGGCCGACAGCTGTAGTTGGTGGATGTGAGCATTGGACATGCTACGTGGTTGTTCCACCTCCTTCACCCTCACATCATGTAGGACCCTGCGTCTTCAACATCGACATGGTTCAAGAAAACACCGGTATGAATTCAAAGCCCTTCTCTCGGCTCGATACCAATTCAAGATTGGAATGTATAAACACAGATAACCAAAATGACTCTTTGATTGATAATAGGAAAATTACTCAAAACCTATTACATGTTTATACATTGCTTGTATGTGTTTGTGATATCTAACCTCTTGCTAAACACCCCTATTTATACCCATAACAAACCCAAAGACTGGTCGAATGGTCATAGTTGTATATTGATGTAGTCCAGCTGTGGGTCTTGATTGACTGCATGGAACACTAAGTCTTGATAATGGGTTCACACAGATGGTGACATAGATGATGACAGCCATCTAGAAGGCTGTGATTTCTAGAAGCTGTAAACAACCCTTTTTTGACTTAGAATTCCAACACAAACAGGGTAATTTCGAGATTATTGCAGCGGGACAAAAGCAACTTTTATAAAAAAAAATGAACATTCTCAAGTTACATAACTCAGAATCTACCGCTTGAACCCATTCAATCACATAACTCCTTTCGATGCTTTCTAATAACAGTGTAAATGCGACATCAGAGGGACTCGTATTTGACAGGTACAACATGACATCACACCCATTATCCCATAGCAAACGAAATATATATTCCCCAACATACAAAACTCTTTATTGAGGCTAATCCCAATGCAAATTTACCTGCTTAACTCATTAACAATTATAACAAAACATACTTTAGTTATCATGGTTATTTAATTATCATCATCAGTACGCATTCATGGTTATTTAATTATTATTATTGTAAACAATGTTCCTTCAGTACGCATTCATGCTGATATGATCCATGGTTATTTAATTATTATCTATACTATTTTATAACATTTAAATTTTAAAATTCTAAAAATTAAGCCTCTAATTTTAGTAAAACAAGATAAGTACAATCATGAGATTATGTGGTCATTAACAAACTCCTGTAACTAACAAACTAAACTACTCACCAAAAAAATTAAGATAAGGAGCTATTATAAACATTACGTAAGACTTCTCAACTAAAAATTCATCTTTATTTTCAAATTAAAATATCTTTTAATCTACTTATTTATATTATAATCTAATTTCACCATATTTTCTAAAATTTTATGTCTTTAATTCAACATCCATTTAATATATATTTTATGAGTTTTTAGTTTTATATTTTAAATGGTTTATTTATTTTAATTCAAATTTTCAACTTTAACCTTATTTCATTTATTCCATCATATTATATTGGTGTAACAATTGTACGGATCTTCAAATAAACAATGTTCCTTCTAGTTATCATCATCAGTACGCATTCACAAGTAAGATAAGTGATATTAGATATAAGAAACTTACACGTTTTATGCTTTGTGAGAGACAACCGTATTCTGCAGATTGGTGTGATATGGGGGAGAAGTAGGTCAAATATATAAAGATCCGCATGATTATTGAGGATAATATGGTAATTTAACTAATGCCTGTAATCTTGAAAGCCCGCTTCCCTTCCCAATCCGCCTAAAATTGGACGGAACCAAATATCACTCAAAAGTCCATCCCTTCCCTCCCTCTCACCTTCCCGTCCCCTACCTTCCATCTTAAAACTCAAGAATTTGATTCCCCTCCCCTTCCATTACTTTAAGAAAAAAACTCGAGAACAAGTGTTAAATGGTTTTAGAAATATGTTAAAAAAAAATGGTTTTAGAAAATGCTTTTTGCCAAATGGTTCGAGAAAATGGGTTTTGCCTCGCACTAAAACCGACCTGACCCATATTCAATTTTACTACTATCAAATTTCAAAGTTATTAAATCAGTCTTATGGCTTGCTGCTCCTCCCTTTAACTACATTGTTTTGGCTCCGTCACTGCTTGTGACACTGTGAATGGTTGGATAACCGGCTCAGGTGCTTCACGTAATATAACCTCCGATCTTTGTTTTAGATGCTCGTCCATATACATGTACCAATCATGTTATGATTGGGAACGGACTCTTTCTTCGCATCTCAAATATTGGCCAAGGCTTGATTTATCATCTACCTGGGTGTACTATAACAAGGCTTTTTGCTTTTTAGAAAATAATTAACGATAATATATAAAAATAAAAAATGTGTCAAGATCAAGAAAAATATAAATTATGTTGGATTTAAAATGGTTTTAGAAATAAAAAGCTTTATAGAAATTGAAAGATGAAAAAACTACATTATATTTTTATATGACACCTAAAGTACTTGTTTTACATTTAGTCAACTGATCTTGGTTTAACATATCAAATGACATAGTACTAGGTAGAATAGATTTAAAAGAAGGAATGGAATAAACCAGTGTTTGGTATATGACATCTTCCAAATATCCATATACAAGACAACTGATTCGATCATCAATACTTACTGCATAGTAGTGATGAATCCAGAACATTCTGACTATCAATCCTTTACACCGAATAACATATTCTCTGGTAGTAGGCAAGCAGCCCAATAAATGAAAAAATGAAGCAAAGAACATGATGAAATAACTTTATAAGGCACAAGCAATAAAACTGGACGACAATCATCTCTATATGTGCCCTGCTAACATAGCTTGTGATAGAAAACGGGCAACGTCAGAAGTATTTGCAGCATCATGATCAAATTTTCAAACGTCATGCTGGAATGCAAAATGCTGAACTCAGAGGTGGAGGCAGGACACACACCAAATGAGGGCTAGCAGGATTACAGCATATATTCGCCTTATTCACGTTTGGCAAGTTGAGTTGTGGTGGACGAACATATCCAGCAACTAGTGGTACACACAATATCGTAATTTCAGTTCTTGATCCTGTAAAAGAGCAGGAAATGAACAAGTGAGCTGAGGAAAATAGTAGGAGATGGGGATCAACCGAGACCCCGTGGCCTAACTAATCAATAAAAAGATCATGACCAATATCAATCCGTTCATTTTTTAATTGTATTAAAGCAAGAATAACAATAAATATTAAGATCAACCTAGACAAGCTTCCTTTTAACTATAGGTGGCTGTTTTCTATACAATACAAACCCAACACGAAAATAAACGGGTTAGGGTTGTTGACAAATCCAGCCGCAAGTGGTACACACAATATTGTCTAGCCCGTTTAGTTAAAGAGTCATGTTTGGGTTGGGTTGTTGACAAATGGGTCGACCTGACAACCCCTTTGACCTATTTGGATAAATGGGTCAAGTCTGTTGGGTAAGTGTTACATGGATTGAGCATTTCCGGGTTAGGGTTGCTTTTTTTCCAATCGACTAACTGAAAAGGGTCATGTTCAAGTTGGGTGTCACCAAATACCAACCATTAACCTTAACCCTATACGAATAGTCACCTCTACTTATAACGCACCTTGCTTTGTGGAGAGAGTGGCATGGCCTCGTTTCCTACCAGCAATCATCCAATTTTTTGTGTTCGCCTTGACTTCATACAATAACTCCTCGTCCACATACTTCAACCTTTCCACTCTCCATTTCATTGTGATTACCTGCCCAACTCTAAGTCCATCCGAAGGAAGAGGAACAAAACCAACAACCAAAAAAGGTTCCAACACCGGCCGTCGTATAACAAGAAAACTCCTGAATGTCAACAACAACGGTTTTTCATCACCCTTCGAGTCTTTAGTTTCCAGAGATACAGGAGTATGAGATCCAATTTTTCTATCGCCAGAAACTGAATACTTAATATTTAATACTGTATCAGGATGTACCGCTTTCCCTTCATCTGTAAAACCACATAATATGAAACCAAGGGTTGGGTATAGTTATTAAGCGAATAAGGACACAATTATGATAGTGTTTTAAGGAATTAACTACCTTCAGTGGTTGTAGTTCCCATGGATATACCAAAAAATATTCCAGTTCTAGATGTTGCAGGAACCACTAGCGGCAATAGGTTAGACATTGGTCTCCCGTCACCTTTCGTTGTATGAGAAAAACCATCCTGTAGATCTAACCAAGCATCATGAATAGTTAACGAGGCCTTTACCTGTGAGTTTAGTATCACCTGCCAGTAAATAACACTATTAAAAGCAAACAATTATAACTCTCGTGATCCCATCTTTGTAAATAATAAACTCTAAGTATATACATTTTTTGCAACTAATAAGAATCAAATTACTGTTTCATGACAACAAACCTGTAAAAGCAAAGCACCATCACTGCCCTGGTCTGCTACAAGTGTGCTGACGTGGAATGGGTCAGTGAAATGAACAGGCACAGTCCTATCAATAACCAGAATATAGTGTTAATGAAGTTTAAATTCATCCATTGAGACAGCAAAGAAGACCATGAAACCTTTTAAATATCTGATTACGAGACACGCCAAATTCAAGTTTCAGATTTAACGTCCTCAGTCCATCAATCACACTCGTTCTTTGTGAAGAGATTGCCCCTACAAGAAAATATGCTAAAAAGATTATTACATATTCAAGATATGGTCCATTTAATAAAAAATATATATATAGTCCAGATACGGTAAATGTGATAATTTTGAACCATTTACTCATGAATCGGTTGGTTTAGGGTTGTTTAATTCCTCAAAGTCTCAAACGGATCAAATAGGAAGAATTAAATGGGAAACAGGACAAACGGTTGAACGGGGCAAAGCGAAAGTGGCCCAAAGTATGCATGCAACCACCTACATACTTTTTTCCTATGGAAAACGGGTTGAATGGCTAGTCAAACTGGCTTTGCTTATTCTGATCCATATAATAAACGACCCATTTCCATTTTCAACCCATGGTACCTACAGAAACTATGCATAGACATACAGAAATGATAAATGTGAGAAATTAACGTCAACAAAACCTGAAGATGTTCTTTTTGCCAGGGTGTCACTAGTGGCACAAACCGGAATCCATATAACGCTAACTGTACTGCTGGCCCAGTCTGGTAACTCTATACTACCATCCCTTAAAGTAAGATTTGCAAATTCTTTTGTTACAGAAGTAGCGTTATTACTATCACCATTTGTATCCTTCAATCCCTCTGCATTACATGATGTATCAACATAGTTTTCCATTTCAATGGCACGTGACTCCTCAATTTTTAACCCTGGACCACTTTCAATATGCAAAATTGCATCCTTAAGGGAGTAATTTAATGGTGTAACACTTATCCCAACCCACTGAGGCTCATTCATCAGTAATGCAGACGAAACCACAGCAGCAAGATCAATAAGAGGCCTTGGTTTGGACACCTGAAATTGGAAGATAACACGAATAAGCAAAAAGTATCAGTATCATATTATCATGGTAAGAACATAATATACTATCAAATAGTCCAGGTGGCAATTTCGAGTTGTTTACTTATAACTGGATCGATATAGTTGTTGGCCCGTTTTTCTGGATCTATAATCAAGATATACCAAAAAGTACAAGAAACAATTGAAGCTGTAAAAGCTTTTTATTTATCAGTCATGAATCTGTTTGAATACATGTTCCTATCTATTTTTACTTTACGAAAGGGTACAATGAAGAGTCATGTTGATTCATGTGAACCAATAAATATGTCAGATAGGAGTTGTAACTGCCAAATAGCAGTTATTTTGTAACTGTCTTTAAAAACTGCTTGTTTCACTTTTATCTTTGACTTCTTGGTTGACCGGGTCATACGGGTGTTGACTGGGTCGATTGGGATTAACCCAATAATAGTTAGATGGAAACTGGGGTAACTTGAAAGAAATGGGTCAAATTTCACCTTAAATGCAATTTTTAGAGAAAAAGTCTGTTTGACAAAATAACTACATACAGAAAAACTCAATTGTTTAGACATAGTGTTTTAAAACAAGTCAACCAACATGACCCTCCCATTTTTCACTACTAAAAATAGAAATGTTGGCTTGTATGTTTTTACAGTAGTTGGTTATGATATATTTTCAGTTCTGAACTGTGCCTGAAAACAGGATAACTACCTTTAAAATCGGCCTCGTTGGCTTATCATAACTCATAAGATCATCAATATCTGCAGGTCCACCTCTGGAATAACCATGAGACCTAAATCGTAAATGACCAATCTGCCCTGTAAGAACACCCAAGACATAGGAGCCAGGTTTCTGTGGGGGCAACGAAAGGGTAATTGTATTTCTACCAGGGTTCAATATCGTCACACCACAGGTCCTGATCGCCTATAAATCACAACATGAATATTTCAGTTTTAAAAATTGCTAATACTGCTAAATGGCATAGTTATTATTTACCTTAACACGTTCATCGGCGTTATTGGTAGCATTCAAAGTAAGACTAAGTGATTCAAGAGTGATGTCATCTGGGAATTCGCTACATAATGTTACAGGTAAGGTACCTGGATCACCGTCACATAGCTCCACAGGTGGACCCGAATTGCCAAAAAATGTTATTAATGATGACACATCTAGAGGCACGGGGTCACTCATTTCACCGTGTGCTAGACGAACTACTTCTGACTGAAAAGCCTGGCGCTCATTAGTCAAAAATAAACCTTTGTCAAGTGAAAGTAATCTCACACAGGATGATAGGTAACCAGGTTGATCATTAAGTATATTTTGGCATTCAGCTAAATTAGGAAGCAAGTCTGCTAATAAATCTTGCCATCCTTCACCAGAGTAAAGAGCACAAACTTTTTCGTATAATTTTGCTGCTAGATCGTAATTACCATGCTTAAATAAAATATTTGCAATTTCACCCTCGAGAACAACCCCGTGTCTTTTCCACCATGAAAGATGATAATTATCAGAAGCACCCTTAGATAGCTCCATATACATTTTCTGTTGGAAACACGAATGATCTCAACAAAAGGCCTTGCTTTATACTAACTAATTAATATAAATATGATTTGTACCAAATACCTCAAAGTCCCCTAACGATGTTAATGATTTCCACAAACTAGGATCAGAAATAGTTTTACGGAGAGCATGCTTGGCAGCCACAAAAAATTCCGCTAGTCTCATGGTATCAACTGTGCTCTCAAAGTTTACTGGTATAGAAGTGGTCCTTGACACCGAAGATGGAGGTGGTGTAAGTGAAGAAAATGTCTCTGCTTCTGAACCTGAGTTGGCATTATATAACATGTTTAACCAAACGGTTGACAAACAAATGGAACAAATCTAATGTTAAAGTAATCATTTACTTTCCTGACAGTTCAAACATATTTCCAACAGAACTAGACGGTCTTCGACGATTAGCCTCATGCGGAAGAAAAGAAGGTTCAAGAGGCAACTGTTTTCTATGAATACCAAAATGCTTCATCCTTGGTTTATCTTGAAGAATCATCTATAGTACTCAATATGTTTATTCAGGTTGAGTGTTTAGAGCATATATATCAAGAAAAGATAAAAAAAAAGAAAAAGAAAATGAATATACATACCTTTTCTTGCGCAACAACCTCAGATGAAGCATCAGAAGGAACTGAAGGCCAAGTTGCTGGCTTAGGCCAAGGTACCATGCTAAGTGAAGCACTTTACAAAAAAAAGTTAATTGTAGATAATAATTGTTGGATATTTGTTAAGTTCTAAAATGCTGAACTTATGTATTGTTAAAGACTATTTCATTTTGTTTGTATTAAGATATGCTTTTTGATCACTTAATGATCACTGACTGCAGCCTTAGGAAGATGTGGTGAGCCACTTAGACATCTTAATGGCTATACTTATGGTCGCTATTGAAAAGAGTGGTGTTATTGAGGCAGTTAAAAAAGGGGTATACCAGCCATCTTATGAACAACAGTCCTTTTAGTCATACCATAATATATAGGGATTGTAATTTCGAACATTATCACGCTATTTTTATGTTTTAACTTTCCTCCTTTTTTATCCACATACTTTTGCATACAACATTTACACCGCATATAAAATCCTTGTCACACGCATAAAATGACTTATCACCAAACATACTGATGGTACTGGCCAGTTAGTATCTGTCAGAGGATCTGTTGGCCACATAATGGCATCGAGCAAAGCAATGGGAGAACCCCGCCAACAAGATTCCAAAGAGATTTCATTGCGAAACGGATACAAAGGGAAAAACTAGATTTGGGAGATGTATCTATCTCATGAATGCAAAGCCATGCTTAAGAAGAAAATGATGGACATTGAAGTTTGCAAAACCTGCCTTGCCACCCGTCATAGGTATATGTTATGCTGGTGGTGTGAGACATGATCAGCCACCAAAGAGAACAAGCACGCAACCGCGAGGCATTTCGGATGATTGACTACCCGTATATACATTTTTCTGGATTACGGGTTCATCGAAGAAGGATGGAATAACATCGTGTATAATGCCATTGTGTTAATTTGCCACCAGTTCTATTAAATGTTTTAGCTGTTGAAAAGATGCATGAAAACATAAAGCGATGTTTATCCATGGGGTAGAGACAAATAATCGTGTTATCATATTCTGTGCACTACACACGTATATTTCTCTAAACATTTTATCGCCTCAATTGTTGCGAGATTGGAACTTGATTCCTGACAAGTGCAGACACTAGCCTGTTCGCACCCACAGATTGTTGTTTTGATCCAAACAAATGAAAAGAAGACAAAATATATGGGCTTGCTGCAAAGTTCCTTCGAAAGAAGGAGAGCAAAACACCATCTAAAAGCGGGATAATTCATCCGAAATGGTGTAAACTATCTCATTATATCCTTTTTAAATTTCATTTCGACTCATAGGCATGCAAGAAGTGCTTAACTTTTATCCAGATATTCTGTTTTTATTGCCTTTGGCTCATTGAAAATTAGATAGACTTATGGATCTCACAAACTTGTGGACACTGCTGTAATCTTCATTTCACATTTGTTGCAGAGTTTGGCCTAGAAAGTTAGTAAACATGTTGGCCAAATAATACTTGGATGTCTTTAAGTCTTATTACAAATATAGCAGTCCGCGATCGAAATAGGACTTGCGGGAGCATGGAAAAATGCATTGGAGGATTCCAGAAGAGCCCGGCAAACAGAAGACACGGTTGGGCATTTTGGTGTGACTAGGCTGGTCAATAGCAGTGGTCAACAACAAGCATGAAGTCGGACACGTGATGCCATCAATCATCATTCCCACTCAACCGAAAGAAAGAAGGAACTGGCTAAATATTTTACAGGAATGTGGATATTTTCAATGTGAACTTATGTATTAAAGACTATTTCATTTTGTTTGTTATTGACGCATATGCAAAGATCACTTAATGATCACTTCGACCGGAAGATGTGGCTAGAGCCACTTATCTAATGGCCGCTGGAATTTGCTGTCGCCATATGAAAAGCGTTGTTATAGAGTTATTGTTGTTAAAAGGCATAACTGCCTTATCCATGAAACAACACAACTTTTAGTCATACCTTCTCAACGATATATAGGATTGTAATTTCGTTTATCAATCATCAATGGTCAGTTTACTTTTATCTTTTAACTTTCCTCCTTATTTATCCGCATACAAATTGCATACTACATTTGCACAACACAGCAAAGTGCTGTCATTATCGCATGTAATGACTTATCACCAAAAGATCCGAGCGATTGATTGGCAGAAGTACTATCTGTCAAGAGGATGATTGGCCATTGCAATAATATTGCAATGGCCAAATGATCCTCTTGACGATAAGTACTTCTTGGCCAATTGGTATCCCAATATCTTTGGTGATAAGTCATTTTATGCAGTGAAATGACAAGGATTTTATATGCAGTGTTGGTGTAAATATTGTATGCAAAAGTATGTGCAGATAAGAAATAAGGAGGGAAAGTTAAAAGATAAAAGTAAAGCATATTGATGATTAATAAACGAAATTACAATCCCTATATATATGTTATGAAAGGTATGACAAAAGTTGTGTTGTTTCATGGATAAGGCGCTTATGCCTTTAACAACAATAACCTCAATGTAACTCTGCCTTTTCATAACTCAGATAAACGACCATAAGACATGGCCATTAAGATGTCTAAGTGGCTCTAGCCACATCTCCTAAGGTCAGTCAAGTGATCATTAAGTGATCAAAAACTGCATATGTCTTAATACTTACAAACAAAATGAAATAGTCTTTAGCAATACATAAGTTCAGCATTTTAGAACTTAATAAATATCCAACATTCCTCCCTAAGGATAAAATGTTGTAGTTCCTTGTCTTTCTTTCTGGTTGAGTCAGATGATGATTGTGAAATCATCACCGCCATAGTCCCATATGTCCTAGAGCTTCCTCATTCCCCATCTTGATAAAACCTTTGTTTGATTCTGTAGATGCAGTGAGATCTTCTAGTATCACACCAAAATTCTTCAACCTTGTGTTTTCCTGCTTGTTCTTGGGCTCTTCTTTGAATCCTCCATGCATTTTTCCATGTCAAACAAGTCCTTCTGTTTCAGCCTTCGAGACCGGGCTCAAGACTGTAATAAGACTTAAAGACATCCAAGTATTGGTTGTAGCATGTTTTAATCTCATGGCCATCTTCTCTTTCTAGGCCAAATATTTCTGCAACAAAATTAAATTCTTGTGTAAAGACTACACTGAGGTATCCCCCAAGTGTGTCCACAAGTTTGTAGAGATCCATCAAGTGGATCACTTTTCCTCTTATTCTGGGTGGAATAGGGCCTAGTATGTCCCTATTCAAATGGACAGTAAAAAACCAGATATACACCTTGTTAAAAGCATCTATAAATTTGTCCCATTCTTGGCTTATTATTGCATCTATGTTTATTAAGTCAAGAAATGAAACTAAATCATTAAAAGGGGAAATATTAATAGGATAGTTTACACCTTTAACATGGATGAATTCATCCTGCTTTTGGATGGTGTTTGCCTGATCCTCCTCTTCTTTTTCCAAGGAACTTTCTGCAAGTAATTTGTAGAAATCTTCCATATACTTGTTTTGTCTTCTTTTCATTTTGTTTGGATCAAAACAACAATCCTGTGGGTGCTTGAACATGGGTATGGGTCTGCACTTGTTTCCTTTGAATGTAAGTTCCAATCCTTGCAACTCCAATTGTTTGGCTGATAAAATGTTTAGAGAAACATCTGGTGTGTAGTGCACACCAGGGATGATGAGGATACCAGACCCAATTCTGATTTGCACTTCTCCTACCCCATGGATAAACATCAGTTTATGTTGTTCATGCATCTTTTCAACAGAAAATCTTTCTTTGATCTTGGCAAATAGGTTCAAATTTGAACACACATGCTTGTCCAACCTATTGCTGATATACCAGATGTTATTCCATCCTTCTTCATCAGTGGATTCCACCATGAAATCTCTAGAAAAATGTATATACTCTGGGTAGTCAATCTGAACATCTGAATCTTCTGTCTTTTCCTTTGGTTCTGCAGCATGCTTGTTCTCTTCCTTGTTTGGACAGTTGGCTGAGATATGTCCTCTCACACCACACCTAAAGCATATGTATCTTCTATGCTTCTCAGTGTTGGATTGTGGTTTTGGCAAGGCCTGGTTGTAAGCTTCAATGTCCATTATTTTCTTCTTAAGCATGGATTTGCATTCATGAGACAGTTGTCTCATACATCTCCCAAATCTAGTGCTGCTTTCCCTTTGTATATGTCTTGCAATAAAATCTCTTTGGAATCTTTTTGGCAGGGTTCTCCCAGTGCTTTTGCTCTAATGCCATTTATTGCAATGGCCAACAGATCCTCTTGACTGATAAGTACTTCTTGGCCAATTGGTATCAGAATATCTTTGGTGATAAGTCATTTTATGCAGTGAAAATGACAAGGACTTTATGTGCAGTGTTGGTGCAAATGTAGTATGCAATTTGTATGTGCAGATAAGAAATAAGGAGGGAAATTTAAAAGATAAAAGTAAACTGTTATTGATGATTAATAAACGAAATTACAATCCCTATATATATGTTATGAAAAGGTATGACTAAAAGTTGTGTTGTTTCATGGATAAGGCAATTATGCCTTTTAACAACAATAACTGTCAATGTAACTTTTTTCAGAATCAGAAAACCGACCATAAGACATGGCCATTAAGATGTCTAAGTGGCTCTAGCCACATCTTCCTAAAGTTGCAGTCAAGTGATCATTAAGTGATCAAAAACTGCATATGTCTTAATACTTACAAACAAAATGAAATAGTCTTTAACAATACATAAGTTCAGCATTTTAGAACTTAATAAATATCCAACAAGACTTGCATGAAAGCAATAGTCGATATTGAGTGTTTACCTGTTGACTGGACTTCTTTCTATATTACACCCGTTCCCAATCAAATATGCAAGTCTCATGAACTGCCGAGCTCATATGAAAACTTCATCAAGAGTCCGTTAATTAAAAAGCTCAAGAAATGAAAGATTTTTAATTGACATAATTTATTTACCTTAACTCGGGATAAAGAATATAGTTCTCCACGCATACGATAATATTCTTTTTCTATTTCTGGTGTCACTATTCCATCTTTGTGATGGTCAGCAGTTGCATTGACCAAGCTCAAGCACGAGGTTAGGACCCATACTTCCCTTGTACATAAGGGCAAGATACTCTAGGGAGCAACCACAGATCAGCAGCAACTATAAATGAGAAATTTTAAGTACAAATAATAGATCGGGACTGCATGCCAACCTCATGTAGAGCTAATGCTTCCGAGAAACTAACTATGAACGAATAGCCCCTTGATGCAACCTCAAATGGGCGTTGTAAATTAAACAACAGCTGCAAATACATGGGCTCATCAGATGATCCATATGATCAATTTGAGTATATTTGAGTAACAAACTAATTCAAGTAGCATTATCTTGGATAACCTTAGCTTGACGAGCGAATAAGTACTGTCGAAATTCAAACTCCCTAAAGGAACTATCTTGAACTATCTGTGTCAGCTGTTTGTTTCCAGCTTTTAGCATTGCAGATTGATCGTCTCCATGGTCCATTCCTCCAAAGTCCTTACGTATACCAGCAGCATAATTAACTGAATTTTCAGAAGAAGAAAAAAAGACAGTTAACACAAAATAAATTAACATATAAATTATAATTCAAGCACCTGTTTGTAAGTAATAGATCTCTAGTTCATCATATTCCCGCAATGAGTCTTCGTATAGATGAGCCATTTCAAACATGAATGCAAGGCTTTCCTGCACATAGAATTAATAATTAACTGAAATGCCATCTCAAACATAAGTTTTATCCTAACAAATTCTTATTATCACAAATATCGTTGGGTACCTTGAGAATAAAATAATTACAGAAGCTCCAAACTAGCATTATACGTTGTTCACTGAGTTTACGAAGCTCGTCCTCATAGAACTGGATGCGCTTTTCAAAAGTGTTTTTGAGGCAGTCCGTGAGTTTTAGTTCCAAGTCTTCCCAAAAAGTTGCTTCAGGTTCAAATTGATCAAATTTGACGCATCTGTTGAACCAGTAGTCCTGAGTCAGAAAATAGACCGAAATATCTACTGATCGATTATGGGTATGCTATATATTTACATCTAACAACACAAATAAGCAAATTATGGGAGCTCTATGTAGGATATTTTTAAAGGACGAATAATCAGCCCAAATAAATTATAAAACACCTCCCAACCCAAGAAAGTTCTGATGGATTTTCACGATATTACATTTATTAGTATGTTCTTAGGGTTGATTTAAGTTTTCCTGAGCTGAACTATGTAATATTGTTATGCATGAATAATTGGTGGGCTCACATAACAAGATAATTAAAGTCTGACAAAGAGTAAATAGTTACAAGTGTTTACCGTTCCCTCTTTCTTGAGTTGAAATCAACTTCAAGTCTAGCATAAACTTTTTTCGCCATCTTGTTTGATTGATCATCATCAGGTTTAGCTTTGGACACAAATACAATGAACCACTCCTCTTCATTTTGCAAAACTAGTTTCAGACGTGGTTTTAGTATTGTTTTAAACTCGTCTAAGTCCTACAAAAGCAATATTTTGTCATTTTCAACCAAATTTATGCCAAGGAAAAACTCAACTTGTACAACCAATCCAATTCTTACCTCACATGTCACGAGAACCACAATTGCAATTGGTTCTTGAAACCAAAAGACCAATTGCTCTGGAGAAAACTTGCTGCGGATTCTTGAGTCTGTTGTAAGTATAAACTCAGCTGGCAGGTTATTGACAGTTACAGTGTTATGCGTTTTGTTGTTTAATACAACTCTTTTAAATGGAAGCCGTTCCTCAAACTCCTTCTTGACAAGAGGCCACAAGTCACTCACATCTTTAACTGAAAAACGGTTCAATACATAAAATTTCTTAGTGAACAGATGAAAAGTTACTTTATACCCCCCCCCAAAGAAAAAAAAGGAAAAAAAGAAAAGAAACGCCATTAGTAAATCATACCGATAATCAGTTAAAGTAGCTTGTTAGATTTTATAAGATCAAATCATTTTAGAAGTGCCAACAGATTTCCCATAGTAATTTGCCCATTTGTTATCAGTATGTACATTTGTGATAACCATAGTTGTGCAGTAAGTTTGAATGAGATAAGTGTAGAAATTGTGTAGAGATCTTCTATTCACTATAGTTGTGCAGTAAGTTGTGCAGTATGTACATGAATCTGTTTGCAAAGATGAAGGAGAAGTTCAGTGTTGAAAAGATTAAAGACCAGCACAAACTGCTATTTACTCATGGCATTGGTGAAGTGCAAATAACTATAGGATCTGAGATTTTAATCATTCCTGGTGTCCTCTATACACCATATGTGAGTCTCAATATTCTTTCTGCAACCCAATTGGAGTCTCAAGGTCTTGACTTAACATTTAAAGGGAATAAATGCAGACATGTTCCCATGTAGACATGAGGAAGACTCCATCCATGTGAAAGGTGTACACTATCCAACCCAAATTACCTCTTTTAATGATTATGTTTAATTTCTTGATTTATTGCAAAATGACAATATCATAAGTCAAGAGTGGGACTGTTTTAGAGAGAACTTCAACAAAGTCTTAAAATGGTTTTATAATGTCTATCTCAAAAGAGACTTACCAGGACCCATACCACCCAGAATCCATGTAATAGAGATCCACTTAATGGATCTTTATAAACTTGTTGAAACACTAGGGGGATACCTAAGTGTAATTTTCTCAGATGAGTTTGGATACATTGCTGAAATTTTAGGCCTGTCAAAAGAACATGGTATAGAGATCAAAGACTGCTACAATCAATACTTGGATGTTTTTAAGTGTTATTACAACACTGCCAGGGTTTCACATATTGAAACAGATGGACTTGTTTCAAAAGGCAAAAGGAACTGCTATGGAGAGAATCCAGTGAAAGAACCCAAAGACACAAAACAAACAAGGAGAAATGAAGATTGAGCATTTTGGAATCAAGCTAGAAGATCTCAATGGCAATTAGCAATCAAACCAGATGAGCACTCAGAATGAAGAAGAGACAGCAAGCACAAGCAAGATTAGAAGGGAAGAAGGGGACTCAGACAACAATGCCACTAATGATTTCACCATCATCAGTTGATTACACCAAGATAGAAGACAAAGACTAAGCCTGAATCAAGATCATTTGATCTTAGGGAGGAGTGTTGGATTTTATAAGATCAAATGCTTTTCTTACTTCATGTTTTATATTAGACAGTTATTACTTAGTATTTGTACTTATTTATTCAAGCAACCATGATCTTATACATGATCATGTGACTGCACAAAACCTTAGTTTAGGCTACAAGCCATGCAACTTTAGATAGGTATTATAGTTGGTCGAATTAGACAGTTATTATAGTTAGAAAAGCAGTTATGACAGTTACATATTAAAGGTTGTGTCTGTTGGTTCAAATGAACCAACACATCCCTTATCTGTCATACCTTTTCATTTGTTATATATAGGCCTTGTAATTAACAGTTATTATATATCAAATTACAGTTATTTCTTGTTATTCTTCCCTCCATATTTCACATACACTGCACAGAAAATCTCTGCACAATTTCTACACTTATCTCATTCAAACTTACTGCACAACTATGGTTATCACAAATGCACATACTGATAACAAATGGGCAAATTACTATGGGAAATCTGTTAGCACTTCTAAAATAGCTGATGTAAAGTTAGTCGTTACTTGTAGTAAGGTTTACTCATATTTTATTCTAATCTCTAATTCTATAATTGGCTCCTTATAGTGTTAGGATGAAAACAATGATTTAAAGATAAGTTTTTGAAACATCTAACTTATGACTTGTTTTTTGAGTAGTCATGGTTTCCAACCATAGTGTGGAAAATAAGTGAGCAAGAGAGTGAGGGAACCCAAGTGCCTTGTACAATGGGTCGACATAATCCGGCCTCTTCAAAGGTATCTCATATGTAATTATAAACCTTAATATCCTATTTATTCTTAGTGATTCGAGTGTAATTAAAGGATTTGCTGATAACATCAACCCTTAGTAGGCGTGCAATGCACATAAAATACGGACCCAAGATAGCACGTCTGCACGTGTTTCATGATTATCAAATGTGAGTACGATTTACAAAGATCTAAAATCATAACCTAGTGCGATAAAAGGAAAAAAGCTATAAATTCATAAAGTACTTTACAAAAAAACTCATTATGCTCTATTTATTTCACTTATTGTCATAATACATAACCGTTTTCATTTTATTCGGTTATTTTCTGTCCGTTTTTATCCGTTTTCGTAAATCGTCAATTTTTATCCGTTTTTATTTTAATCTGTCCGGATAAAAACAGATAAAAACGGATAAAAACCGTTTGTATTATCCACGTCAAAACGGATAAAAACGGATAATAACGGACAGAAAATATTAAGGATAAAAACCGTTTTTATTATCCACGTCAAAACGGATAAAAACGGACAGAAAATAACCGAATAAAATGAAAACAGTTATGTATTATGACAATAAGTGAAGTAGATAGATCATAATGAGTTTTTTTTATAAAGTACGTTATGAATTTATAGCTTTTTTCCTGCGATAAAACACCAACTTCTCCAACATTTTTACAACATTTTTTTTGGTTTGAGTTGCTAGTGCAGCCGATTCGTGTGACAACTCGTATTTTCAGGTCATATTTCAAAACATTACTCATGCTTCATCATTTATCATTTATTGTAAACTGGGTTTACGAGCATCAAATTCACGTAACCGTATTGGTTTAGCTGTGAATTCATGAACAATCATCATGGAAATTTCATGTAGACTAGGTTTAGTCTACATGTCATCACATCATTAGTAACATCATTTCATATTAATTCATGCATGGTTTTGCATTTTTCATTCAACGTTTATTTTCCTATTAAATAAACGCTATCGCGTAATCATTTATTTTGAATATTTGATCCAACACTTCCAAAAATATTTCTAATATATTTTTATACTCATTTTAAGACTATAAAAATTATATTATTATTTTACCCGATGTTTTCAATTTATTTCGTATATAAATTGTTATATTTATATTATCACGACGGTTTTCGTATATGCAACTCGATAAATATTTATTTCACTCAATTCATGTAAGAAATGTATTTTTATAATTTTTATGACCTCAATATATTTTATTTTGACCCGTTAAAAGTTATTTTTATCTAACGCTACCCTAAATACTCAAATGTGTATTTAATTTACCACAAGTCTTCAATTTACTTACATGTTATTACACTTAAACATAATTAAAAAAAAATGTATTAAAGGTGACTAACACCCCCTTGCCGACTCAAGGGGGGTGAGTCATTTGGTTTACAAATATCTTTACTTTGGATATTGTATTATACTCTTTCACTTCATTATTTCACAAGTAAAAAGATCACAAACCCATTTTCTTCCTCTCTTTCTCTCCAAAACCGGCAACCACATAGGACCAAGAGGATTTCATCAAAATTTTCAAGACAAGGTTTTTTTTTACACTCTAGTATCACTTGTTATTAAGGTTTTGCAATAAAAACCTTGGGTAATTAGGAAAAACCTTTGCTCATAAACATCATCAAGTAACTAGTAAGCATTTCATACTCATCATCATATTTCATATTCATTGTTATATTTATTTCATCATATTTGAGAAAACATGCAAGTCTCATGGATGTTTATACCACTTTTACATGTTTTTAAGAGTTATATATATATATATATATTGGTCATCCTATAATTACTCCTTGTTATAAATCACTCTTGGTGATGTCTAGGAACCCATGACACCCTAAGAAGGTGTATGGTAGGATTAGAATAGCTTCGGAGTTGTTTTGAATTGGTTGGAATAGGTTTTGCGCGTGAAAAACTCATTTCGACAAGTCTAATTAAGGGTCTGTCCTTATTTTGAAATTCTGGAATTTTTGACAGGAAGCAAAATATTTTGGGCTAGATATTTGGAAAATATACTTTAAAACAAAAACGTGGCCGCTTGAACGGGTTAAAACGGAGCTATAACGAAGAAGTTATGAATTTTTGAAGTTTGACGACGAAAACTATTAATTCCAGAAAATTCAGCAAGCTGTCTCGACTTTTTACGAGTCAAAAATGAGTCTTAAGCGTTGTTAAATGTGTCGACTTATCAAAAATATATTAGTATATGTTATCACGATTCCGTGGATATAAAGAACGTAGAAAACGGACTCATAACGACAAAGTTATTCACATTTTAAAAAGTTGCCGTAACTTTATTCTATTAGCAAAATTAATATATTTTATATTAAACACATACTACGGCAACGAGGGACCATGTTGAGGGTCGTTGTTAACAATGACGAAGTACTTTCCATAAAATGATGTCTTCTAGTAAAAGTAAGTTCGCCAAGCATATTTTTCAAAATGTCAAACCACTTGTCAAGCGGGGTTGTAACGAATAATATTCGGTCACTTAAACTTTGTCGAAAACCATCCTTAAACTATATTTTGGACACAAGTACCATACTTTACCTATATTTATCTCCATGATCGAGACCTCAATGATGAAAACTTAAACACTAAAACTTTGAGACAATGATACAAGCTTCCCAAAAACGTTGAGTTTTTTTTCTAACACTCGATGTGCACCATTTTACGACTAGCTTTTAGAGGCCGTTTAGTCACTTTCATGAATATTTCAACGACATTATTTTACGACGAAAAGTTATAATTTCCTAATAAATCACTAAATGATTATTGTTGGATATCATTTCAATGTAAATACATATGGAGTAATTTAAAAATGGTCAAGACGTTAAGAGATTATTTCTCGACAAGAAATATTATTTTCAAAAATTCATAAGTGGTATAGATATCATCCGAATTGCATGCATAATATTACATCATAACTTATTATGTATCATATCATTCATAATAGGTCAAGTTTAGTGATTCACGCTACATTTTGGTGTACTCACTTTTGCCATCGCATCATTGTCCATGTGAGTTTTCATAGCCCCATTTTCAATTGTTTTGTACTATTTTTGGGGGAGATACATGCTCAACTATTTTCATTTACTTTCATAAGTACTTTAAACATTTAAGGATTACAGTGAGTTTCGTAGCCCCTACTTTTATATGTTTTGAACTATTTTGGGGGAGATGCATGCTTAACTACTTTTCACAAGTACTTTAGATTTTAAAGATAACTTCTATCATGATCACCATTGTTTCAAAAACCGAATGTTGTACTATATTAATTGTTCTTGTTTGAGTGGTATAGTTCTACGTCGTATAAAGTTCTAAATCAGTTGACTACTGAAACATTGGGTCATGTACTATTGATTATGTGCTATAGTTCTACGTCGTATAAAGTTCTATGTCAGTTGACTACTGATACATTAAGTCATGTGCTATTGATTATGTGTTATTGTTCTACGTTGAGTTAGTTATTATTGTGAATTCCTTTGACATCATGTGTTTGAACATAAACTATACATATTTTGGCAATGGGTTGTAAACACACAGGTTGCAAGTTTTGTATGGGCGGAACTTGGAACTGAGTGAATTTACAATACCTTTGTTGCATAAACGATTTTGAAAGGCTTTACATTTCAACGCAAACTCTATGAACTCACTCAACCTTTGTGTTGACACTTTTTAGCATGTTTTATCTCAGGTATCTAAGGCATTCACTTCATGGCATGCATGTGGACTTATCATAGAGTCGTGGTGACGACGCGTCACACATGGGATTTATGCATTTTAAAACATCGTTTGGCTTGTAACAAACTTATTTCCGCACAAGTTAATTTCATTTGGGACCTATCTTTGTAAACTCTGATTATTTTATTAAATCAAACGATGTGTTTTCCAAACGACACTTTAGATCGTTCAATATATCTCAGAACTGTGATGCTATGACAGTCAATCCTCAGGAATTCTATTCCGCTGCAAAACAGGTAATTTGGGGGTGTGACAATTCGGGACGTAGGTTGATCATATTTTTTGGTTTGAGTTGTCAGTTTGATCATTTTTACAACATTCAAGGTAACTAACTCAACATGCAGGTGAATAAATTACGTGTCTTCATAACATAAAACATTAGATAAAATATAGGATGGAATGATACCGGCAATGACGAGGTGATCGCATGAGTTCTTGATAGATTCATATTGAGCTAAGAAATTTGCCATGTATAATGATTAACATCGAACAACGTAGAACTTGAAAGAGTATTATTATTGTTGTTGTATTTGCGTGATCAGTCGTTGAGGTGTGCAGTTAATGTCGATTAATTTGCTCCGGGCATAGTGGAGATTAATCTGTAGGACTGATTCTTGGACTAGACCGTTGCATGGAACAAAAGTTAGGGAATGCTTTTTTAATTTGTTTATTACATCCTGATAAAGTTTTATAAAGATTTATATAAATGTGCCAAGATCACAAACACATAATCCATTTACATCTATAAATTTATTTCCATTATTGATAAATATGTTAAAGCTTCATACATGTATAAGATAATTCAATGCATTAAATTGTAAAAAATAAAAAATTTAAGATATTATACATTTTTTTCATGTCATGTAAGAATGAAATTAATGTCCACATGCTTTAAAATATTATGGACCCTCTATCTTTAATAAAACTTTTGGTGAACCATCATAATGAATGTCTTTATGCATTAGTTTTAGCTATCTTTTGATGATATTGATTACAATAGAAACAACAATAGTAATTAGTCTTTTTTCATATATACAATGATATGCGCGTTGCAACGGCAGTTATCATATAATTAAAATCTTTGACAAATAATATTATTCGATTATATGTTTTTCGTGATAACAACTATACGTTAGGCGAGAATTTTAGGGAATAACTTTATCGCACATTATCTCATATAAAAATGGTAGAGTACCCGTGTATCATGATGCAATGACGATACGAAAACGATAACAAGTGTGATGATTGACAATAAAAGATACTTGCTAGTTAGCATAGGTCAAGATTTTTATAATAGATTTCTAGCTTGCTTGGTTTGTACTATGTGATAAATTTAATTATGTTTTTGAATGAGGGGTATTTTAAGAATAACATTAGTTATAAGTGTTGTATAAATGTATTTATGCATTAAATAATTGCAAACATAGCTTTAAAACTTGTAATACGTAAAATTTATTTTTGAAAATCTTAAATAGACGAGGAGAGATGTTCTAAAATGTGTTATAAGTAGTTTAGATATTCTAAGTCCATGGTATCTTATAAATTTACAAGCTTATCTTAATCTTAGGAAAATGTTGTGTTTGTATTTTTAAAAATACATCTTAATAACCTTTTAATCTGACTCGCTTAGACACGGTCAAATGTTTTAAAAAAAAGTGTGTTTGTTTCTTCTATGTCATTAAGAGGCAGTAGAAAGGCGTCAAGATTAAAAAGGTTTTTTCTAATGTTCATGGGAGGCAGTAAGATGTGTAAACCTTTTATTGAACTAGATATTGAGGGAATGTCTTAACACCTCTTATTGTCTCGTAAAATTGTTTTTTTATATGTTTTTTGTTATGTTTTTATATTTGGTTTTCGTTTCATCTTTTTGTTCGCTTTCGTATAGAAAGTATGTTTAATAGAATATTTGCATACTTTTTGTTAAAAAAAGACTGAAACATGTTTTGATGGGATGAAACCCAACCCATTATTAAACGTATTGACAACCCATTTAGTCACAACCATAACCCTGTTATTATTGTCATAGGGAAATTTGATGAAATGTGCTCCAGTAAGCATACTTTCTCACGCAAATGCTTAAAAAATGCACTATTCTAATTTCAATGCTCTAAAATCAAAGTTACCAAGAAGGAGATTGAACATCTGGATCAGACTGAACACCTAGAAAAGATTGAACACCAGGATCGGAAATTTGAAGATGGGGTTGCATGTCTAAGGAGGAGCTTGAACATCTTAAGCTCTATCGTCTTGAGGATGGGGTTGCACGTCTTAAGCTCAATCGTCTTGGGGATGGGGTTACACGTCTTAAGGATGAAATTGAACATCTGGATCACAAAATTGAGTACGAAAATATCATGATGCTTATCTATGAAACTCGTGATATATTTTAGTCGATCAAGCTTTGTTGTATTTCGAATATATGATTTATGATATATTTTGTGTTTCTGTAGAAATTGATGGATTTGGGGATTCTTCTTTCATGTAATGTCTGTTAATACAAATATCGTCATTAAACGTTATTTATATTTTTGATCTTTACCTAAGTTTTGTTAACGACAAAAGTAAATTTAATTTTTATAAAGTTTAAAGCTTGTCAAGTTTAATAGATATTAAAACAATCTTTTTCAAATAATATCTTCATCACTCAAGTATTTACATTGTGATTAATCATATCTTGATATGATTTTAAACCATAATGTATGATAGTAGTTTTTAGAATGTTTTGGTTTCTTAAAAACTAAACATTACATATGCATTTACATATTTTTAAAAATAGAAAAACAAACACATGACATCATGTGATGCATCATTGAAATCATTGGAATATTTCAATAGATACTTTGTGTAGATTTAGACTCTACATATCTTACACAATCTTGCATAGATATGGTTGACTTTGGCAAGATTTTGAGATCTTGCTGCCGACCTTCGGCACCATAATTTAACACGGGCGGAACCCTTTTAAGGGTTCCGTGGTCCGTGGTGCTTGCTGAGTGTTTTGGCTATAAATAGCAAAGCCAAACCAAGTAGTTTTTCATCCCTTTCTATCATACTCTCATACATTCCTTCTCTCTAACCTTTTTAACTCAGTTTCATATCATATTAGTGATCTCTTTTGTAGCAAAGAAGATCAAGTCACATTCAAGCTTCAACGAGAAGTTGGAAGTCTTGTTTGTTTGTTGTTGTATGATCTTGTGTTGGTTCATACTTCATTGTTGTACCAAACCATCATAATCTTGTGAGTGTGAGTGGTTAGTATTTTAGTCCTTAAAATACATTGTGTGTGGGAGTGGTTGTACCCTTGAAAAGAACTCGACATTTAGCTTAGTGTCGGAAATAGTGTGTAAGTGAAGTGTAAAGGTTTCTCCGCCGGTGAAAGGAGCTTGTTGACTAGTGAAGTTAAACTCTCGAGTGTGAGACTCAGTGAGTGGAGTAGGGCAAGGAAAAAGAGTCCTTGTAGACCGAACCACTATAAACAACTTGTTGTGGTTTGATTGTTTTTTTTCTTATCTACTCTTTATATATTGTTTACTTAGTTTCACTAACATATCTAAGATCAACATTAATTGATCTTTAAATAAGTTTCAAAACAAAGTTTTTAATCGGTAAACTATTCAACCCCCCTTCTAGTTTTCCACAATTGGTACCAGAGCCTCGTTGCTCAAGAATTTCTAAAATATATTGTATTTTATAAACTTGAAACGATCCATGGATTCCGAAAACTTTAAAGAAGGGCCATCTATGCAAAGACCACCACTCTTTGAAACCAATGGATTTATCTATTGGAAAAACCGTTTTGAAACATATGTAAAATCAAAAGATATAGATCTTTGGTTTGTTATTGTTAAAGGGGATTTTAGTTCTACAACAAAAGAAATTTCTGTTGATGAACAAAAGAAATTAATTGCTAAAAATAATGAAGCTAAAATGATGTTTTATAATGATTTGCCTAGAAAAGAATATGAAAGAATTTTTATGTGTGAAACCGCCAAAGATATTTGGGAATCCTTGATTGTTACACATCAAGGAAATTCACAAGTCAAGGATAACAAAATTGATCTTCTTGTTCAACAATATGAACAATTTGTTATCCCTGAAGATGAAACCATTGATTGTGGCTTTGCTCGTTTTAATACTATTATTACATCACTTAAAGCACTTGATGAATCTTTTCGTAGTAAGAACTTTGTCAGGAAATTTCTTAGAGCACTCAATCCGAAGTGGAGAGCTAAAGTGACAGCCATTGAAGAATCAAAATATCTCTCAAAAATGTCACTAGACGAGCTAATCGGAAACCTCAAAGTACACGAAATGGTGATGGAGAAAGATTCGGAAATCATCAAAGGAAAAAGAGAGAAAATCAAATCCGTTGCTCTAAAAGCAAGAACGGAATCAAGTGATGATGAAGAATCTTGCTCCGGTAGTGAAGATGAAGAGTATGCCATGGCCGTTAGAGATTTCAAAAAGCTCTTTAGAAGAAGAGGAAAGTTTGTAAGACAACCTCGAGAAGAAAAGAAGCCATTCCGAAAAGATCGGGATGACAAAAAGGGTAAAGGTGAAAGAAAGTGCTTTAGATGCGGTGATACAAGTCATCTAATAGGAGATTGTCCCAAGCTACCTAAAAGCAAAACTCAACGAGCTTTTTTAAGTGGTGCTTGGATTGATAGTGAAGATGATGAAGAATCAAGCAAGGAGGAAATCGCTCTAATGGCACAAGAGTCAAACGAGGTACATTTCGACTCATCTTATTCCTCTATTGATGATGACACTTTGCAAAAACAATACAATCAATTGTGTGAGCTAAGTCTAAAAATAAATAACTAAAATAAATTTTTAAAGACTAAAAAGGAATTTTTAGAAAATGAAGTCTATGAATTAAAAGAAAAGGCAAAACGATTAGAAAAGGGAAAAGCAAATGACGTTGGTTGCAAATCATGTCAAGAGCTTCATCTTGAAATAGAAAAACTAAAGCTCACACAAGATGTTCTAATCGAACATAATTCTAAATTTAAAAGGTTTAACAAAAACATCGCTTGTGCCGATGAAATAGTTAGAATTCAAAAAACACCAGAAAACATGAATGGGCTAGGATTTAATGAGGTATTAATTCCAAAGAGTCAAAACAAAACGGCCGAAAAAGACAAACAAACTTTCAAAACTGCAGTACAGCACGGACCAGACGAACCCAAAATAAGGGCTCCGTCCTTTGTAACAAATGGTGCTGTGGGGACTTCAGCAGGACAGAATGTTTGTGATACGGACCGTAACGAATTTGTCAAAGTAACAAAGAAAACTGATGAGTGTGTAAATACTCATAATTTTTGGGTCAAATCTGAACTGCAAAACACTTAAAAATGCTCAGAAATGCATCAAAATATTGAAAATATCTCAAAATTGCATTTTATATGTTTCAGATGCAAAATGTTTAAAATCAAATGAAAAATGAGCTAAGTTTGCATAATTGGCAGTTTCAGTCCCCCAAGTTTCAAAAGTTGTCAGAAATAGTCCCTGAAGCACTTATTTCAAAAGTAAAATCACCAAAGGTCCTTTTAAAATCATAAGTTGTCAAAATTAGTCCTTTGGTGAAAAATATCAAAAGTTTTGAGAAATTACAAGTTTGGTCCTTCAAGTTTTAAATTTGGCAAAAATAGTCCTTGGAATTTTGAAAATGTCTACTATGGTCCTTGAACTATTGAAGCTTGTCATTTTTAGTCCCTTGAATCAACTTTAAGATATTGGCAGATTTGGTCCTTGTATTTTCAGAAATTGCAAAAAGGCCCTTGTATTAATAACCTTAGCCATGACCCTTGGACCTTGTCAAATCCCCTTTGGACCCCTGCCAAGCCAATTGACCCCCCTGTTTTGACCCCTTTCATATATCAAACTCCCCAGTCAAACACCCCTCCCGCCAAAGTCTTCTCCTTCAACTGCTTCCTCTGCAACACTCAACCAAGCCTCACCTCCAGCTCATCTCCCACACCCATGTCTCCTCCACCTCACCAAACAGCCAAAAAGCATTTAATCCTTCCCCCCCTTGCACTCAACCCCCAGTGGCTATATTAGTTTTTCCCGCCAAAAGTCATCAAACAGCCAAAATTATCTCAAGTAATCCAAGGGCCAAGATTAAAAGTGGGATTTGCTCAGAGATGTGAGAGAAATACATTTGCTATAAAAAGGAGGAAGAAGAGAGAGTGAAGGGCAGTAGTAGTTAGTTTTTAATTTCTATGTATGTCGTTTTTTTCTTAAAATGTCTTAATTAGCTTCTAAATTTGTAACTTTAAGCTTTATGGTACTGAAACTAAGTTGTTTAATCATTGTACTCACTTTCAAATATTAATTCAAGGTTTTACATATGTTTCCTGTTTTATCATTCACTGTTGAAAAATCAGTTGTTAAGCTCTTATAAAAATTGCTAAAAGTAGCTTATGTTAAACTCCAATAAGCTTATTTAAGCTTATTATAGCTTTTGGTAAGCTTACATATAAGTTTCAAGCAACTTTGGTGTATGGTCAACAAAAGTCAACTGAAGCTCAATTGGACTTGGTTTTGGAATTTGGTTGATGCAGAGATTGATTTGGGTTGGAATAGCTTCAAGTAGTTTAGTTATGGTTCTGGTATGAGTGGTTAATAAGCTGGAACACTTGTGAGTATTTTGCTTGTTTTCATTAATAGTGTATCTTTGCAAGATCTATATCTGTCTTGATTTATTGTTAGTTTTAGTTTAGACTTGTTCATTTAACTGTCATTAGGTCATAATTGTTCAGTTTCAGCAGTAGCATCAACATGGTAGTCATTTAAGTAATGTCAACAGTGAATCTGAGTCTTAAAGTGGTGTTTGGATCAGGTGTTCAAACCTGTGTAAGAGGTTTTGTTCATTGGCCAAACTCTGTGGTTTAAGGTTTACATAGGATAGATAAGCTTATTGCAGTCATCAAATTTCAATTGTGCACTTTAAAAGTCAAATTTAACTTAAACCTGTCCTCATTTCACATCTGTTGGAAATTGGTGAGATCAAAGCTTGATCTGTGTTAAGAAATCAGTAGCATAGGTTGTATTAGTCTTAGCTTAACATAAAACATCAATCTCAGTCCTTAAATTAGTTGCAAAGTTCATTAAAGTCAAACTTTTCATTACTGTCAAAAGTCAAAATTTGAAAATGTCAGTTTGTACCCAACTTGGGTGATTTTTCATAGCTTCATTATTGGAGCAAATTCAGTGAAATTTTGGATTAAATAAGTTCAACTGGTCAAGTTACTTAATATGATTTTTATTGAATTTTAGTAATTTTTTATAAGCCCCAAAATAGCTTGTCAAATGGGCTTAAAGTGCCCTGTGCACTGACTCAGTATTCACTGAGTCTGCACAGGGTCTTGCAGAGCTTGTCACAAGCTCATTTGAGCTTATCTTGATCTCATCCTTGGTTTACAACTAGCTAGCCAGGTCTTCTTGAGAGTCCAACTTCTGGTTTTCAATTCCAGCTTATTGGGTAGCTTATTTTCAAGCTACAACTTAGTAGCCAAAAATGTTTTTGGTCCTTGAGTTTAAATCATCAAATCTTTGTAGTCAGCATTTTAGCAGTTTAGGATAGAGGTAATTAGTTGATTTTGAGTGTTTTTAGCATATTATAGGTTCTGTGTTAGATTGGTGCTTATTTGTGGCTTTTGGCTTATCTTGAGTGCTTATTTATAAGCACTCTCCACTGCAGCCTCATATTCCTTCACACAAGCCCCTATTTTTATATTTTTCTCAGATTCATAATATTATTTTAGACTTTTCTTTAATTTTTCATATTTTTCTAGCACTGTTTGCTATTTTTCTTCATTTAAAACAGTTTTTAGGTAATTTTAATTAGCTTTTAATACAATTAATTCAGAAAAGTTTCAAAAAAATAAGTTTTCAATTTTCCTAGGTTAAGATAAATATAAAAAGTTAAAAAAATATTTTTCCAGATTTTTCTTAGTTAAATTTGTATTTTAAGCAATTTAAGTAGTTTTAAATAGTTTTTAATTCATAGAAAATACAAAAATAATCAGAAAAATATAAAATTAGTTTTGAAAATTCTTTTTAGTTATTTTAGATTTTTCCAAGTCATAATTTCATTTTTCTAGCTTTATTTCATATTTTCTTGTATTTTAGGGTATTATTAAATAAGTAAAAATAGTTTTTAATTAATAATAATTAATTAAATAGTTATAAAAATAATTTTATTTTTCTAAAAATTTTCTTTTATCATTAGGTTTGTAAAAATGTCATTTTCATATTTTTAGGATTAATACTGTTTTATTTTCACATTTTCCTTTGTACGTCACGTAGTTTTTAATTTAAGTTTTATAAAAGAGAAATCAAAAACATCATTTTGCAAATAGTGATAGCGTTTATTTAATATAATTTAACTTTTTAATTTTCTTTAATTTGCATTTAAGCCCTTGTAGTTTATATACTTTTTCTGTAGTTATAATAAATCAAATCCCTTTTTCCGTTCAAATTCTCTCGATCACTATACGTTTGATTATTCTCGCACAGCTCGTTGGGACATAACGACCCGGGGAAACACTATAATCTCCTGATCTTCATTGCATTTGTGTCTGAACTGTTTGAAGTTTCTTACGGTTAGCCATTCACAAGTGGCTAGCTTGTGTGAGAAAACTTGACGGTTCGCCACCAACCAAATTTTGGCGCCGCTGCCGGGGAGTTGTGCTAATTATCTTCCGTTTAGCAGATTAGTGATTTGAATATTCACTCCTTGTTCATACCATCTATATATGTTTATATTTTCTTATAAAAATCCAAAAATCCAAAAACATTTTAAAATCAGTTTTCAACAAACACAAAAACCCAAAAAAATTTTCTTTCTTATTTTTACAAAATGTTTTTCAAAAATACCAAAAATATTCCTCTTTACCCTCTTACCCTTTTTGATTCTTTATCCCTTTACCCTCTATCCATTTGATTCTAACTTCTTCTATTCTCATGGAATCTCTCGACTACGACGAATTCTGGAACGAATTTGAAAAACTTCATACTTTATCACAAATGTCAAGAATTCGTGTTGTTCGTGATGATCCATTAATTCTGCGTAGGGAAATGGAACGAGAAACCTGGGTGACAAAGGACCAGGTACTTCCCTCTGATAATGGAAGTGCTAAATACGTCCAACCTACGGTTATCCAAAGATCTAACCCCTCAATTGCTCCCAAGCCGTCTAAAATTGATCCTAAACTTTCACGATTTACGGTTAAAAGCAAACATGCAGAATTTAGACCGGTGACTAGCAAGAATGACTTGCCTAATCTTCACGTTTCTCAAGAACCAGAACCGGAGACCATAATGGAAGTGGTGGAAATTGATAGCTCTCAGAGCACACCACTTGTCCCACCTCCGAATTTTTCAAAATGTTCTTCGAGACTTAATAGTCATTCAGATCACCATGTTGGTTTTGTTGATTCTTTGAATAAACCGATTCCTTCTCATAACTCTCAAATGAAATCGTTTATTCCTTGTGTCGGTTGTGGTGAGCCTCTTTTTGGTTCACCCTGTCGTTGGTGTACTTGTGTACAGTGTGGTAATGATATTCGTAACGAGAGTTGTTTGTTTTGTGGTTCGAGGAATTCATTTGATTATGATCCTAATCAGAACTCAGTTAACGACTCCTCAAACTTTTCCAATCACACACCACAGCCCGACTTATCTTCATATAATCAACATAACTGCTGAGAATTTTGTGGAGGTCCTCACCAAGGATTTGAGTGTCAATCCGGAAACACGTTTGTCTATGAACAGTTTTCCAGTGATGCTCAGAACTTTGGTTATGACCAATATCCATATAATTCGCCAATCCAGGCTCAACAGTTTTACTGTTGTGAGAATTGTGGAGGTCCTCACGATAATTTTCAATGTCAACCGTGGAATCAAAATTACTATACTTCCGGTTTTGACAATTTCCAACCTCCACAGCACCATACGGTTCAAACTCCACCTGAGCCGTTGCCTAAAGAAATTTCCCAAGATTTTGAAACCGCAATGAAAACACTTGATGATATAATTCAAAACTTTAAGAATCAAGTGAGTGGTGAGAAAACCATAGGAGAATTGCTAGCCGAAGAACGAGAGGCTCACAAATCTAGGGAAGAATTATTAGTCCTAGAGCATGCAGCTCTAAGGCGTTCCCAATTTCTTAAGGCAGCTCTATATGATGATGACGAGGAGAGTTTTTATCCTTTTAAGAATATTATTTCTCAACTCCCTCAGTCAGTTGATATCCCAGCAGTTGAGATTCCATCTCAAACAACTTCTATCACACCCGATATTCCCACTCACTCTCTAAACATGGGGGATGAGCATCTTGACACTGTTACTGAAAAGGAATCGGACGAATTCATAAAGTCTAGTGTTGAGAACCTTGTCCCAATCCCGAGAGAGTCACAGGGAACTTCTGATCATATGTGTGATTCTCTTTCCCCTCTTGAGTGTTCAAAAGATCATTTTGAGACTTTCTCCAATTGTAGCGAAGATTGTGCATCATATGGAGACATCGAGTATGTTGAGGCATCGCTTCCACAATCTGATGCTGATCATCCTCTTGAGGAGTTCACCAATGAACTCACTCACATCAATCCACTTTCATCAGAAAGTAACAATGTTCTCTTTGATTTCGAAGCCGATCTGGGAGAGACGAAAGTCTCCTTATAATGATCGTTCACTCACTTCTTATCCCAATAGTCCAATAGAGAATGTTGATCACTTTGTTCCTGAAGCATTCAAAACAACTCTCACTAATCCTCTATTTGAATTTGACTCTGAATTCACTTTAATTTCTGAGAATCCACTCTTTGATACTCAGACCGAGGATAGTGATGAGCCCACAATGGAACAAGAGTTCACAATTTCACTTCATGTGAATGATTCTTTTTATGAAGAGTCCTCCGGTGAACTCTCTCATGACATATCTCCTCCGGAACATGATCATTTCTATTTTGATCTTGAGGATGATATTGGCTCGGAGGAAGGTGTACTCTATCATACGAGTTTGCTTATTAATGATACTACCCTCACCCTTCCTCCCGATATGTCTACATTTGAGGATGAAGAATGGATCTTGATTGTTATCAAAATCTTTCTTCCTTTCCTCAAATATCTTGTGATTTCTCTTCATCTTCACTCCTTCGGAAATGAAGACACTATCTTTGACCCCGGCATTTTCATTTACCATTTGTGAGCCGGTCTATCTCTATATCTCGTTTGTGGAACTTTCGTGCTTCAATGTTTATACAAACATCTTGAATGAAAGTCCGATGGAGATTGTCTCTTCCACTTACTTCCCCATGAACAAATTAATTGGGTCGAAGTCAAGCTAGCGACTCGGTAATCAAAAACAGTAGCTAAACATGGGTTTTCACCCGTGTGTACCACCCTAGTGTGGGGAGTTGCCCACGCGTTGTATATAAAGTTTCAAAAAAAAAAAAAAAAATTTCAAATAATGGTCGTAGTGTTTCCCTTTTACGTTCTCTGTTTCGGCATAACCGTCGGTACTTTGAATATTGAGGGCAATATTTATTTCTAGTGTGGGGGGAATTCTCACGAATTTTATCATGTAATTATACCGCCTAATTCCCCCATTTTTGGCCAAAATTTTTTTTTTGGAGTAAGTGTTCTGCACTTACTCAACTTATGGTTATCAATCCACCATGTCTAATAAACAAAAGGATTGGCTAATCCAGGAGCAAACGGCTCTTGGTAAAGATATCTCAAATCCGTTGACGGCTTGCAATTTGCCCAAAATTGTATGGTGTTCAGATCACCATATCTTTAATTAGTAAAGAGTTGGCTAGCCCGCAAGTTTATGGCTTGTGGTAAAGGCAGTGGATAAATCATAATTGGTAATCACTCACCAAAGATAATATTGATAATTTATCTAAGAGTTGGCTAGTCCAGAGCAAACGGCTTCTGGTAAAGACAAATCAAATCCGTTGGAAGTGGTGGTTTGCTCAAAATCACATGGTTATCAGTGTACCATGGTTCTTACTTGAACTAAAACATTTGGCTACTCCCGAAGTAATGGCTTTTGGTAAAGAGATTCAAATCCATTAAGTTTTCTCAAAAGATTGCTAGGGACTAGCAATAGTTTAGTGTGGGGATTGATGAGTGTCTAAATACTCATCATTTTTTAGTCAATCTGAACGCAAAACACTTAAAATGCTTAGAAATGCATCAAAATAATGAAAATATCTCAAAATTGCATTTTATATGTTTCAGATGCAAAATGTTTAAAATCAGATGAAAAATGAGCTAAGTTTGCATAATTGGCAGTTTCAGTCCCCCAAGTTTCAAAAGTTGTCAGAAATAGTCCCTGAAGCACTTATTTCAAAAGTAAAATAACCAAAGGTCCTTTTAAAATCATAAGTTGTCAAAATTAGTCCTTTGGTGAAAAATATCAAAAGTTTTGAGAAATTACAAGTTTGGTCCTTCAAGTTTCAAATTTGGCAAAAATAGTCCTTGGAATTTTGAAAATGTCTACTATGGTCCTTGAACTATTGAAGCTTGTAATTTTTAGTCCCTTGAATCAACTTTAAGATATTGGCAGATTTGGTCCTTGTATTTTGAAATTGCAAAAGGCCCTTGTATTAATAACCTTAGCCATGACCCTTGGACCTTGTCAAATCCCCTTTGGACCCCTGCCAAGCCAATTGACCCCCTTGTTTTGACCCCTTTCATATATCAAACTCCCGGTCAAACACCCCTCCCGCCAAAGTCTTCTCCTTCAACTGCTTCCTCTGCAACACTCAACCAAGCCTCACCTCCAGCTCATCTCCCACACCCATGTCTCCTCCACCTCACCAAACAGCCAAAAAGCATTTAATCCTTCCCCCCCTTGCACTCAACCCCAGTGGCTATATTAGTTTTTCCCGCCAAAAGTCATCAAACAGCCAAAATTATCTCAAGTAATCCAAGGTCCAAGATTAAAAGTGGGATTTGCTCAGAGATGTGAGAGAAATACATTTGCTATAAAAAGGAGGAAGAAGAGAGAGTGAAGGGGAGTAGTAGTTAGTTTTTAATTTCTATGTATGTCGTTTTTTCTTAAAATGTCTTAATTAGCTTCTAAATTTGTAACTTTAAGCTTTATGGTACTGAAACTAAGTTGTTTAATCATTGTACTCACTTTCAAATATTAATTCAAGGTTTTACATATGTTTCCTGTTTTATCATTCACTGTTGAAAAATCAGTTGTTAAGCTCTTATAAAAATTGCTACAAGTAGCTTATGTTAAACTCCAATAAGCTTATTTAAGCTTATTATAGCTTTTGGTAAGCTTACATATAAGTTTCAAGCAACTTTGGTGTATGGTCAACAAAAGTCAACTAAGCTCAATTGGACTTGGTTTTGGAATTTGGTTGATGCAGAGATTGATTTGGGTTGGAATAGCTTCAAGTAGTTTAGTTATGGTTCTGGTATGAGTGGTTAATAAGCTGGAACACTTGTGAGTATTTTGCTTGTTTTCATTAATAGTGTATCTTTGCAAGATCTATATCTGTCTTGATTTATTGTTAGTTTTAGTTTAGACTTGTTCATTTAACTGTCATTAGGTCATAATTGTTCAGTTTCAGCAGTAGCATCAACATGGTAGTCATTTAAGTAATGTCAACAGTGAATCTGAGTCTTAAAGTGATGTTTGGATCAGGTGTTCAAACCTGTGTAAGAGGTTTTGTTCATTGGCCAAACTCTGTGGTTTAAGGTTTACATAGGATAGATAAGCTTATTGCAGTCATCAAATTTCAATTGTGCACTTTAAAAGTCAAATTTAACTTAAACATGTCCTCATTTCACATCTGTTGGAAATTGGTGAGATCAAAGCTTGATCTGTGTTAAGAAATCAGTAGCATAGGTTGTATTAGTCTTAGCTTAACATAAAACATCAATCTCAGTCCTTAAATTAGTTGCAAAGTTCATTAAAGTCAAACTTTTCATTACTGTCAAAAGTCAAAATTTGAAAATGTCAGTTTGTACCCAACTTGGGTGATTTTTCATAGCTTCATTATTGGAGCAAATTCAGTGAAATTTTGGATTAAATAAGTTCAACTGGTCAAGTTACTTAATATGATTTTTATTGAATTTTAGTAATTTTTTATAAGCCCCAAAATAGCTTGTCAAATGGGCTTAAAGTGCCCTGTGCACTGACTCAGTATTCACTGAGTCTGCACAGGGTCTTGCAGAGCTTGTCACAAGCTCATTTGAGCTTATCTTGATCTCATACTTGGTTTACAACTAGCTAGCCAGGTCTTCTTGAGAGTCCAACTTCTGGTTTTCAATTCCAGCTTATTGGGTAGCTTATTTTCAAGCTACAACTTAGTAGCCAAAACTGTTTTTGGTCCTTGAGTTTAAATCATCAAATCTTTGTAGTCAGCATTTTAGCAGTTTAGGATAGAGGTAATTAGTTGATTTTGAGTGTTTTTAGCATATTATAGGTTCTGTGTTAGATTGGTGCTTATTTGTGGCTTTTGGCTTATCTTGAGTGCTTATTTATAAGCACTCTCCACTGCAGCCTCATATTCCTTCACACAAGCCCCTGTTTTTATATTTTTCTCAGATTCATAATATTATTTTAGACTTTTCTTGAATTTTTCATATTTTTCTAGCACTGTTTGCTATTTTTCTTCATTTAAAACAGTTTTTAGGTAATTTTAATTAGCTTTTAATACAATTAATTCAGAAAAGTTTCAAAAAAATAAGTTTTCAATTTTCCTAGGTTAAGATAAAGATATAAAAAGTTAAAAAAATATTTTTCCAGATTTTTCTTAGTTAAATTTGTATTTTTAAGCAATTTAAGTAGTTTTAAATAGTTTTTAATTCATAGAAAATACAAAAATAATCAGAAAAATATAAAATTAGTTTTGAAATTTTTTTTTAGTTATTTTAGATTTTTCCAAGTCATAATTTCATTTTTCTAGCTTTATTTCATATTTTCTTGTATTTTAGGGTATTATTAAATAAGTAAAAATAGTTTTTAATTAATAATAATTAATTAAATAGTTATAAAAATAATTTTATTTTTCTAAAAATTTTATTTTATCATTAGGTTTGTAAAAATTTCATTTTCATATTTTTAGGATTAATACTGTTTTATTTTCACATTTTCCTTTGTACGTCACGTAGTTTTTAATTTAAGTTTTATAAAAGAGAAATCAAAAACATCATTTTGCAAATAGTGATAGCGTTTATTTAATATAATTTAACTTTTTAATTTTCTTTAATTTGCATTTAAGCCCTTGTAGTTTATATACTTTTTCTGTAGTTATAATAAATCAAATCCCTTTTTCCGTTCAAATTCTCTCGATCACTATACGTTTGATTATTCTCGCACAGCTCGTTGGGACATAACGACCCGGGGAAACACTATAATCTCCTGATCTTCATTGCATTTGTGTCTGAACTGTTTGAAGTTTCTTACGGTTAGCCATTCACAAGTGGCTAGCTTGTGTGAGAAAACTTGACGGTTCGCCACCAACCAAAAACCAAGGATAGTGTTAAACTAAAACCTGCTGTTACATCAGGAGTAGGTCTTGCTAAAACTTAATTTAGATAAAAAACTACTCAACAACGACATAAAACACCTTTTGCTAAACGCCCCTTTCCTAAGAGTAACCACAACATACAACCCAACTATCAACATAACGGTTGGAATCAAAACTTCCCTAGACCATATCAAACTCCAGATTACATGTCATGGAACTCTTACCCATCATTTCCATACATGAATCAAGTAAATGGTATGTTTAACCCAAACGGACCCATGAGATATTGGGGACCAAACGCTTGAGTTATTTGCATCTTAGGTATGCTTGAAAGTTGGATTGGAACCTGATGAATGGATAAAAGATAGTGGATGCTCACGACACATGACGGGCAACAAAAGTCTCTCCTCAACATACCAAGAGTATGACGAAGGTAATGTCACTTTTGGTAGCAATCTCAAAAGCAAAATCATTGGCAAAGGTACGATCGCTCATAACACCCTAACTATTGAAAATGTTGCTCATGTCTATAGGTTAGGATTTAATCTACTTAGTATTAGCCAATTATGTGATAAAAAGTATAAAGTACTATTTGAAGAAAATGGTAGTAAAATACTAAAAGATGGTATCACAATAGCTAAAGGAGTTAGGAAAAATAACATATACGTCATGAAAATAGATAAAACATCTAATGACAAACTTTGTTTAACAACATTAGATGTGTTAGGATTTAGTAAATCCAAGTATTAAAGAGTCAGTCACCTCAAGTATATTTAATCGTTAGTAAGCTCGTAGTCGTAGTTTATTATAAGTTAAGTAGTATTTAGTTTATGTAACACCATGGAGGACGGACAGGTCTTTACCCACTGTATGCCTGATCCACAGCCCGATAGGTGGCGATTTATGTAATGACTATAAATACTCTCTACCTCCCAAGGTAGAGGGTTGGAGCTCATAATAAGATTTTTCTTTCTCTCACTAAAAGTTCCCAAACCTCTAAATTTCTCTCTCTAGAACCATCTTGTACGCCTTCTTGTGCTTATGGTTTAGTGTGTTTGTGAAATCCAATATGTTACAAATGGTATCAAGAGCCATGGTTTGATCATCTCTTACATATCTTTGGATTTCTAGTGACTTTTAGGTGGTTTTAGAGTTTGAAAAAGTTTAGTGGTTTTTGCATCATTTGGATCATTTCTAGTGTTAAAGTTTGAATCTTGGGTGTAGTTTTGTGTTTAGAATCATTGTATGTGCTTGGGTTTTGATTTGGTAAGCTTGAATCATCGTGGTTGGGTTGTTTTGGATTGAAAAGTGGTGTTTGTTTGATTTTCTAGCTAGCGACTTGAGCTACGGATAATTTATCTTGGTAGCGACTTGCTTTGTAACTTGGTAGCGAGTTGTAGTAGAAGTTCTTAGCGAGTTGAGCTTAGCGACTTGTCTATTGAGACAAGCTGAAAAATAGTACACTTAGTGGATTCTCCACTACGGGTAGCGACTTGGTGAAAGTTAGCGACTTGTACTTAAGTTTGTTAGCGACTTGGTATTAGCGATTTGGTGCTTAGCGAGTTGCTATTTAGCGACTTGACATATTAGCGACTTGGTGCTTAGCGAGTTGCTATTTAGCGACTTGACATCTTAGCGACTTGGTGCTTAGCGACTTGGTTCTTAGCGACTTGGTTCAAGGTTTCTTAGCGAGTTGGTTGATTTTTTTAATACGGTTTTCTCTTGATTTAGTAAAATCCCGTGAAAGAATCTATTTCCCGGTTTAATCATAGAGTTATAAAATCCCGTTTAATCTGTTAACATGTCTACCAACGTACCTACAATCATCTCCACTGTTGGCGAGGATGTTCAAGCAGCTGGTTCAGATACTCGTCCACCCATGCTTGACAGGACTGACTATGACTCTTGGGCTCAAAGAATCGATTGTACTTGTCTTGGAAAGGAAAATGGGGTCAACATTCTCAAATCCATTGATGAAGGACCGTATCCGGTTGAGACTACTAGAGACATAATTGATACAGCTGAAGATGGAACAATGATCTATGGAATAGACAGACCAAAGACGTATGATGAGCTCAATGATAAGGAGAAGAAGAGATTCGATGCAGATATCAGGGCTTCTAACATTATACTGCAAGGTCTTCCAAAAGACATTTACAAGCTCATCAATCACAACACCGAAGCAAAGGCTGTATGGGATAATGTCAAGATGCTTCTCTCGGTTCTGAATTAACTATGGAAGACAGAGAATCACAACTCTATGATGAATTTGAGCACTTCAAGATGAAACCAGATGAGAGTCTCTATGAGTATTACGTGAGATTCCACAAGCTTGTGAATGACATGAGAACATCGAATGACCATGCCTAACATTCATGAACTCAAAGTTTGTAAACAACATGAATCAGAATGGCACAAGTTTGTCACTTTTGTGAAGCTCACTAAAGGATTGAAGAATACAAACTATGAGCAACTGTATGCCTTCCTTCTCCAGAATGAGAGACATGCTATGTTTGAAAAAAGGATTCTGGAGCAGTTCAAAACCAATCAGGGAGAAACAAGTTCATCAAATGATTCAACTGCCTTTTACACAAATGTTGGGATTACCACCAAAGCTTCACAAGTTGTACCCATGGGTAATGGTAATCACAAACTCATTCCTGATCCAATGTTCAAACAAGCCGATCGATGCAGCCGTGGGAAACTTCATTAATCAATTAGCTCTCATGATCAGTCAAAACATGAACACGAACACTCTCCCACACACCAACAAAAACCTCAGAACTGCATCCAATCCACACAATCAAGCCACTGTCAGAGATGGGAAGGTTATGGTGCATCCAGTTCAAGAAAGGCGATCAGAGAAGGGGTGGAGTAGGTGGAGGCTATGGTGGAAATCAGAATCGAGGAAGGATTGGAAATCAAGGACAAACAAAGCCTATCAAATGCTACAATTGTGGTGGTGAGGGACACATTGCAAGGAACTGCACATCTCCAAAACGTCCACAAAATGTGAGTACCGAGGGATAAGATGTTGCTAGTGCAAGCTCAGGACAATGGAGCAGCTTTGGATGAAGAGGAGTTATTGTTTCTTCGTGAAGGGAATGCCAAGACATTTGATGTGATGTTGATGAACACCAATTCAGAGATAGGTCATAATCATCATAATGCCTTTCAAGTAGCTGATTGTGATGCATTTGACTCTGATGTAGATGAATAACCTACTGCTCAAATGATCTTCATAGCTAGCATCTCACCTATGGTTTCTCCAAAGGTCTCTCCTCCACAAGTTGGTCCATCCAAAGACAAAATCATTTCTGAGGTATTAAAACTATACGATGATGCTGATGTGCAAAAGAGGCATGACAAAGTACAATCAACTGAAACTATTGAGTCATATATTGAAAATATGGGTAATATCAATATTGTCCCATATGATCAATATGTGAAACAAAGTGAAAGTGAGACTGTACCAAGTAATACATCTTCTACAGTCAATAATGACTATGTTTTTTATGAATTCACTGCTTGTGCCCCTGATGATTCTGTCGTCTCTGAACTGAATGCCTATAAAGAACGTGTTGCTATTTATGAACAACGTGCTAAATTTGAGCTGACCACCCGTGAGCAGG